>JAPWDM010000002.1:18177275-18777275 GCA_035578155.1 Brachynemurus nebulosus
TGTGAATGACGTTCACAATTAGCCCACAATTTTAAAATCATGGGGTAATTGTGAATTGGTAATAAATTGTCCAATTTCTTTGGCAGTTAATAAGGAACCCTCCCAAGGTTTAGATCACTTCTTTAGAAGTACTTTTAACCATTTCTTACCTTTAAAAAAAAATGTATTTAAAAAAAAATTTTTCGAGGATTGGTCGAAGTAAGATACACAAAATTTTACAAGAGTTTTTTCAAACTAAAAGAAAGGATACTAATACTTGGAGAATTGTTACGAAATTTTAATAGCATATTAAGAAAGGACCGAAAAATATATTAAGAGTTGATTTTTAACAATATTAATGTTATTTTAGAAATTATAGGCGCCGTTCACAATTACCCCAATTCACAATTTCCCCCAGTCAACCCTATGTATTTTATTTAAAGCACTTCACTTATTTTGGCTTGAATAGTTTTAATTAAATTTTATTCGGATAAAAAATATTTAGTTAATATGTATATGTGCTTCTGATAGTGGAAAGGAAGATGCGCAGTAAATAGCAAGTATTTTGAAATAACAAAACAAAAAAAAATGTTTGCTATTAATGTTGCAGGGTAATTTTAGGGACTTTAGTTCAGTTATTACGTATCTAATTCATACACAGAGAAGTTTTTTTTCTCAATTATTCCCCTGAATGTAGTATTTGTGATACACAATTGTGTTGTATGTGAAAAGTATACAAACCAGGAAATGGTGACAGATTTTGGTATACGATTTTCGCACTTTGGAGAGTATCAAAATCGTACCGAAATTTGTCACTAACTTCCAGTCTAATACTTTTAATTTCAAAATGTGCCATTTAATGACTGAATATTTTTTTCTAAATATATATTTATTTTCTAAATATTAATTTTTGCTAAATTTAGTTACTCATCTTATGAGTCGTTAAATTGTTAACAAAATAAGTGCCTAAATTGCCATGACTTTTTTTGTATTTTGCGAAGTACAGATATAACTCTCTTATATCTGCTATAACATTTCTAATAACACGACTTTTATATAGCGCTGTTTTTTCTACAAAACACTGGTATGACATCATTAACAAAATGAAGCAAAATTAGACGTACAACTTAAGTTACTATAATTACTCTAATATGAAACTGACAAAAATGGAAAGAAAAACTCTAGATTCGTCTAATTTTGCTTTATTTGTTGCAAAAACAGGTCTTTCTGTATCTAAATAACACGAATATAAGCACCTTTCTCATAACATGAAAATTTTTATAGCAGGATGTCGATATAAAACGGAACGAAATAACATTGATAATGGGGTGAAAACGAGATTAGTAACACCTACCTTGTACACAACTACCTCGTTTTTTTGTTTTGTTAGAGAGATGTTGATGTTAATAAACCAAGTACTATTTTTAGAAGAACGTAAACAAATGTCAGAAATTTTTTTGCCTTTTTTAGCCTTTATTAACTTGATTGTATGCGTATTGTAAAATAACTAAGCTAAATTTTACTTGTTTTTGTGAAAAAGAAAGCGCACAATTTTATTATAATGTTATATAAAATTTTCTGAATAAGAAATAAGTTATTGTTGTATTGTTGGCTTTAAATAATTATATATAAATCTAGATAAAACGTGTAGAAATTCAGTTTCGACTTGTTTCTTGTTTAGAAGGTCTTATGTATGTATATAAAATTTGTAGATTACGTTTAAATTATTATTTTTTTACAGAAATAATTTTAGTTTGATTTAGATTGTAAAATTATGAAAAAATATTTTTTTAAGTTTGCGTCCTTAAAACTTTTATTTTTGATTATGAGCATACAAAAAAAAGTTTTTTTAATCAATTTTTATAATTAATTAATAATATAATTAATTAATTATATTTACGCTTTGTGTTTATAATAGTATTAAGTAGATATAATTGTGTAAGTATTAAATATTGATATTTAAAAACAAAGTTGAAACGCTATTTGTTTCTTTTCTTTTTTTTTTTTGAAATTACGATATTTTGTTAAATTAATGTAATCGATTTTAGTGTCAGTTTATTCAAAATAATAAACATTTCGTTTGATTTTTATTTTCTTAGTATTTTCTAAGAATGTTTGTTTATGTGAATTTTAATTAACATTCGTATCGGCGTACGCAGAAGCGGTTTGCGCTCATTTGTAAGCAATATGTGCTTGAAAGCAAGCACATTTGGCTTGCTATTGATATTTATGTATATTCCTGTCTCACGTCCACATACCCATATTCCGAAATATGACGTCATGAATCGACGCCATATTGTTGATTCGTTCCTTGTCACACTAGTACAATATGGTCAGACAAGATTGGTATATGTACAGGTTACCTCATTCGCTTACCATTGGGAGATAAAAGCGAGATTCAGGACCGTGTTCAGTATATAATTTTCTTCCGTGAATTTTAATTATTTTTTTTTTTTTTTTTTTTTATAAAAAGTCGTTTATTTATGTATATTTAATAAATATAAACATTAATTACGTGCTAAAAATTGCTATGTAAAATAAATTCAGATATTAAACAACTTTTTTAATAGTAAAAAATACAAATGAACATATTCCATATTATTATTATTATACTTATGCATACCTTCTGATACAAAAAAATATTAGGGTAAAAGTACTTAAATAAATGGAAATGCTAATAATAACGTTTTATTAACAAAAAATAAATATAAACGAATATGTTTTAAATAAATTATATAGTAAAAAATATAAATAAACTTAAAATCTCGGTTGCACTTAATATTGAAAGGTCAATAACCTCTGAAAATAAATACATCTTTACTTTAATTATTAATTTTTTATTAAATTAAATAATTTAGTTATTAAATTTGCAAATTTAACAAGTACAATATAAATAAAAATCAATGAAAGTTTAATTTCTGTTACAAGTAGTCCGTCCCTGAAAGTAGTACAGTAGCCGTCCAAGATAGTCACACAAATGTTCCTCTAGTGACTATCTTGGAAGTCATAGACGTCTGTCAGGTGGGGTAAACGTTTAGTTAACATAACAAATTGAAATTTTTTCAACAATATTATTATAAAAAATTATGTTCAAGTCAAAGTAGACAGGGAAAGGTACACTACATTTGAAACCAAAATAAGCTTTTTTTTGCGCAATTCGCCATCTACGTCATAATTACGTTACATATTTTAGAAAAAGACAACATTACAAATATTTATTATTTAAATTAGTATGAATAGTGAGGACATTGGTCCGCACAAACTCGTTCCCAATTTTTTATAGTGTGTTCTAGCACACACTACGTCGTCAAAAGTATAGCGACACTTTGACCCTGGGGGGGGGGTGCCCCACACTTAACACGGCAGTGTACTACAACATTAAGTACAGTACCGCGTCAAAAGTGTGGGCACCCCCTGAATCAAGGTGTCACCATACTTTTGACGACGTAGTGTGTACTAGAGCCCACTATAAAAAATTGGTGATCTCGTTTGTGCGGACCAGTGTCACTCTAGACTAATATACGTACATACGTATCACACACGACACACATTACACGGTAGCTACTAGCTACCTTACAAAGTACCACACGGCAGGTACACGGGATATATATGTAGTGAGTATATGCAAGTATTACATGTGACGCATATGTGCGTATAGACAAGAGTAAACATAGTGTGTGGATGACGTATGTGTATGTCTATTTCACTCGAAGCGTGACTATCTCGGAAGTGACTAACTTGGACGGCTACTGTACATATATACAGTGTTGGTTAGGAATATTACTAATTTCTTATCTATTTCAGTTAAAATACATTTAAAAATAAAATTTGTGAATGTATAATCGTCTTTAAATATATTATCATTAAAATAATTGTCCATAAGCACTGATAAAAAACAAAAAATAATTATTAAACCTCTAAAATGACGTTTCAGTATAGAACAGAACAATATCATATGACTGCAGGCCTTGCAGGCCTCCGCATAATATATTGGCCTTATGAAGATGAGAGAACCTGTACATATACCAGTCTTGATGGTGAGAAACCAGTATAATATGGCGTCGAATTCATGACGTCATCAGCACTGGCCAGTATGCTGGATTATATTTCGGAACATACCCTAAAATTATCAGTAGTATAAAATGACGTCAAAAGAGTACGCTACAACTGTGGCCTGCTAAAATTACAACATAGAACATGTTTGTTTATATGTAGGAAAACGTTTTATTTAATTAAATATCATCAGTTTAATAAAATACAAACTTATAAACTTTTATTTATTAAATTTTTTTTTCTAAGTAGTGAGTAAATCGTGAGAAATATCAATTATTAAATTATTACCGAAATCAAAAAGGCGATGACAAATAACTGAACAAAAATAGCTTATATACATAATACATGGCTCGTTTACACGCT
The DNA here is from genome assembly GCA_035578155.1 of Brachynemurus nebulosus. Classification (NCBI taxonomy): domain Eukaryota; kingdom Metazoa; phylum Arthropoda; class Insecta; order Neuroptera; family Myrmeleontidae; genus Brachynemurus; species Brachynemurus nebulosus. Next base: position 18,181,671 of record JAPWDM010000002.1, read on the forward strand.
GTATAAAAAATCGAACGATCTATATGTGTAAACAGGTTTTTAGGTTATCATGCACAAATGTCCTACTGAAAAAAAGTTTTTCAAAATTTTTAAGGAATATTTTTTCCTATAGGTAACGTAAAAGCCCCTATACCGGAATGCGATCATATGTTCCAACAGTTTTGATATTTATTTATATATTAATGAAGTTATTTCTGAAAGAAATCTCTGATAATAAAAACTATTATTAATAGAATGATTATTTTTCAATTTAAATTCACTTCGCATTTAATGTTTCCTTACTTAAAGAAATATATATATATATATATATATATATATATATATATATATATATATATATATATATATATATATATATATATATATATATATATATATATATATATATATATATATATATATATATATAACATTTTTTGTTAAATACAGTATTTTGATCCTTTATTTACGTCTGAGACTTAAACCATTATGTTTCTTACTTTGACGTCTAGATGTGTGTCACTCTATGAGTCATATTACTCATATTACACATCTGTTTGTATATCGGTTCCCAACTCCTAGTGTCATTAATATTTCTTTGTTTTGGATATAGATGTCGACATTTTGCAAAAAAACATTAATAAATAACAATTTTTGGGTTGTATTTTTTTGAAAACATATTCATTAGATTAAAATACTTTCTTTCATGCTTATTAAAAAAAAAATGGGTATTTAATTTATTTGTCAATTTTTATAAGCCATTTTAATTACACACCTAAAAGAAGTGTTCCGGTATAGGAGCTTTTACGTTATGGTACAAATTTTTTGGCACACACTGTATAATGTTTATTCTAAAAATTAAATGTATAGACAATATTGACGTGTTTTACAACGTAGCGTTTCTATTGTGTAAAGGAGTTTCCACATTCTCGCCGAGGTTGGACGAGGTTCCTCGTCGAGTTCCTCGCTGAGGTTGGCTCAGCCATATGAATAGCATTAAAACACCAACCGCGAGACACAATGAAATGATCCTCTACATTCTCGTTTCGTCTAACCTCGGCGAGAATGTGGAGACTCCTTAATATTTATGTATTTATATGATTCATATGTCAAATTAAAAAAAAAAATATTATTAATCTTCAAATTACAATATTTAAATTATTTACACGTTCCGTTCAAGTAGGCCGTATGGAATAAGTAAATAACAATATTTCATATGACTTATCCCAGCTGTTTCCAGAATACAAAACTAAATTTTATCTTTATTGAACTTAAAAGTGAATATATAAATACAAACTATTTTAAATTAGCTTGTATAAATTTTTGAGTGAAAATATATTAATTTAATTGCTTTTAATGTAGGATTCTAAGAAAATTATGAGTAAAAGATCCTCGTCTATTCGTCAAATGAAACAACCAACTTGTACCTGTGGTGCTGCTTGAAGAAAGTCTTATCATGTGTTATATTATGTTTGTGTAAGTTATTTCGTTATGTATTAGCTTTATAAAGACTACTGCAAATGGACTGAGAATTTCATGGATATGCTGCTACTGTGTGTGGTCATCGTATGGTATTTTTTAATTTCCATAGTTGTTTGATTACAGTAGAATAACCGATCAAAATATAGTTCAAAGAATTATTTCTTTAATTATTTTTTTTTTTAAAATTTTTATTTGACTTGCTATGTTCGTAAATAACTATGTATTATGAACTTCACCCAAAAGTTATTTTAAATTATACTTTTTAGTCTAGTATTCGCTGTGAACTTTTGCCTGGAGCAGATACAAAAATCGACTACAGCGCTCAAAGTGGACAGATATATGTGTCGCCTAGTATCAAAATCTACTAAATGCACTTTTCGAATTTTTTAATTTTTTAGGGCCATTAATTTTTAAATGCAACAAGGCATATGCCCCTTAACATTTTTTGTTGTAATTTTAACTGCTTACTAAAGAAATCTGCAACTGAAATATAACATAATTTTCAAATCCTGCTAAAATTACATTGAAAACTTTACAAATCCTGCTAAATACCATATATGTAATATACATATATAGCCAAATGGATATGAAAAAAACGTCCCAACATCACGGTGCAGATTTGGAAGTACTTTGTTCGTTTTGCGCAAACGCGACTTTTTTGGTGGTAATATGAACCAATCTGAACAGTAAACACGGTAAACACTAATTGATGCATCTGCGCAAAACAACTGAAGTGCCTCTACCCGATGTCTATCCGTCTCACTTCATCGGAACCACTGCCTCTTATAGGGATTGGCCATATAGTTATAATACATATATGCTAAATACCCATACATAACCTATATTTTAGATTTTAACCGTTCAAATTTTAATTTTTTCACTGACATGCGGGACGTACGAAGTATAAAATTATGTTTTCACGTAAAATTTGTATTTTAGTATTTATCTAAAATTTTAAATAATGAAATCGTAGATGTAAATGAATTACTAAGTAAGCACTTTGGTTTTAAGTGACAAAATGAAAATAGTTTACAATATTACAAAACAAATTGTATCGTCTAACCCTGATATATCCAATATTGCTGAAACAAGTTTTTTTTAATAAATTTCCCTTATAATTTGTTTTAAAACGCACTTTATATAAATGTTACTATCAAAACCTAATAAATTCAAATTATTTTGATTAAAAAAGGGGTAAAACGATAATTTTGTTTTTTGATAATAGTACTAATAATCTTTTTTACCTTGTTAGTTAATATAATTATGACTTTTTAATCGAAAAATTAATTTTGAACTCAGTTATGGTTTTTTGCGATTTCCCATGATCTTTATAAAGTGGAATTAGTAGATTTTGATACTAGGCAACTCATATATATATATATATATATATATATATATATATATATATATATATATATATATATATATATATATATATATATATATATATATATATATATATATATATATATATATATATATATATATATCAGTTTATCAGAACGGCTTTGTAAATTTTACTATTTTCTTTAAGAAAAAGTATTTTTAAATATTTTTCAATATTTAAAATGGAGTTTCACAAAGTAAATCTCTCAACAGTGAATTATTTAAAAGTATTTTTCTTTTACGCTAAGGTCACATTGGAAGCGGGTATGTACGACTTAATTTGTCTGATGTAGTCGTGAGACTATTATCGTCAGTTAATGTGGTCACACTGTCAGCGTATACTTACGTAAATTTATTTTAACGTCTTCGCTACCGATGTACAATATATTGTACATCAAATTTAGGTTATGTTAACATTATTTTTTAATTGAGAAATAACTAAACACTTCTTAATATTATATAAAATTATAGTGCGATTAGCGATAGCTTGCGCCTCGGGTATACTCGGATTTTTGGCCCTTTCCCTTAAAATTTATTCATGCACATGTGCAGTTAACTTTCAGCCGGCGCACACGCTATAAACATGATAATACGCCAAAATATATAAGGAGGGGGTCAGAAACCGAATATACTCGAGGCGCAAAGTTTCGCTAATCCGACTATATTAAATTACGCTTATTTAAAGACATAAGATTAAAAATTTTGATTCAAATAAACGTTTGTTTAAATCTTTGTTCAGTATGATGGACAAAAGTATGCTCATTGACGTTTAAGAATTTTTAAAAATTCGTAGCGAAGAAGTTAAAAATGATTTTGTTAAGAGATTATTTGTTTCTCGATAATAATATAATTAATTATTATTTGATGAGAAATACGAATTGAAATTTTTGGGTTTATAAATTATACAATAGAAGGATCTACTGGTGATGAATTTAGGAAATTATTTCCACATTTGAAAATAGATAAAAATAAGTTTTTTCAATATTTTCGTATGAATGAAGGAAGATTTAATGCTTTCGCAACCTCTAACCAAAGTTTTCTATAGTACCCTTTTTTTGTTCCCTTTCAAAAACGAGAATTATTAATTTTTCTATATCCATTTAAATGTATCCTTAATTTACCAAATAATAAGTTTTATAAAATTGTAGTTTGGTACTACAAAAATTGTAACAAATGAAAATATCCGTTAAAATTCAAATAATCATAAATTGTATTACTTTTACTTAAGTTGCCTATCTTCTTTATCTTCTACACGTACGACTAGTGCGAAAAAAACAAACTTTTTTGATTCAATATTTAACACTGACGACTACGTAAGTGTGCGCAAGAATAACTCGTATCTAGTGTGACCACCTTCGTTCATTTGCATTATTTGTTTCAATCTGACGTGTACGTACAAGTACGCGCGAGTGATTTGTCGTACGTACCCGCTTCCAATGTGACCCTAGCCTTAAAATACTTGTTTGATTTTTTCAAAACGAGTACTTATTATGATGTCTATTTACCAGATTCTACGAAATTAACAAACGTTTGTAGCACAAAATACATTTGCAGCCTATACACAGCCTACACCAGTGATTCACTCAACATACATGACATAATTAATATACCACTCGTCTCTGCTGTACACCACCGTCACTAGTGTCCATACACCACTACGTAAGTCCAACGTGGACTAGAATAACGAGATACTTTAATTTGATTTTCTTCTTTAAGGATGAATTTCGTCTTTGTAAATGGTTTTATTTTGCGTGGTTTTGTTTGGATTTAGCCTTGACTGCATTCAATAAGAAAATAAAAACGAAAATAGAATATACAAAAGTTGTTTTATTGATACATTAAAAATGTTTATTAATTACAGTGTAAAATTTTACAAAACAAAATAGAAAAATATAATATTTACAAAAATATGTCTACTTATATTTAAAATAGTGAATTTAAGTAATGTAATTACATAATAAGAATTTAATAAGCTACTTCTGTTATTTTCTCAATTTGAGAATCGTGTACACAACACACATATTTAATAAAGATTACTGAAGCGGAATGGTATTAATAAAATTAATATGTACAATTTTCTTGAAGACATACGCATAACTTAAACTAATATGTACAGGATATATTAAATTAAAATATTAATATTACTACTGGTATTTCTCAGTCTTATGTTACATTAAGTAGTTATACAATATTTAAAAAAAATATTAATCATCTTTGTATTGCCGCTAATCAACTGTCATTTAAACTTTAAGTAGTAAGTAAACATGGCATAATTATAAAATATCCTTGTCGCAGTATCTTGCATAACATAGCAAATTTCCTAAAATCAGTTTAGTCTAAAAATTAAATTTTCAAAATACTGTGAGACATAATAATTAATAATAATCGAATTCTACGTCCATTTTTCTGACTTTTGTTTAATACGGACGCCACACATTATTTTTTAGGATTTCAGAGTTTTATCCTTATAAATTCGTGATTTCTATCATCGCATGAGATGGTCTACTCGCACTTGACCGCTTTCTAATAGTCAGTGTCAGTGTCATTTTTACGTTGTCAAATTTTTGTGACTAACTTGGACGGCTACTATATTAATGTTCTCCTAAAACAACTAAAAATGAAGCAATAACAAGCAATGACGCCACATACATATATACCGAGTGATTCATTTAATCTGGAATTTTGTATAACTCGAAAAATAAGCATTATAAGAAAAAGGACCCCCGCATACAATCAATGGAAATTGGTTTTCGGTCAAATTGGCTGAGATATCACTATGTTATAGTATACTGATGAAAAGTTACCATTGCACCAAGTCTCGAAAGTCAATATTTTCCAAGATATAAAAGGGTTAAAGTAATACATATGTTATATTATCAGTTATATGGTAACTAAGTGGTATTTATTCATGTTTTTTGTGTGTCCTAAAACATGTAGTTTTTGATATACGAGGTTGGGACAGAGAGAAGTTGCGATATGTGGCGCCAGCGCTTATTATTGCTCCATTTTTAGTTATTTTCCGCTCTCACGATCAGAATTGAAATCTCGTGCCTCCTCCTGACAGGTTAAGAGAAATTTGTTTTGTAGTTTGAGGTTTCTAGAATCAATATATATATATATATATATATATATATATATATATATATATATATATATATATATATATATATATATATATATATAATTAAAATTTATTAAAATTTTTGAAAAAGTTTCGAGAATATTTTTTATTTTAAGAATTGTTCCAGTTAAATGGTATAAAAAATTAAGTTTGTTTTTACAGCAAATTTAAATTTATATATTATTTGAATTACAGTTCAGTTCAAATACAATAATTTCGAATGCTGAATTCATATCGGAATTTTACCCTAAGAACATTTTTGACTGTTTAAGACCTATTCGTAATGCCATCTAGAGTACCTAAATTATTCATTTTTATACATTGAATTCATTGTCATTTTCGGAGAATTTATTTAAAATGATATTTAGGTATATAAGTAAAATTAACTAAATTTGGTCTGATATAATGGGGAATTTGATTAATTTTGAGAAACTATTTTAAAACACACATATTTATGTATTATGCATGTATACGTTTTTAATTTTTAAAAATAATGCCGAAAATTGTTAGAAAAAATTATTTTAGTATTTGTTCTCAAAATTTGCGCGAAAACGTTTACTAGCTGACAGTTACGTCACATTCTCTAGATAGTAACAGGTGTCCTGTAACTAAGAAAAAAAATGTTTATTTTTCCTGTAACTAGGAAAAGAAATTGTTGTTTCTTAAAAAAATTAATTAAACTTTAATTAATTTCCATAGTTATGTTTGCTAACCGGAATTTAAGCAGCGACACTAGTGGCGATAGTGTTGAAATATAAGAGAAAGCAACGTCACAGCCCGTTTCTGCTTACGTGGATTTTAGCTAAAAAATTACTTTTTTAATTAATTTTTTTTTTAAATCAAATAATGCTAGTTAAGATGAATTAGTATAATAAATTGCTGTCTTTTATTATAAATTTTCATTAAAATTTGTTTTAATTGCTTTTCTTTGATACTGTCAAATACCCCATTAAACAAATGCAACAAATGAAGCAAAATAGACGCACCTAGTTTCCTGTCTCTTTTCTTTTTTGTTATTTTCTTTTTTTTTTTTTATATTAGAGTAATTATAGTAACTTAAAATGCACGTCGTTTGCTTCATTTGTTAATAACTTTAGACCAACTTTAGTCAATTTGACCTGTACAATAATACGCATGTGCGAATTTGAAATACTCGCTCTAGTACTGTAAATGTAGTTCTAGAACTCTGTTCTATAACTACAGTTTGAATTAGTTCAATTGTTCAAAAGATCATCAAACTAGTAGTACTAAATTCGGAATTCTTTTCTGAATACACATTGCTTTAATTTGTGCAAACTCGATCAATTCAGAAATGATCGGACTATTGCTTATTTATTTTACCAATACTGACTAGTTTTTAAAATGGCTTAAGATTTTATTATAATTTTCTTCAAATTAAACCATTGTTACATTTCGTCTTTTCTTTTCAATGTTGTTAACTGAATTCAACGAACCCTGTATGCTTGGATTAAATGGCGTTAAATTTTTATGTGGTTGATAGAGTGTGTTTGGAGCTGAATGATGAACACCATAAATTGAGTAACTGATGGGATAACCATTTGCACTATATGTTGGTAAAGGTGGTACTGGAGGTGCCAACATGTTTTGCCCATAAATATCATTACCATGTTGCATTTGCTGTCCACTAATTGAGATATGATCATGTCCATGTCCATCATTTACAGACATATGATCATTTAGGGAAATGTGATCGTTATTATCTTGACTAATCAATTGAGTTTGTTGGTTTATCATGTCGTCTATCGGGCTGTGGCGTCGTTCATGTTCATACAGTAATTGAGATGCTGTCCATGATTCGTAGGGACTTAATGTACGCCCATTACGTTGCAACGTGTTATTTGAAATAACACTTAAATTACCGTGGTTATTATTGCAGTTATGCATTAAATCTCTTTGTTGCTGATGTTGTAATTGTTGCTGTTTTAATTCTTCAATAAGTTGAGCTTCTTGCTGTTGAACAATCGAGTAGCGCTTTTTTGATTCTTCATCCATACTATATGCAATTGGAAGTCCAACAGTATGATGATCTGATATATCGTTAGTCATATAATTGATGCGTTCAGGGGATTCGTGATTATGATTTATATTATTCCCATTTGTAGGATTTTGAGGAAGAATAGTAATTCCCGACAACGCTTTATTAGAATGTTTTGGTGATTTCTTTTCTTGACTATTTTCACGACGTTTTAAAACACAAAAGTAACAATAAACTGCTAACAATATAATTAAAAGTAATATGCCTCCAATTATTGGCAATAATAATTCAATACCAAAATCCAGTCTTTGAGCAATTCGTGGAATAACAGTTTCAGCTTCTTGATCACTCTCATAAGGCCACGACGACAAATCCGGCGATTCGTAAGTTGGGAGGACTGTTGATGGAACAGGTGGCGAGGCAATATACACGCGAACCCAATTTGAAATTGGACTTGGTTGTGCATTCACTGTTAGCTGAGAGTAAGATCTAATAGCGAAATAAAGAGGCTGATCTAAAAATAAAGGATCTTGACTAAGATCTAAAGTGAAAGATGTTTCAGATCCAGCTGCTAAAGGGAATGGTGTCCCATTACTCCACATTATTGCGGCAGTTTCATACTTTTCGGTAATATCTTCTACACTGTTGGCATATTTGATTTCATATCGAGCTACATTGACTCCTCCAAGATCAGGCGCAGTCCAAATTAATCGAGCTTTTAATTCGTCAGAAAGTAATTGTACCCGTAAATCACCAATTCTGCCTACTTGTGGCATGGTAGCAACAACATCTTCTGTGCTTATATATATCGTAACAGGTGGAAGATATCGGTGAAATGATGATAGAGGAGATACAGCTGAAGTTGGAATAGAGTGACCACAACAAGGCTTTTCAGATTTTTTAACTAAGGCTTCTGTTTTGGCGTACGCATTTCCATTATCACTCACAATTACTTCAAAATTATATGTTCCTGGGCCTCCCAAAGCTGCATTATAATAGTGAGTATAGATTCCATCACCTTTTACAATATCTGGGTCACCACTACCCGTGTCTAGTAACTCGAATCTTTCTTTGCGGATAGTAGTACCATTTGATTCTGTGCGGCTTACAGTTACTTCCACTTTTGCTGCCAATACAGGATCATATCCCCGTTTCACTTCCGTGTACAATATTAAAATGCTGCTATTTTGAATTTTTCTTGTCCAAAATTTCACTTTTACTACGTTTGCATCTTCGGATTTTGGGGAAGCAAAAACTTGAACATAATGTGGTTGTGGATTTCCTGGAAATCTTTCAATCGTGTAAGTCCACGTGCCAGTCTAAAACAAAAACGAGGAAAATATGAATTTAGTATGAATACTTTTATAAAAAAAATTAATAATATTGAAATAAATGAAAATTTTTCACACTTACTTCGTTAATATTAGCCGGGACGGTCAATAATTTTACAAATAATAAGTTGTCGCTACGATTTGCATATGTTATTTGACTAGGGCTAACTAGTGTTATACTTCTAATAAGTGGCATTTGGCTATTATGAGTAAATACAGAAAATCGTGCTGGTTCACCCATTTCTGAAGATAGAACAAAACTACCAGTTACTGAATTCCGACCATCGTCAACAATTTCACGGCGATGAATCTAAAATAAAATAATAATAATAATAATTGTATCTCCCGTTTAATAAACATACGAATAAATAAACGCGACAAATTTTTACCTCCATTGGTAGATTTCCTTTTTGCTTCTCATAAAATGTTTCCACAATATGGTACATAACATTAGTTAATTTGAAGTAAGTTGAAAAATGTGAATTTACATTGTTTTGTTTTTCTTCAAAAACGGAATAAGCTACTCCACCGGTCTGACTGGCTAAGGAATCTAAAGGAAGTGGTCGGAAAATTCCAGGATAGTTTATCGTAGCGATACGAATTTCTGAATTTTTGGCTTTAGTTGTAATTGACGAATCTATTGTGTAATCCATGCCCGGAGCTATTAATAAAATAACAGAACTAGCTGGGCCATGTGTTTTGCTACGATCATTCAACATTTCAATCGCTTCTTCAATGCCACATTTTAAACATCCAACTCTAGATTCTCCAGGTGTGTACGGTATATTTGATGCAATTAAATCTCTTGTGTGATCTTTTAGTGAACTAATTTTTAACATTACAGTTGCTGCGGTGTCGTTAGCTAGGACTACGCCTACTTCTGTATTTTTTGGTAAATCGAAAACGGACCATTTTCTAATTGCATTTCTTAAAAAACTCCATGACTCTCTTAATAACATATCTTTGGTATCTTCAATAATAAGCACATATCGTGTAAGTTGATGTTTCTTGTATGTAAATACTGGCCTTGTATCAATCACTTTTGCCGTCGTATCTGTTTCGTTTTGCGTGAAAGAGTTTATCATAAAGTCATCATGTTTTAAAATAACATCCAGTGTACTACGACCGTTACAAAGGAAATTGTGTTTCGTTGGAGCCAACTTATTATGGTTTCCGTCATCACAGAACATCGAAATGTTTGGAATTTCGGCTGCAAACATGATTGAAGTTCTCGCTCTTTCATCAATAAATGTAGACATGTTATATGAAAGAGATGGATCTTCACATAAACTAAAAAAAAAAAAATAATAAAAAACAAAAACGAAATTATAAGTATATTAGCGTTTCGGCAAATAATCGGCAAATGTTATTTAATACTTTCTGAAACTTCTGCTTTAGTAAGTTTTGTCACAAGAGTATAAGAGTGATTTAAATTATTCTTAGATAAATCTAGTGTTAATTCACCTAAGGACGATTTAAAAACCGAAAGTCGATTCGTGATACTATAAATAATATACACTATAATTATGTTTTTAGTGAAAAGTGACAAGATAAACATTCTCATATTTTTAATATGAATTTTCACGAAGTAAACCCTCTCAAATGTAATTAGTATGACTATTTACAAATATGGAATACCATAAAATAACGCTCATATTGACTAACACTCTTTTAAACAGTTTACTGAAATACATAATAGTCAACTGAATATATTTTTGAACAATTATCATAAAGAACACGTACCCATTGTCATTAATTGGAAAATCTGAACAACCCGTAAATTTTTTGGTTTTATCGACATCATTAATGTAGCATACTGGATATATTGGATCACCGAGATAACCAATTTCGTCAAAAACACCATAGCGATATTTTGCCCATTCCTTTATAAGTAAGCGACCTGTGAAAATAATGTACTATTAATATAAGAATATACAAGCAGTTAGTTATGTACATATTTGTGTATAATGAAAAAATAGTTAGCATGTACCTAGGGAATTTGAATAATTTTCTAACGAATCGAAATTAAGATAAATTTGATCGCCGGGCATTCCACAACCAGCAGTTTGTTGTGTCCAAATTAATGTTCCATCTGGCGTTACTTTTCGCTGTATGGTAATATCACTAAGGCTATTTGTTGCAGCCATAACGTGACTTCCTCCTGGTACACATGTATCTGGCCATGAAGATGGTAGCACAATATTTATTGATTGGAAAAAGGCGCGACCATCCAAGGCAGTAAAAAGATAGTGGGAAGCAGTTGTCAGAGTTGCCTGTAAGGGAAAAAAAATGTTGAAAATAACAAATTCTTATTTTTTTTAAATTCTTATTTTAAAAATTTTTAAAACTGATTTTGCATAGAATGTCTGATTTAAAAGTAATTTGACCCATTTCTCAACCAAATTTTGCATAATTATAATTTGGTAATGTGCATCGTACGATCATAGTTTCCAACTATTTAGACCTATGAAGATAAAGTTTTACCTACATATATGTAGTACAGGAGTCAATTCATTAGACTAGTGATGGCTAGTGAGTGAGTGATTCAATTCACTGAGTTGAATCATTCAAGTGACTAACTGAATTGAATCAGTCAAAAAGAATTGAATCGACTCTTTCAACTCGTGAGTTGAAAGAATATAATTATGTTCACACTCACTGATACACTCACTCACTAACTCACTCACTCACTCACTTAAGAGTGTATGACATACATATAAGATTCTATTCAATGTTCAATCTCTGCTTCAGGTTCAAAAATTTCACAAACATCTGTTTAACTGTATGTAACGTGTATATATACATATATCGTATATGATACTAATGATACCTACTATAGGTATGGTAGGTATATGCGAATATGTACTAAACTTGATATTTTTTTAGATCTAAATATTTTAAATTTTATTATCCCTTTTTTTTTAAAAGGCATAAAACAAATTTTAAATGAAATTTAGACCAAATGCCCAATAAAGTAATAAAGTAATTTAATCTAAATAAAAAACATACCCCATTTTATATACACTACAAGTACAGATATTAAAATATGTGATTCTAAGAAAATGTATATTATGTATTTTATCTTACAATATTTTCAGATTTTTAAAATAAAATTTGCCCGTTTATTATCAGATTATCAGGTCTCCAAAAATTAGTTTTTCTTCAAAACAACATTGAGTGGATATCTCCCTACATAATATTACTGTAGTTTTTAACAATCCGTATTTTTCATTCTAATCTATTTTTATATTTTAACTGTGTATTTTTAATGTTGCATTTTTTTTTTTTAATTTTTTTGTGTTGGTTACGTGCATTAATTTTAACAATAAAATTATTATTATTAGTTCAGTTATTTAATTATTATTGATTCATATTTGAAGTTGTGCCAATCAGTTGTGTAAAGTGAGTGAGTGAGTAATTCAATTCATAAAGGCAACTGAGCCAATAGTATCAAGTGAGTGAGTGATTCAATTCATTGAATCGATTCACCACAGTGAGCGGATTCAAAAGATTCAACTCACTAAAAAGAGTGATTATTCCCATAACTACATTAGACATCACCTAGTCATATTGTTCAACATTTTTTGATAGCCATTTTAAGTTTGTTTTTAGAGATCGATTTGGGCAGAAAACAAGTATTTTGCTATTTTTATCATTGCTGCAATAGTAACTCATATGGTAGACGAAATATGGAATACTTTAATATAAAGAGAAATTTATTACCTTTAAAATAGTATTCACCCTTTTAGAATGAATGATTTATGAAATATGGCGTAAAAGCGTGAATACGTACAAACGTAAAAATCAACTTCAATAGAAAAACAAAAATAGACGCCACGCTTAAACGGTTTAATATAATTTTTTTTTTAAAGAATTGTTCTTAATACCTCAAATGCAGTAGAAATAACTGGGGGAATATTAATTTTTTTTAAATTGGTCTAAATGGTTTTAAAAAATTTAACAAAATAGCATATAACACAATGCGCTTTGATATGAAACTGTAAATATCTCTAAAATTATGGTCTTTACGTAAATAGTTCAAAGGACCTTTTTTTACAGAAAATTAGTTAATTTACAAATTTTGTTATTATATTTAATTGTTGGTCCACCAATAGAAAATGAGATACAAGCAAAAAAAACCATATTCGGGGACCTTCGGGCTCGAATAACTATTTTAACCAATTACATTTTGATATGAATTTTTTATTTTATTTCTAATAGTACTATAAAAATATACGCTAACATACTACTAATGATGAGCAAATGCAAGACCAAGACTGCTAAGTCTTGGTCTTGGTCTTGTTCTTGCATTAAGAATCTTGGTCTTGGTCTTGCTAGAGCAGTTTGAGTCTTGGTCTTGGTCTTGCAAAATGCAGTCTTGGTCTTGGTATTGCTAAAAAATTTTGCACTTTCTTGCATTTTTTTATTACCGAATTTTTTCCTTCTAAAATCAGAATTTTCTCTCTTTACGGTATTAATTATACTTTCAAACTATTTAAATAGTTTAGCAAGAGTCTTGCTTTTTTCTTGCTTTTGTCTTGGTCTTGCTCACTTGAGTCTTGGTATTGGTCTTGCAGCCATACTTATAGTCTTGGTCTTGCTCTTGCTATACATAGTCTTGGTCTTGGTCTTGCAAAAAATGCAAGACCAAGACAAGACTGCAAGACCAAGACTAATTTTGCTCATCACTACATACTACCATACTAGAATTTTTTCAAAGTAAAAATTCATATTTTGAAATATTATTACATGATATTTCGAAATATTTTCTGTAGTTTCATAAATTACCTGTCCCCTTTCGCTGCGCTTAAAATCAGCAAGTATATTATACCGCATTAGAAAACTAACTACAGTCCAACCAACATAAGGTTGCCGGTCAGATGCGCAAATGAAAGAGTGCGGCAACAAGAATTAAACATATAACATATATGTATAAAAGTGGGATAGAAGTTGTGTTTGACTACTGCGCGTACAACCTTGACCGGCAACCTTATGTTGGCTGAGCTGTAGGTAAAATTATTTATTAAAAAATACTCTGTAAATATAAATACCCCTGTCGCAGCATCCTGCATAACATAGCGAATTTCCGTTTATAAAAATTCGTTTTTCTTGGAAACCGGTTCCCTAGAAACCGAAAATAATATTCACTAATATATATACTGTGTGAGTTTTTCGAGAGTTGCCATTTTTATTACAGCCAAACCGTTGATTTAATCGAAAAATTGTTCAAATAAGGGTTGTATATACCGACGGGGGCAACCGATTGCTATAGTCAGGAGCTTTATAACTCTTATGGTTTTCGAGCTATGATACAAACTTGTAGATATTTAAATGAGATTATATATTAATTTTTCGATAAAACTGATCTAATGCATTAACTAACAACATAAATCAGCAAAAAAAATTTTTTTACCCAAGTTTAATTTTTTAATTTTTCTTTAATTTATCAGTTAGACGGTAAAAATATGCATATGTACTTGAGGCTATTTCAACCGATAGTGTTTTGCTTGGTTACATTTCCATTACATCCAAGAAAAGAACCTTTTCCAGTACCATTTCTATCATAAAAATTTGGTTGTAATAGAAATGGCAACTCTCAAAAAACTCACATGGTATTTTATATATATATATATATATATATATATATATATATATATATATATATATATATATATATATATATATATATATATATATATATATATATTTATATATATTAGTGAATATTATTTTCAGTTTCTAGGGACTTCAAAACAAATTTCTACCATAGTGCCGGGTTCAAGTCGAGTCATGACAGTGGCTGTAATAGCTGAATTCCATTCTGGAAATTTGCTGAAAGCTAAGAAGCACGCTTCTGTTTGGATTAAAAATAGATAAGTTATAGGGCCTTAAAGTTTTTCACGCTTTAACCGGTTTACTTTTTCTAACCATAATTTTTTAAACATTAATTTTTTACCAAAACATTTTATATAAAAGTTGTAGATAATTATATAATCTATAAAAAAGTTCCTTACAAAATTTTTGTCAGACTGGCAGTTATAATCGAGTAAATATTTTCGACCTTCAGTTCAAGATGGTTGACAAACTTGACATACAGTCCATCGAGTTCCGAAAATGCTATTTCACACTTATGATAGACTCCCCTTTGATTTTCTAACAAAATCGATGCCCATTCGAAATGAATGGCTTCATTATTTATTAACATAAGTAACGGCATACATAAAATAACGTATTAATAAGTACCGCCGACCTTACTTCCACACAGACGTGGTTGGCTAGACAAAATGGATAAAATAAAACTTGGCCGACCAATAAAGTAATGGAATTGAAGGTTTAATCTTTAATTTGGCGAAATTTTAGCCTTTAGATTGATGGATAAAGGTATATCGATAAACTGACTACTTTTTTTAAGGTCGGCCCGCGACACCGGGTAAAATGTCACGCGGCCGACCAAGTTTACTTCGTTGTACTACGTAAGATCAATTAGATGAACATCATTCTAGTCTTTAATTCGATGGGTAAAGTAGCCTCATCTTAGGGGGGGGAGGGGTAAATCACCCTTTTGTTCGAACTTGGACCGGATTAGGACTGGCCGACAAAGCATTTTCCTAACTTTTCATGGTAAACTATTGAAAAATGAAGTTTTCTTTAGATCAATGGGTAAACACTTTCATATTACCGCCTCCGGGTCTATTATACATATGACTTTTTTCATTTAGTTGAAGAGCAGTATACTTTACGTATATGTATTTCGTATGAAAGTAGATAAAGAAACCAGTTGTTTTAAATGCATGTAATTTAATCAAATATAAAATATACAGTGTTTAACTAAATAAAGATGATAGACTATTTGCTTTTTAATATAATATGTATATAGGGGAAGGTCGCCCAAAGTGGGTAAGCTAAGATTAAACGCCCAAAAAAGTGACTTTTGACCTCGATAAGCAGATCTTTTTTATATTATCTGATAGAATAGTTATCGAACTTTAAAATGAAACTTCGCTTAAGAAATGTTTATACGATATTTATTTTTAATAAAGAAAATACAAAACGTCTGCAAAATCTGCAAATAGGTATCCTAAAGCGGGTAACCCCCTTTGGGCAAAGCGGGTAAGTACATTTTGTATTTAAATACTGTTATTATTTTTTAATATAAACTTTCTTAATCATATAGAACTTAACAATAATAATAATTAAGTAAAAAAAATTGAAAAAAGACAAAAATAATAAATTTATAACAATTAACTGTAACTTTCTTTACAACCTCCATATTGGAATATATTGCTTCAGGTGATTCCACATCAAAATCACCACAAACAAGGCAGAAATATTTTTCTTAAGCATTTTTCCTCATTCCGTCGTAAAAAGAAGATTATTTATTTTTTTTCCCCTTCCAACAGTTTTTCCCATTAAGATGCTTCTATTTTATCTACCCGCTTTACCCATACCTGCTTTGCCCCAAAAGACTTAATTTTGTTAACTTAGAATAATTTCAAAATGAAAGCCGATACATGTCTACCTTTTTCTACATTAAAAGTCAAATGATGATAACGTAATATGGTAGTACCAAAAAGATTACAAATAAAAGGGTTTATGACTAGTCATAGAATATTTATCGTCAAAATTTTTAACAAAACCAACAAAAAAATTTGATGAAGCTTAACTAGGACATTAAACGACACAAGCGTTCAAGTGCAACTGATTGACATTGGTTGATATTCGGTTAATCTTGGTATACTCGGAGTTTTTTGAGAGTTTATTACGACTAAACTATTGACTTAATTAAAAAATTGTTTAAATCGAGTTTTAGCTAGCGGTGAGGGCAACCGATTGCTATGTTTAGGAGTTTTCTAGCTCTTATAGTTTCCGAGAAATGATACAAAGTAGGGATGTCGTTTTTTTTTTTTTTTTTTTTAAAATCGATTTTTGAATCGATTCGTAATTGCCAACAAAAGAATCGATACTTAAATGATCGATTGTATTCAAAATCGATTCCAAGAAATCGATTCAAATTAGCTGTTGCAATAGTGGCGGTAATTTTTAAGTAAAAATTTATAATTCAGAAAGATGAACTTTCGAAGTCTTTTAAGAAGAAAAATATTAAGCGTGTACAACTGTACATACTTATTACTTAATTACCAACATTTTTTTAGAATTTTATTCTATGGTGTAGAGATGAATCACAACATCACAGCAAAGTTGACAATCTTTATTTTCGTATATAAAAATGCTAATTATATAAATATTATCTAAATTGTACTAAATGTTGAGAAGTTTTTTTTATTTAATTGCATACAAAGTTTTTTTTATAGATTAGGGTAAGAGACCCGATGACCGATCACTATTTTTAGCTGTATCATTAAATTAGCTTAAAAAAATTAAAAAATAAACAAAACACCCATTTTTTTTTCTTAATAAGTATGAAACCAAGTTTTTTTAATCAAATGGATATGTTTTTAAGAAAATATAACCCAAAAATTTTGATTTATTAATGATTTTGTTTTATAATTTGTTGACGTCTATTAAAAAGCATACAGAAAATATTAACCTCCTTTGAAAGATCAATACACTTACCCCTATCAAGAATCACCCATTACTAATGTACATCAGTACAGTAGTAAATCTTATACTATCGAATATTTGAACCATTCTCTTTCAGTCACTTTGACACTCTATCCACTACAAGAGGTCAGTCTGTGTCATAGAGTATCACAGAATGACACCTTGTGAAACATAGCAGCAATGACAGAAGGGTTTAAATATTCGATAAAATAAACCACTAAAATACTGTATTTTCTTTCGCCATCTAAATTTGCTTTAAAAAACATTGTGTACATTGTGACATGATTCTAACTTATCTATACGCCATTGTGAATTTTTAAACAGTTAAATTGACGATAGATGACGTATATATTTACATATCGTTTCAAATCTAAATGACGTTTATATTTCAATTTCGAAGTTTTAATTCAATATTAATTATTTTTCAATTGATTTTACGTTCTGAAATAAATAAAATATTAAAGTGAAATTATAAAAACGGTTAGTTAAGTGTTTTAAACCCAAAAATTAATTAAAAATGTTTATAAAATAGATATGGAATATCTGTATAATTCTCAAAATACCCAACTCGAAAACTTGGATCCCAACAAGGATCAGTCATACAAATAATATTTAACACATATAAAATTTAATTTAGCTATCCTAATCTCTTAAGTGGACTAATAACAATTATTTGTATACTTTTATTATGCTAATAACTTTAAAAATTCGGTGAAAAATGTTACAATTTATAACCCATGTGTTTTGAATAATGATCATCCACCATATTAAAAATTCATGAATTCAACAAAAATTGTTATATATATATATATATGTATTTCTTAAATTAAGTGAGGAGACATTAAATGTGATGTGAATTTAAATTGAAAAATAATCATTCTATTAACAATAATTTTTTTTATCAATGGTTTCTTTCAGAAATAACTTTATTAAAATATAAATGTCAAAACTAATTAAAATATAAATGTCAAAACTGATCGGACTTATAACCCCGATCGACAATGGGGTCTTTTACCCTAAGGGATAAAAAAATAATTATAATTTCTTTTTTTAAATTTCCCGCTTAAACTTTATTGTTTTGTACATGGTACAGTTGTCAATTTGTCAATTTTGATAATTTGTTTTGATGCATAGAGATTTGATTATATGCATTTGAAGTGTTCGATGCTTAAAATTTAATAATCGTAGTACCGATAATAGATTTAAATTTAAATTAACAAATAAATAGCAACGTATAAATAAAAAATCAATTTATGTTTTGAAAAAAAAAATCGTTTCGCGATTTCCATAAAATAAAAATCGATGTGTGAATCGATCTCAAAATCAATAATCGATTAAAAATCGGTTTTCATACTTCCGACTAATCGATTTCTCGATTTAACGACATCCCTAATACAAAGTTACCTTTTTTTTTTAAAATGGAATAGTAGGTATATTTATTTGTTGATAAAAATTATCCAATACAGTAATAGAAACTAAAAATAAAAAATAATAACAAATTTTTTTTCTACTTTATTTTTTAAAATTTTGCAATGTTCGTGCGTCAAAGTGATATGCTGGAGTAGACTTTTTACGGCTTTGTTCAAACGTTGTCAGAAATTACGGTAACCTTATTTACATGATATTAGTGACAACAGCCTATCTTGTGTTGCTACTTGTTTTAAAAAAAATATTTAATTGTAATAATAATTAAGTATGTTATTCAACCTTAACTACCAAATATATGTACAACGCGTACAACTACTACATCATAACATGTATGGTTAGGGCGGGGTAAAAAAAGACACAATCAAATCTTTCCATTTTTCATGTAGAAAATATTTGAATTTTTAGACAAAAAAAATACTGTATGAGTTAAATTGTTTGTATTTTGAGATTTTGCATGTTTTTTCACTCAAGCTAATGACATAAATCTATAAAAAAATAAAAACCTTGTCTTTTTTTACCCGCCAAATGGGGTAAAAAAAAAGATAGTGGAGGGTAAATAAAAGACAGATCTCTAACTAATGGGATACTGCAAGTACATGATTGGAAGGGTAAAAAATAGACAGCTTGGGTAATTAGCAGTACAATACTTTTTATTTCACAACTCTATCTCTACTATAAAATTTTTTATAGATATATTCAAATTTTACGTATTTTACCAAAAACTTTAGCTAAAATTAAGCAGTAACAAAAGTCAGAAAAAGTTAACTGATGCAAAAGCTTGACTCATAGGAAATTTCTTTGGACTTTAAATATTAAAACAGTATTTATTTCACAAACGTACAACTAATAAAAAATTTATTGTTGCTCATTAAAAAACCAAACATGCTAATTTGAGGCTGTCTTTTTTTTACGCCACTTTATATAAAGTAAAAAAATAAATCAAAATAATCTATCAATGAGTTAAAAATACTAAATGTGTGCAGTAAAGCATAGTTATACATTATAAAAACAAATAAATTTTCATGGGTCAGAAATACAAATTTTCGAATAAGCTGAAATTGATATCCATGAAAGCCGTCTCCTCACTAACAAAAAAATTGTTTTATCGAAGAATCAGTATTTTTTTAATCCATAAAATATACATAAAGATGTCATAATATAGTTTTAAAATGAAAATCCTTGTCAATAATTTTTAATTTTCCTAAATGTTAACCCCTTGCCTTGTCTTTTTTTACCCCATTTTTTTCTTTTTTTTTTTTAACATATAAAAAAAATTACAAGCAATTGGACCATTTAAATAAAACTTTGTACTTTACATTACTAAAGCATGTAGAATAACAAGAAAAAAATACAGCACTCTATCTTATCAAATTTTTTACTTACTGAAAAAGTTTATTGTCGCGGAATGAAAGTTTTTCGCTCATGAATAAAAGGAGTTTGGGAGAAAATTTTTTATGTTATAAAGTCCTCTCCAAAAAATAATTTTTTGGTTCAGACAGCTTAAAATACGAATGTATTTTATTGTAGTATTTTTTATTTTTGGAATTTAACACTGTTGAGTTTAATAGAAGTATATCTTTTTTTTACCCCACTCGAGCAGTGTCTTTTTTTTACCACGCCCAACCCCAACCCTACATCTTTTCAAAGAAGATAAATTTCTATAGTTTATAAAATTATTAATTAAAATTTATGGATGTTTAAAGCTTTAAAGGTTGTCTGGAAACTAAAGTAACATTTCCGAATTATTAAGAAAAATCATACGAATTTAAGATGTATTGGTTAACATATTAATGATTATAGAGTCCCTATAATAAAAGTACAGTCGTGACATGTGTGATGAACGCTGATTGGCTCCGGCATTTTCTGTCCAAAGTTTGCTTAAAATACATTGGAAATAAATTAAATATTCACAAAAATCACTTAGTTTAACCTAGATACAGTTCCGGATTTACCTATAGGCAAATTAGGCAATTGCCTAATGCGCACTTTTTGGAAGGGCGCATTTATTCAAACTGAAAACATTTTTATTTATACGAACTTTCTTAAAGTTAACTTTTGTAACTTATTTTTCAATTATTAACTTCCCATTGGAAGTTATTGTAATGGGTCCGATTTTACGAATTGACATACTAATTTTGACATATCTCCACGTTTCAAGGTCACTAGAATCCGAATCCATCGTTTTTAGCGTGATGTCTGTGTGTTTGTTCGTTCGTGAATTTTTTTTCGTCTTGCATATCTCGAGAACAAATGATGATATCAACTTCGGACTAATTTCATTAAATGCGTAATCAAAAAATGAAGACCAGATAAAGTTTTCAGCAAATTCGGATTAGCGGTTTGTTTTTTGTGATAAAAAAACGGAATTAACTTTATTAACATAACATAATAAATTATATGAATTTTTTACCATGTTATTATATAATGGCCTAAGAACCTTCTGTGATGTTAAAAACGCCAGTAAATTATGTTAAAAAAAAAAAAAAAAAAAAAAAAAAAAACAAAAACGGAAAAACGAAATAAGAAACTTTTTGTGAAATATTTTTTGTCTCGATATCTTGAGAACAAATAATGTTATCTTTGTTTGATAAGGGTGGAGCCCCCACCCTAAGGTACAGAAGGCGAAGCCCCCGGTGTGTGCAAGGGGCAAAACCTCTATCAGGGGTCCAGAGGAGGAGTCCTCTGAATTAAAAAAAGTTATTTATTTGCAATAATCTTTAAGGGCATCCAATGGGAAGTTGACAGTGTGAGTAGACCTGTCCCCCAAATTTTTTATAAAAATAATTGGCAATAGTTTATCTATCATTTCATTTCCACTTCAAAAATAATAGTCTAGCTATACTTTCTATAGTTTTTTGATATTCTCACTGTTAGATTTACACTAGAGGCACGTGGGGCTAGTGCCCAAGGCGGCAAAATTTGGGACGCAATGAGGCAATTTGGCGTTTTTTTTTTTATTTTTTTTTTTTTGCTCGTCATGTTTTTTTAGTAAAAAGTTATGTGATTTTTTTCCAGGGGCGACATTCTTCATGGTACCTAGGGCGCCACTTAGGGTAAAGCCAGCCCTGCCTAGAAACAATAATTAAGTTAAAACTTTTTAATTTTTCATTAATTTATAACTTATTAATAATAATTATGTACTCAAAAATATTTACTCAAACATATGATAATTAATTTTGAAGCTTCCCGCTCTGTTTTGGACAGAAAATGGATGACATATCACGACTCTATTTATTATAGGGACTCTATACTGATTATAGAGTCCCTATAATAAATAGAGTCCTGACATGTCATCCATTTTGTATTCAAAACAGAGCGGGAAGCTTCGAAATTAATTATCACACATTTGAGTAAATATTTTTTAGTAGGGTAAAAGCCCCCTTTGTGGAACGGTATCTAATACTGGAACAGTTTTGACATTTACATATTTATTTCTTTAATTAAGTAAGGAAACTTTAAATGCGAGGTGAATTTAAATTGAAAAACAATCATTCTATTAATAATAATTTTTGTTATCAGACGTTTCTTTCAGAAATAACTTCATTAATATGTAAATGTTCATAATTAGATACCGTTCCACAAAGGGGGCTTTTACCCTACATACCATAATTATTGTTAATAAGTTATGAATTAATGAACAAATAAAAATTTTTAATTTAATTATTCTTTCTAAGTTAAACTAGGGTAAAAGACCCGATTGTCGAACGGGGTTATAAGTCCGAACAGTTTTGACATTTATATCTTAATGAAGTTATTTCTGAAAGAAACCTCTGATAAAAAAAAATTATTATTAATAGAATGATTATTTTTCAATTTAAATTCACCTCACATTTAATGTCTCCTCACTTAATTTAAGAAATACATATATATATATATATATATATATATATATATATATATATATATATATATATATATATATATATATATATATATATATATCGAACAATTTTTGTTGAATTTGTGAATTTTTAATATGATGGATGATCATTATTCAAAACACATGAGTTATAAATTGTAACATTTTTCACCGAATTTTTAAAGTTATTAGCATAATAAAAGTATACAAATAATTGTTATTAGTCCACTTAAGAGATTAGGATAGCTAAATTATATTTTATATGCGTTAAATATTATTTGTAGAAGTGTTTCTTCTTGGGATCCAAGTCTTAAGGTTGGGTACCCCATTTTGAGAATTATATATTACATATCTATTTTATAAACATTTTTAATTAATTTTTGGGTTTAAAACACTTAACTAACCGTTTTTATAATTTCACTTTAATATTTTATTTATTTCAGAACGTAAAATCAATTGAAAAATAATTAATATTGAATTAAAACTTCGAAATTGAAATAAAAACGTCAGACATTTAGATTTGAAACAACATATAAATATATACGTCATATACTTAATTTAACTGTTTAAAAATTCATAATGGTAAAATGGATAAGTTAGAATGTACACGATGTTTTTTAAAACATCAATAGATCACACTAGATGGCGAAAATCGTAAGTAAAGTAAGTAGAAAACGGAATCTGTATTAATTTTTTAAACGTACTTCACAGACGGAACACTTAGTGGCATTGCAAGCAATTTATGGAAAGTTTTTCCCCGTGTATTTATGTGATAAAGATATTTTGCATTGGCATAAAACGCCATTTTGCATGAAATATTAATTGTTTTAAAAAAGTGAAATAAATATTTAAAAAAAAAAACATTTAATTGTAACAAATGGTAACTTTTAAGACTATCAAACATGTAAGTATTGTTTATTGACTGACATAAATATTATTTCAGTTTTTTTAACAGGGAAAAATGAACGAAAGTTGATGGAAAATTTCAAAAGTAAAAGCGGGGTAGCATATTTTTATTTTCAGAAACTCAAATTTATTAATATTAATAAATCAAAGAATCAAAGAAACTATTATATATAATTATATAGATCCATCAAAAGATGTCGCTCTGTGTCTCGATATTTTAAATATTTACTATACATAATCACTGTTATTCACTTTATACATATCAAAGTGAACTATATGTAGTTGACTTATACGTGAAAAGATGGCAGAAGATGTATATGATGTATGTCATGTATCTCATGTACATTAAATGCATGTTCTTTCTTTGGGGTCAGTATGTTGATTTTTTAAAGGGGGTTAATATATTCTGTCCGTTTTTTCATAGACGTCAACAAATTATAAAACAAAAACATTAATAAATCAAAATTTTTGGGTTATATTTTCTTAAAAACATATTCATTGGATTAAAAAAACTTGGTTTCATGCTTATTAAGAAAAAAAAAATGGGTGTTTTGTTTATTTTTTAATTTTTTTTAAGCTACTTTAATGATACAGCTAAAAATAGTGTTCGGTCATCGGGTCTCTTATCCTAAATGGTTTTTATTAACATTTAATTTATTTCCAATGTATTTTACGTAAAATTTGGATAGAAAATGTCGGAACCAATCATCGTTCAGCACATATGTCACCACTCTACTTATTATAGGCACTCTAACTGATTGTGCATAATTCTGCTATCTATCAGTTTCTGCAGGAAACATACAGAAATATCAGAAGATAATTCAGATTACAACCAAATTTGAACGTTTAGAAAAAATCGTATTTTAATTTTGATGTGAACCAAGTCTTATTACGCAATTTAAAAATTCGATTTTCAAAATACAATTACTCAAAAATATGGAAAAAAATATAATGGAAATTTTAGCATTACTGGTAGTTTAAAGGTATAAATAAATTTTTAAAACACATTTAAACATGTTTTCATTTAAAAAAAAAATAAAAATATTTTTTATACCAAATAAACCGTAGGCTCCAGGAATCCTGGAAATATTTTTCATGGATGCCCTCTTCTATTGTGAATATTTTTTGTTTAACTTTTTTTCAATCAGATGAATATTTCAGGAATAAATCGAATGACAACTCTCACAAAACTCAACCGGTATATGTATAATAATAAACTCGTTTGATTTACTGTTTTATTTCCGTTTTGTCAAAGGAATTGACTAGAAGTTATCTTTTGTTATGATACTATAATACTGCTAGGTGACCTAATGTTTCCCTTAAAAAATGTTACAGGGAAATTATTACATGTGTACACTGTACATATATGTATATAAAGTATAATGTTAGCTATACAATGGGCAACATTTGCTCAATTTGATCGTGTGGCTCTATTAATTTCCGTGTGTATTGAATAGTTTCCATTCTAACCATTTTTTGTTTCGGTAACGGTTGCCTTGAAATATTTCAATCTCTTAGACAAGGAGTCAAATTTGATCAATCATGAGATATTTTAAACTTGTATTTTAAACTGTCGTTTTATGTTTAATCGTTCAACACACGGATGAACAGAAGCCGTATAAATACCAATGTAAAGCAAATGTATTGTTCGTATATTACATAGACTGGCATAGAAGTATAGAGATACACAAAGATATGTACAAACCGGGTAACAAAATGTTGGCAACATGTTGACGGTGTGTTTGCAAAATATTGGTTGGATACAGCAACATGTATCTGGATACATGTTGTCAACAATGTTGCGTGTCTAAACCAAAACTAGTAGTGCATTCAAACTAAAGGCAGTTTCACAGTAAAAATGGAACAAACGATTACTGCTGCTGGTGCTAGTGCTGCTTTCATTGTAATAGCTACCCATGCCAACATGTTGCCAACATTTTGCTAACAATTTTGTTACTTGATTTGTACTTACCTTAATATATCGAGGCACAATACCACATACGTCTTAAAACAACAGCTGTGTACAATCGATTATTTCTAATAAACCGTAAGAGAAAGAGAATAATTTTAGTAGTCATCATTTGGTTTATTCGTTTACCGTTTGTATGTTACTTGATATAATTAGCATGTGTTGCAAAAATTTTATTGGTTTCATTCAACAGCTAATAAAACTATCAATATATTAATGTACATTATGTATACATACGTATATGCATGTGCTTTACCACTTTACCCCTATACTTAATAATGAACTTATTGTTGGTAAGCAACATTCGGAAGTATCGAATTTGGTTTTCATTTATGTTTCCTTTTTTAAGCAAATATTTGCTTAAAAATGAATGTGAAATAAGAAAAAGTTTAGTGTACTTTAATTCCGTTAACCAGGTTATATTTGAAATAAATGTATTAGGGTTATCTAGAATTGAACCGGATCAGGCTTCCGAATAAAATAAATTACATAATATATACCCGAATATAAATAAAATAGATAAAATATTTCAACTGATATAGAAAAAATTTTCTTATAAAAATTAACAGTAAAATTTTCGCTCATTTTGTACCTCATGCATTCCCATAATATATTATCATCATTCCCATAAAAAGGCCGTAACAGTCTAATTTTTTTTTGTGAAAATCTCGATTAAAAATACAGAAGGTATTTGCAGTCAATAATAATGCAATATAATCTACTCTATTTTTTTCTTCCTTATAACGTAAAAGCCCCCATTGAGGAACGGCCCCCAATACAAAAATAGTTTTGACATTTACATATTAATGAAGTTATTTCTGAAAGAAACGTCTGATAACAAAAATTATTAATAGAATGATTGTTTTATTAATAAATTATTATTAATAGAATGATTGTTTTCCAATTTAAATTCACCTCGCATTTAATGTTTTCTTACTTAATTAAAGAAATACATATATAAATTAAACAGTTTTTGCTGAATGTGTCTCTTTTGCGTTTGATCAATGCTTATTTATAGAAACACATGCCTTATAAATTTCAACATTTTCCAGTTAATTTTCGAAGTTAGCGCAATAAAACTATACAAATGATTTTTATTAAGGAGAGGGTAAGGTTAATTCGTACAAAAAAAGGCATGTTTTTGTTATTTTTTTGTGACGACACAGTTAAAATCTTTTTATTAAAGCCAGTGGTACATTAAAGTATAACATTCGAAGAATATTTTATAAAATTTTCACGAAGAAATATTAAAAAATACAGTAATGACAGCAATTATTCGAACGTGTCTCGAAAAAAAGTAGAATTGCGGTGCCCCTCATAACTTGGTGCTGGATCATCCGAAATAAAAAAATTAAAGTTCATTCGTTCGATAATAGTTTTCCTCAGGTAACGCTGGGAGGGTTTTTCAAAATTTCAATTTTTCACTTTTTTGGAACACTTAGAATGGAAAAACACGATTTTTGCGAAAAAAATTGGTTAAATTGTTATTGTAAAATAAAAATTATTAACAAATTTGAAAAAGACTCTCCAGCGTTACCTCGTAAATTATGTACAGAAATAGTGTTCAAAATTTCAAATAGATTGGTACTGTAGTTTTGAAGTTATGAGGGGCACCGGCTTTGAAAACGTGAGCTGTGGGGAAAACGCTTTAAAGTTTTGAACACTTAAAAATTGTTGTATAAAACTGATATAGAATACTTACTGCTAAACTAAATTTTGTACCCTACACTGATAAAATATACAGTACAGGTATAAACACGTTAGTACTTAAATTGAAATTTCTATAATATAACTGAGAGAGAGAGAGATATATAGAGAACGAAACATCTGCCAGGTAACAACAAAAATGCTTATAACTTCGTCAATTATGCTTCAATCAACTTGAAATTTTGAGACAATATTCTTGAGATATTACGTATTCAGTTAAAAAAATTAAAAAAAATGCAAAGAAATTATTTTAAAACCTTACCCTGCCCTTAATCCAGTTAAGAGATTATAAGAGCTAAATCACCATTTTATCTAGTTTAAATATGATTTATATATATGTATATGTGTATTTCTATGGAGTACAGATATAACCTTTGTATGTAACTAAAATCATGTACGTAAAATGACAAAAAATTTATATTATAAATAACTATAGGAGTTTGTGAAAT
Source organism: Brachynemurus nebulosus (assembly GCA_035578155.1). Taxonomy (NCBI): domain Eukaryota; kingdom Metazoa; phylum Arthropoda; class Insecta; order Neuroptera; family Myrmeleontidae; genus Brachynemurus; species Brachynemurus nebulosus. Next base: position 18,209,846 of record JAPWDM010000002.1, read on the forward strand.
AAAACGATTTTTTTTTGCATATTCCGATAGTCTAACCAGTAACTTAAATTTTAAACGCGTTTTTCTCGGAACTACAATTTTCAAATTTGCTACGCTTAAACTCGAATTAAAATTTAGTTTTCTGACAAAATATGGTATATGGTATACTAGTTTAAGTAAAATTAAAGGGAAGTACGTAAAATCGGAAGATCAGGAGCGTTGGTAAACTTAGGGGTTGGTAAATATTATTTATTATATAAACAAGTAAATATTATATATAAATAAGTACAGTACGCTTCAAAAAGTAATCGAACACTCTCACCCCTGCAGGGGAGAGGGTGCCCACACTTTTGACGCCGCACTGTACTTAATGTTGTGGTACACTGCCGTGTCAAAAGTGTGGGCACCCTCCTGTGTCGAGGTGTCCGATCACTTTTTGAAGCATACTGTACCTATTTAAGCGAGCGCGTGTTGGAGTCAAATGTCAAGATTTGTACGTCCACAAAATAAGTACAGTATGCTTCAAAAAGTGATCGAACACTCTCAACCCGGGGGTGCCCACACTTTTGGTGTCGTACTGTACTTAATGTTATGGTACCCTGCCGTGTCAAAAGTGTGGGCACCACCCCCGGGTGAAAGTGTTCGATCACTTTTTGAAGCGTACTGTACTTATTTTGTGGACGTACAAATTTTGACATTTGACTCCAACACGCGCTCTCTTAAATAAGTGCAGTACGCTTCAAAAAGTGATCGAACACCTTTTCACAGGGGGTGTCCACACTTTTGACACGGCAGTGTACCACAACATTAAGTACAGTGCGGCGTCAGAAGTGTGGGCACCCTCTCACCTGGGTGAGAGTGTTCGATCACTTTATGAAGCGTACTGTACTTATTTATATATGATATGTACTTGTTTACATAATAAAATAATAATATTTACCAACCCCTCAAATAAAAGTTTACCGACGCTCCTGATCTTCCGATTTTACGTTCTTCCCCTTAAATTTGCACCGACTACTACGTACTATTGGATTTGTGGTGTACAGCACCTGCGAATTCTAGTGTCTGTACTATTTCAAAAAATAATTTTACACAAACTACACGGAGAGAAAAGTCCTATAATTTTTGTAAAGAAAATTTCAGAAAAATTACTATGCTCCCCTATAATCCGTGCGCGATCGACGACCAAAATAAAAAATATGTGCTAGCATGGTAAAATTTAATGTGGTGCTAACACAACTTTTATCACACTCTTATGCATGTATATTATAGTTTAATTCTTGTTGTCGTACTCTTTCATTTGCGCATCTGACTCGCGACCTTATATTGGTTGCACTGTACCTGTAAAAACATGTATACAAAAATTATTGCCAACAATATATTGTTAATACATATACTAAAGATAGGTAAATAACAAAAAGATGAATTAAACGATGACATCATCCTAAGAGAGTGTAAAAGCAACTGACTACTAAGCTGCATCAAGGTGCTTGGTGGGAGCTGTCTGACAAAGTTTCTTCCACAGTCCACACCTATGGTTCGCATGTAACCCATGTAACTAACTCGCTGATTGAGGTACATTTCATTACAGCGATCCCAACAAAACCAACCTTCTTTCTGTTTTTTTTTTCTTTCTATTATTAGCATGTTAGCATGAAAATTTTTTTAATAAACACAATTAAAAATTATTTTTTTGTCGGTAATGGAACTTTTTACTGTGCTGTTTTACAAATTTTACGGAGATAATATTACGAAAAGAACATTCCATCCTTTAATTTTTTTATGATTAATTATAATCTTTATATTTTTACCTTACAGAATTTAATATGTTCGTCTTTTACACGTCGATTGTAGTGCTGAGCACAGTAATTTTTATAGGAATTTTCTCTCCGTGTATACGCGGTTTTGTCAGTAAACTAAATTAGGTCATTATTATACGAGTTTGAATTTTATTGGATTAAAATTTTATCCATTAACTATTTTACAATATTTCTTAGTGCATCATATGGTGAAGTGAATTATGTACATGTATGACTTTCTAACTCAAAACCGTCAAAAAACCTTATACGAGGTTGAGACAGAAAACGCGCGATATAACATATATTCTATCTCTTACTGGTTACACTGGTTCCTGTAGTATAGAGATAGATATGTTGTCTCTACTTCTCTGTGGTTACATACGTGTTTTTTTTTTTAGGTGTCTGTGGTGATTTTCTAATGATACTAAAATATTTATCCGTTTTTTTATACATGTCAACATTTTACAAGAGAAAAACATTAATATCTTAAAAAAATATTCATTGGATTAAAAAAACTTGGTTTCATGCTTATTAAGAAAAAAAAAATGAGTGTTTCATTTATTTAATAATTTTTATAAGACAGTTTAATGAAATACCTAAAAGTAGTGTTAGGTAATGGGGGCTTTTACGTTATGTCTTGAATACTACACACATTTCGGAAAAACGAAAAAATACGTATCCCCTAATTTTTGGTACTCTTTTCATTTTTGATGGTAAAAATTGTATATATTGAACCACTCAGGCTGTACATGAAAATTTACCCCGATTTCACCCCTCCGGCCCCTCTTATAAACCCGACCCTGGTTTCACCTATATAAGTGAATATGTTTTTTTCTAACATTTCGTCAGTTAGTTTTCCTCTATCTCTGATAGTTTTCGAGATATCTTAAGAAATATGATTTGAATCCCCTGTTTTAGGGGCTGGTTTCACCCCGTAAACGTGAAAGATGGCCGATCTGATAAAAAAAATACGGGTCCCTTATTTTTACCTATTCTACACACCAGCAAAGTTTCAAGAAGATTGACGATTGGCACTTGGCAATCACAACATAATTGGAATATAATAGTAATGCGAATGAATCATGTTATTATAATAAGTAAAGGTAAAACACAACAATTTAAAAGGTGTATCTGCATAGGCAGAATATATGAAGGTCAGAGAGGCTAGATTAGGTAGTATTATAATTGTTGTATATACTCATCAAAAATATTAAGGCAAGTTAAAATTTTGAATATTTTGTTTGTTGTATCTCAGTTACAAACGGCCCGACAATTATTTAAATAAAAAAAGAAAAAAAGACATTTTAAACGCTTCAAAAGTCTACTTTTCGATGTTGGAATTCAAATTTCATTATCTGAAGGATAATATTCTTTTCAAAGCATAATTACCGAAACAATTTTCACTTTTATGTTTGTTCCTTCAAGTTGTGTATGAAGAGTAGAAAATTTTTTTGAAACAGTTTGTATGATACTTCTCTAATTGTTACCGCGCACCCTTAGTTAAACTACATGTGCATTGAAAATCATAGAACGGCGATTTATATGATTTATCCGACACAAGGGTAGCTTAAATTTACATGTGCCGAATATTGAAGCAGGGATTCGAACTCCTGCCAATATTAATCCATGACGAATTAATTGGCGATAAAGGTGGATTTTCGGGCTGAAACATAAGATCTAAATTTGCAGAAATAAAACAATCGAAATTCCTTTTCTCCTAACTTATTAGTTATTACAACCCGTCTAATTATATATAAATTTATACAAACTATTTACCCCAACTCATAAAGAATTATTATAACCCGACTTAATAAATAATATAAAACTAAGGTGACCAGACGTCCCGTTTTCAACGGGACAGTCCCGTTTTTCGGAGACATGTCCTGGTGTTTCGACTAAACTTCTCGGGACGCCGATTTGTCCCGTTTTGGCAACTGGGAAGGGAAGGGCTCCCCTGGGAAGGGAAGTGATGAGCCAAAAAAAAAAAAAAAATAAATAAATAAAAAAGGTCAACACTTAGTATTTATAATAGGGTACAGGTGAATTTACCTCAACACATAGGGTTGAGGTAAATTTCCTGGACAAGGAAGTGATGACCAAAAAAAAAAAGAACAACAGTGCACAGTGCCCATTTCTGATAGGGTCCAGGTGATTTGTTTTTTTTCTTTTTTAATTTTTTTGTTTTTTTCTGTTGCGGGGGGCGCCAACAGGAAAATTTGCCCCCCTCTTAATAACTCTAGGTCCGGCCCTGAGGGCGGTTGTCCCGTTTTGACTCTTTACAAATCTGGTCACCTTATATAAAACCCAATAAAATATATTAAACTTCAAACATCATTTGCGGACCCCAAAATATTCAATACGCTTGATACATAAAATTTTACCCTTTATACCTGTTGTTTCCCGTAATTATTTCTACTTCCTCAATCGATCCCAGAAATTGATGTTTGAGGTTTCATTTAAACTGAAAGAATAAATTGATCCATAAAATATATTATAAAGAAAAAATACCCCTGTCACAGCATCTGCATAACATAGCGAATATTGGGCACTGGCGGATCTCATCTAAGACCTGTACCTATTTAAAATAGTTTAGCTTTCTAAGAGTAAAAGAATTTTTAAAATCGGCTGGGTAATTCGTTTTGGTATTTTTGGGACCCAAGAACCCGTAGCTTATTTCTGGCGTTTTCGGATCGCTCGACCGTATATTCTAGGCGGACTTTATGTAATATATATATATATATATATATATATATATATATATATATATATATATATATATATATATATATATATATATATATATATATATATATATATAGGATATTTTACCTTTGTAACAGTAAAAGTATTTTCAAAACCCGTTGTGTAGCATTCTACGCCGCATTTATATCCGCAGGACAGTCGTGGATCTCAGATAACACAACCTGTACCTATCTAAAATAGTTTACCCCGGTAATAGTGAAAAAATTTTCAAAATCGGTCAGTTATTTTATTTTTGACACTTTTAGGTCCCACTGACGCTGTCGGACCTTACATAACGTAATCTATATCTATTTAAAACAGTTTAGCTCTCTAACAGTGAAAAAATTTTCAAAATCGATCGGTTAGTTTATTTTTACCATTTTTGGGTCCCATGGACCCTGGCGGACCGTACATAACGTAATGTATATCTATCTAAAATAGCTTAGCTCCCTAACAGTGAAAAAATTTTCAAAATCGGTCGGTTAGTTTATTTTTGACACTTTTGGATCCTATGGACCCTGGCAGACTTTACATAACGTAATCTATATTTATCTAAAATAGTTTAGCTCTGTAACAGTGAAAAAATTTTCAAAACCGGTCAGTTAGTTTATTTTTGACACTTTTGGGTCCTATGGACCCTCGCGGACCTTACATAATGTAATCTATATCTATCTAAAATAGTTTAGCTCTGTAACAGTGAAAAAAATTTCAAAATTGGTCGCTTAGTTTATTTTTTACAATTATGGGATCAGTAAACCCTGGCGGAACTCATACATACAACTGTAGTACTCTAACAGTAAGAAAAGGGTTCTAGGGATCTCATATAACTTATGACGGTCTGTAAGGTTCTTGCGGACATCATTTAATTAATTAATTCAAATACTTTAACTTACTAACTGTGAAAAAATTTTTAAAATCGATTGCGTAATTAATTTTTGGCCTTTTTAGGTTCCCAAGACCTTGACGGATCTCACATAAGATACCTTAAAAACATTTAAAATTGTTTAACTTTCTAACATTAATAATTATTAGTGAAAAAATTTTCAAAATCGATATTCATTTAAAATTTTTTTCCGTGCATACATACATACATATTATGTTGTTTTGTTTCATATTTAATAATATTATATCATAACATAAATTTCAATTTCTTGTTTATTTAAAATTCAATAAAAAAAAAATATCTTCATTACATAAGCTTACAAAATCTGCTTAATTTTCATATTTCAACTTGAGACAGAACTATGCTAATTATAATGTAATAAATGAGAAACAAAACTTTCTTTATTATAATACATATATGTGGATAGATTTCACTTGTTCTCATAAAATCCTTTAAAAAAAATGAAATATTTTTATATTTTATAAGGAACTGAGACATAAATGTAAATTACTTATTAGATTAACAAAGTGTGAAGTCCAAGCCCCCTTAAAGAACGTGTAGTATAGACATTGCACAACGTGAGTGATTGAGTGTGCGATGTCAATGAACGAATGGGCAAGTTAAATACACATTTTGCACAAAATTTCCACCGTGGAAATTTTATTTGATGGAATAAAAAAATGTTACGTGCCAGTGTGTGTTTGACTTACGGTGGTGCGAGTGGAGGCTGGTGATAGGAGTAACCCACAGACAAAAAGATTTAGAGAAGTCGAAGGGACCCCCATCAGCAGCTTATCCAGAGTAGACGGAGAAAAGACCCGTGAGTACAAGCGCACCCTCCTTTTTTATTTTATTGAAGTAATTATATTTGTTATATTTAAAGAATTAATTTTGTTTATGATTACTCATTCAGGGAACTATTTTGAATACCTAATTGTCTAGGGAATTATAATTAGGGAATAGTATTTACGCTAAACGATAAGGTTCTTAGTCGCTTACCGATTTCTCTACTTTTATACTTTGTTATTTTTTTTTAAATTTTTATTTCCAATACTATTTTATATGTTTTTAGTAAAACGTCATTACTAGCGTCATACACAAATGTACTAACGTTAATTTTCTTTTGTTTTTAAATTTATTTTATGTACCTTTCTTTAATTTTTAGGATAATAAAATTAAAGTTAAGTAAGTGTTAGTGTTATTGCTGTCTCCCTTCCCTATTGCAACCCTCCCCAGGATACAACTATACATTGCGTCCTTGGCGCGACTGCTAGGATCGCGGGACTAACCCCACGAGACCAATTTAGGCCAACCAGCCGAATTTCGTAGCGGGAATTCATTTTTCCCTTCGACTCGGTCGTTACAAAAGAGAGAAAATTAATACAAACGTGAAAAATTACAATTTTCTCGAAAAATACTTAAGATAGAAAGAAAATTATAAGAATATTTTCTTCATAATTTTTTTTTGAAGTGAAAACTTCTTTAGCGGCGTTGTACACATTTTTTGTAATGGGTAAAAAAAGTTAAACTCGCGTCAGGTCACGTGACCTGATCGAAAATTCGTAAGATCTGATCAAAAATTCGTAAAACGGATGGAAAGTAGACAGTCAGTAGAGCAGACAATAAACTGCGTTGTACACTTTTTTTGTAATGGGTAAAAAATGTTAAACTGGCGTCAGGACACGTGACCTGATCGAAAATTCGTAAGACGACAGTACATAACAGTAGACAGTAGTACAGAATACAGAACGAACGGTAGTATCTCTATACTACTGAAACCAGTGTAACGCGAAAGGACAGATAGATATTTATACGGGTTTACTCCAATAGCACTAATTTTAAGCCCTATCTCATTAAACATTAATTTTAGAATAGAGATAAAAAATTTTTAAAAAGAGATTCTTGTAGGGATTACCGAAGAGAACATTTGTGCAAAATGTGAACTCCCGGAAATGTTTTTTTATATTGTTTAAACAATATTGAAAATTCATAAATAGCGTTTTTTGAGCTTTCACCGCTTACGTAGCGAAAACGGTGATAGATACATTAAAAAGTGTTAAGACCTTTTTTGTAGAGAATCGAATTCTCTACAAAAAATTCAGCGAGAGCACCTGTCTATCTTGTACAGATGAAAAGATACAGCGCTCCAAACGCGCACTCAAAAGTCCGCTAGCGTTCCGGCAGGGTGCGCCGTGTACGATAGCGCAATAAATAAATATTGTATTCTACCACATAAATGATAGTACTTTTATACTGATAATTAAAGCAATTCGTGCAAAATTATTCCCTAACCATTCCAAAATATCAAAAATGCACAACGTTAATTTTCAAGTTTTCACTTCTGCCGGCACTACCGGAGTGCAACCCGTCGTTTTTTTTTTTTGGTTTTCAACGATGTAAAAATCGAACTGTCTAATGATAGGATGAACTGTCGAATGATAAAAAATGATAAACAATGGCCAGAAAACCTACTTCTGGGCATCCGACGTGTCTGGCTGACGAACCTAGTCGAGCCAATCCGGATTTTAGTTCGCACACAAAATTTCATAAGCACTAAACGTTTCGTTCGAAAGTTATCGTGGCGACACACACACACAAACATATATATATATATATATATATATATATATATATATATATATATATATATATATATATAAAATATATATATATATAATATATATATATATATATATATATATATATATATATATATATATATATATATATATATATATATATATACCGTGTGAGTTTTTCGGGAGTTGCCATTCGATTTATTCCTAAAATATGCATCTAATCGAAAAAAAGTTTATACCAAAAATATTCAAAATAGAGGGCGCCGTTCACAAAAAATTGTTCCAGACTTCTAGGACTCACGGTTTTCTTGGAATAAAAAAAAAATTTTTTTTTAAATGGGAACATATGTTGAGATGTTTCTTAAAAATTAGTTTATTACTTCAAACTACCAATTATGCTAAAATTTTCATTATTTTATTTCAAATTTTTGAGAAATTTAGCCTTTACACATTAGCCTCTTACAGTAACAGAAAATTTATTAATTAAATACATTAATTATCAAAATAATTTGTAGCATTTCCTCAAATATTCAACTTATAGTTAATAAACAGGCCATCACATTACAACTGTGATTGTAATATTTAATTTTACACTATATTAAAGAAGTCAAAATTTCTTACGTGTGAAATTGGCATTACTAGATTCATAGATTAGGCAATATGCATGTAGAGATGTACAAACAGCTGTCATATTTGTCAAACTTAAATTTTTAAAATCTTTTAAAAAACGAAAGTAAAAAAATTGTCCAAAAAAATATTTTAATATAAAAATTTTCAGGATTGCGGTATGTATTTATGCCGTGTGTAATCAAATTGCCTAATTGTTTTATTGCTTCCGAGACTACTAAAGCAGCGAAGGCATTGTGATCAGTTTTGAAAAATAAAAATTTTTCCCCTCCAAAATAAAATTTTTTACGCACATTTTACATTTTAGAGCTTCTGAATAATTTTGGTTTGGTGTTTGTCCGTCTGTGTGTCACCAGTTTGCACCAGCTGACATAACTTCTGAACTATTCAATTCATTTTTATGAAATTATCAGAAATTATGCGGTCTGTTTCCTAGATGGCCCCCTACAAATTTCATTGCATTCGGAGTAATAGTATCCACGACACTACCATGAAATCCCATTAAATGTCAATATCTTATTTACTGTTAATCCCATTTCGCTCAATTTTTTATGAATCGTTTTGTTCATTTATTTTTATTATTATTAATTTATGTACCTATATTAAATTACACAAAGATATATTGGGCATTAAATTACCAAGGTGCTTTTACGAGTACGAGAAAGCTGTGTGCCACACCCCATTGGCAGCGTACAGTGGACTTTCGGAGATTGTCCAATCGCAAATTGTCCATATTTCAGTGTTAGGGATTTAAACATCGTATGTTTACGTCACACGAACATTGTATTCACAAAAATTGTGTGTTTGCAGTATTCGTGTGACGTAAACGTTCGATTTTTAAATCCCTATCACTGCAATATTGACAATTTTTGATTGGACAATCTCCGAAAGTCCACTGTATTTTAGTATCTTACACAACTGCGAAATTTTTTTATTTTAGTTTGTAACCAAATGATTATGGATCATTATCTTGGTATACTTTATTTGTTGGATGACCACTTGTCATTTTATTGTTAATTATTTCGTTTTGATTAATATTTAGAATTTTTCAGGATAAGGTAAAAGACCCGGTAATTGACCCTGGCCCAGTTTCTGAACTTTTCAACTTTGTTATAAATTAATAAAAAACTATATTTTAAATAAGAAAAAAAATAAATTCTTAATTTAAAGTAATCTATTCTGTGTCTAATGAACAGCAATTTAAAAAGTTTAGAATATATTAACTAAATAAAAAAAAATTTTAAGTTTAAAATGTGTGTAAAAACTATTTTTTTGGTAGTTTCCTAACAGTTTATGTTACAAAGTACTCATTTTGATCTGTGCAATATTCATCATGTAAGTATGAAAACTTAATTAAAAATATATGAGCAGGTTAATATTTGTTTAAAATTTATTTTAAAATATTTATAAAATACCTTAGAATGATTTTTATTATTGAAATATGAGGGTCAATTACTAGGCTCACTTCTAAAGTGGTATGGCCCAATTAAATTCTAATCAGTTTTTGTTAGTTATTTTGTTATTTATAGTTATCTTCGATTAGTTTTTGTTATTTTTCATAACGTATATAACATTAAACAATCATTTTTATCAATAAAAAATTATTTATAAATTAAATTTTAAAAAACTGTATTAAATTTAAGGATCAGAAACTAGGCCACTGTCAGGGTCAAAAACTGTCACATGAGAAATTTTGAAGGTCAGAAACTGGGTCCTTTTTGTCAATTTTTAAAACATTAATTTAAATTATTAATTCAATTCAAATAATTATTTTACTTGTATGACTTTATTTTGAAAGCCATAAACTAGTTGATAAAATTATTAATTGTCTCTTAAGTTTAAACTTATATTTATTACTGTCGTTTAACCTTAGCCGTCACTCTTAAAAGGTCAGAAACTAGGCCCGTTACCTTATAAAATAAAATACATTTTTCATAGAATAAGATTGTTTATTTTTTCCGGCAAACATCGAAATTACAATATGTCGACGTGTTCTACAATTTTCCCTCGGTGCCATTCCCGGATTTCATAGATTTTTCAATTTTTCTTCTTTCCTGATAATAAGTTGAATGTAAAAATCGCATTTTACATTTGAATTTCGTACACCTGATATGATCATTGCTTTTACTTTTATAGGACGTTCCCCGCATGGCTCTATTTTTAAATAAGGGAGATTTGGGTTTAGAAGAATGAAATTTTGCATAGGAGTTCCCTATGTAACGTAGATGAGCACTAAGAAAGGATTTTTGAAAATTCGTCCCCTAAGTGGGTTTAATGGGGGATGAAAATTTGTATGTAAATTCATTATTTTTGAAGTTAGTGGTATATAAAGTATGTTACTATGGCTATTAAATTAAATAATATATTATTGAATAAATCCTTAACACTGACTGACAGACAACGCACAGCCTAAACTGTTTGGTTTAGAAGGACGAAATTTAGCACAGCAGATATGAAAATTGACGTTTAGGCTTCTATTTATAAGTAAAAATCAGTTGTGTAAACGTTTCTGGAAATTTATTCCCTAAAGGGTTAAAACAGGAAATGAAAGTTTGTATGGGAAGTTCGTCATTTTTGACGTTAGAAACATGGATATTGGTTTAGGCTTATGAAAAACATTGAAAGTGAGCAGAAAGTGAGTACCTAATAAAAAGATGTTGTCGATGGGAAATCCCATCGGGTATACGGCTAGTCTTATGCAGTGTCTTTCAAAATGATTAAAATGCCAAGGTCACAAAAAATGTGTACAAACAGAAATATTGCCGCTCTTCATAAAAATGATCAAAATTATGTATACGTATAACGTTGGATAGCGTGGCATGTTGTTTGGAAAAGGGAATGTAATTTTATAGAAAATATGTACTATATAGTTACCGTGAAATGAGTTTTGTGTTCAGCAATGACCTTGGCACTTCAATCATTTTGAAAGGCTCTGTATAATTTGACAAATGAAATAAGTGAGAAAAATAAAAAATGAAAATAAACTTAATATAGGCACATTTTAAGAAGCAGTATCGTATAATTTGTTTAAGGGACAGCTAGCGTCATAAATTGAAAAGAGATGATAATGACGTCATTTCTAAACTAAATAAATATACTATATTCGACTTTTCAATCTGAGTTTACCTAACTGAAATCGTTAGTTTTTTTTTAGCGTGATAGCTGTGTGTATCTAGTATATTTGGTCATGGGAAATTGTGTGTGGTGCGCTTATAGAAATTTTCATTTTAAAAATATTCACCTTTGTACTTCTACTTTATTATGAATGAGTTTGATCTTTGATGTAACCTTTTTAGTTTTTTTAAAATTTTATTTGAAGAATAAACATTTAATTTTATAGTACCTAAGTACATATTTATTTTATAAGGTTTTGTAATGTAAATACATTCATAAATAAAATGATGTCACAACAGTACAAATGTTAGAGATGTAAGCGGAATTATAAATCTGGTTACTTTAACTTTCTAAAGATGATTCTATCACATAATTCAATTCACATTCCTTTTACAAGGACAATGGAGACTGCAAATCAAATTCACGAAATCAATTATAAAATACTGAATCATTTAAGTACTTATATACGTATGTAGATATAATTTTATTAGTTTTTATTAGTTTTTAGTAGTTATATAGGATATTATCGGTTATTTTATTTTATGTAGCCAATAAAATCTTAAATATGGATTTGATACATTTTTTTGATATGTTTTCAGTATTCTTCTATTTGTTTAGGACATTTTCCAAATAGATATATCTGTTTGTTAAAACTTGCTTTGTAAGTTATAAGCCACTTTTGCACAGGAATTTGCCTTTGTCAACCTTTGATGTGGTAAAATAACAAAGTAGCTTTTTTGATTATCGATTTTCGAATAATCTGTAATTTTAATAAATTTAATTGGTCTGGAACCATTGGTTTTTGTAAAAAAAAAAAAAGATTTGAACAAAAATATTTCAACATAAAATAAATGGAATAGCTATGTCCTGCATTCTTAACACACAAAACTAAAAGATTTTTTCCCAGCAACGGTTTTGTATGTAAAGCAATTTATTTGTTAAAAATATACTCCCCCCTTATCGTAGCATCCTGCATAACATAGCGAATTTCCGTTTACAAAAATAAGTTTCTCTCGGAAACCAGTTTACAGAGAATACTAGTTTAAAAAACTTTTTTATGTGATTTTTTCCTCTGTCGATGGTGTAAAAAAACTGTCGCAAAAGCTTCTGAATTTGGGGAAATTTTGGCATTCATTATTATGTGGGTAGAGGGCAAGGAAAGTGGTATGCGGGTTACATCTAATAACAAAATTATTAGATGACTTTGGATCATTCAGTACGTACATATTATATATGAAACGCAATGTTGGTAGTTCAGTTAGTCGATATGCAGGACCGTGGAGAGAAATGACGGGCCCCAGGCATAAACCGCATTTTTTAAAATTTCCCTTCCAAAAAAATAAGTAGTGAGCAAAAAAAAACTCTTAACTTTATTCCCAGGCCCTCTACCGACAGTTACGAGTCCCCTACTCAAGCCCGGGCCCCAGGGCTCTAATCCCGGCTACCCACCCTCTCGTCGGGCCTGTCGATATGTGCTAACTGTTCGGCTGTTCAAATATCGTTTTATTATTCTCAAAGAATATTTTAAACGCATGGTCTTGACGTTGCGATTTTTTTCTGCTAGTTTTTTTTTGCTAAATACACCATCATCGGAAACTGACTGTAATAGTTAATACCATTTTATTATCATACTAGCTGACCCGGCCACGCGTTGCTGTGGCTCAGTAGTTATAATTGATTGAATTAATTTTTTCTTATCATTTTGATACAATCAAATCAATATTTACTAATAAAGCGGAAAATAGTTAAGCCAATTTTAAAACATATGGGATTGAGAATAGGCGCGAGAATAAAGTGCTTCGCTTCGCTCGCTAAGTAGTTCAAAATTCTATAAAAGGGTAATTCAATGTAATGCTTCGCTCCGCTCGCCATACGATTTACTAATAAAGCTGAAAATAGTTTAGCTAATTTTAAGTCATATGGGATTGAGAATAAGCGAGAGAATAAAGTGCTTTGCTTCGCTCGCTAAACAGTTCAAAATTCTATAAAAGGTTAATTCCATATAATGCTTCGCTCCGCTCGCCATACGACTCGCCTATAAAGTGCTTCGCTTCGCTTGCTAAACACTTCAAAATTCTATAGAAAGTTAATTCCAGGTAATGCTTCGCTCCGCTCGCCATATGACTCGCCTATAAAGTGCTTCGCTTCGCTCGCTAAACAATTCAAAATTCTATAAAAGGTTAATTCCAGGTAATGCTCCGCCCCGCTCGCCATATGACTCGCACGAGTCGTAAAATTTAAATTTATTTATTTAAATAAATAGTAAAATTTTTTATTAATTTATGTCAGTTGTAAAAGATGTTTAAATTTTTGCCAATGCATACTTTGAAACTATGGAAACAAAATTCAATAACAAACATACGTATGTATGTATATTTTCAGATTTATGTCATATGCGTTTTTGTTATACCACGTTTTATACTGACTTCACGGAAACGCGTTCGAACGGGGTAAAATGTCCGTCTCCTGGTTCTATGCTACCTCTCCACCAATTTTCAGCCAAATCGGTTCATCCGTTCTTGAGTTATAAGTAGTGTAACTAACACCACTTTCTTTTATATATATATATATATATATATATATATATATATATATATATATATATATATATATATATATATATATATAGATTACAATATATAGATTACAATATATTATGTACCTATCTAATAATTAAAACCAGGTTACTAATGTTTTTTAAAGATACTCCTTTACATACTCCTGCTAGTGGGTAGGGGAGTATATTTTGGCTTTGTTTTCTCTCAAACGTACTACTTTAGTAAAATATTCAAGAGTGATGCACACCAATAGTTTACTCCTAAGAGAATATTATGTTCAACACTTCTTTAGTAAAGTACTCTAGAACTAAAAATACTACCTACATCAGTATACAAATACAACGTAATTGAAATCGTCAATTTTTCATTCTTTTAGTAACATGCTAAGTTAGTTACAAAATCTCCTGGTTGGTGCTGGAGTTTTCGCTTGTTACACAGTCGGGTCTTTTGATTTTCTTGATTTACTTTTTTTTCTTTTATCAAGAAGTTAAACTGTTTTAATCTATACATATAATAAAATTGTAACGAGACCATTTCTGTACATGGAATATTTTTTGAAAATTGTACTGGTACTGTAAATAGTTATCGATGTAGATACCAAGACAGCAATTTTTAGAATTTTTGTGTCTGTCTGTCTGTCTGTATGTTCACGCATCACGCAAAAGCTATTGGACGGATTGAAATTTGATGTGATGATAACTTATTACCTGGGTCAACATCTAAGATACTATTTACTCCGGGAAAATTTCTCATTCCAACGGGAAAATGAAAAAACCATTTTGAACATGTACACACATTAGGCAAAAACTATTGGACGGATTTCAATAAAATTTGGTGTGGTGATAACTTATTACCTAAGGCAACATTTAAGATACTTTTTACTCCGGGAAAATGTGTCATTCCCACATAATAAATAGAAAATAGAAAATCCATTTTGTGCATTGCACGTATTACGCACAAAATTATTGGACGGATTTTGATGAAATTTGGTGTGGTGATAACCTATTACTTGGGTCAACATTTAAGATACTTTTTACTCCGAGAAAATTCCTCATTCCCACGGGAAAATAGAAAAACCATTTTGAGCATGTGCATGCATTACACAAAAATTATTATTCTTTGCAAGTTCTGTATAATTATTACACTTACATACTTCTCATTGAGTTTATAACAATGCTTTGCACGAACGACGTCGCGGGTACGGCTAGTAGCGCAATATTTTATGTATGCGCATATGCGATGCAACCAATGCAGTGTATGTTGATTGTAATAACGTACATATGAGTACGTTTTATTACGAACACTGATATTGAGGACAACGCTCTCAATATTTTTAACCGTATGGTGTATTATATGTATGTATGTATATATTTCACGGCTTTGTGTATATCTTACCGTAAATTCTATTATCCATTATCTATTATATACTTTTGTACATTTATTTCCTTTTATATAAATGAAAAAATAAATATTATGTTTACTATATCAGATCTGTATTTGTCTATATGTATAAAAAAGATTAAATATATACATATCCAGGTCCATACATTTGAACATCGTAAAAGTTAATATGAATTTATATAATACTAGCTGTACCTGCGACGTCGTTCGTGCATAAATTCAATGAGAAGTATATAAGTATAATAATTATAAAACATTTTCATAAAACAATAGCTTTGCGTAATGTATGCACATGCTCAAAATGGTTTTTGTATTTTCCCGACGGAAGGAAACATTTTCCCCTAATAAAAAATATCTTAAATGTTGATGCAGGTAATAAGTTATTACCACACCAAATTTCATAAAAAGTCGTTCAATAGTTTTTGGGTAATGTGTGCACATGCTCAATATGGTTTTTCTATTTTCCCGTAAGAATGAGACATTTTCCCGGAGTGGAAAGTATCTTAGATGTTGATCAAGGTAATAAGTTATCATTACACCAAATTTCATTAAAATCCGTCCAATATTTTTTGCGTGATGCGTGAACAGATAGACAGACAGACAGAAAAACAGACAAAAATTTTAAAAGTTGCTGTTCTGATAACTACATTACAGTACCAGTACAATTTTTAAAAAATATTCCATGTACAGAAACGGTCGCGTTACAGTTTCAATATATTATGTATAGGGTTGGGCGGGGTAAGAAAAAGACAAAATCAAATCTTTTCATTTTTCATGTAGAAAATATTTGAATTTTTAGACAAAAAAATACTTTATGATGTTAAATTGTTTGTATTTTAAGATTTCGCCTGTTTTTTCACTCAAGCTAATGGCATAAATCTAGAAAAAAATAAAAATTTTGTCTTTTTTTTATCCGCCAAGTGGGGTAAAAAAAAGACAGTGGAGGGTAAATAAAAGACAGACCTCTAACTAATAGGATACTGTAAGTACATGATTGGAAGGGTAAAAAATAGACAGCTTGGGTAATTAGCAGTACAACACTTTTTATTTCACAACTCTATTCTCTACTACAAAATTTTTTATAGATATATTTAAATTTTACGTATTTTACCAAAAACTTTTCAAAAATTTGAAAATGAAAATTTTTCGCTCATGAATAACAGAGGTTTCGAAGAAAATTTTTTTATGCTATAAAACCCGTTCCAAAAAATAATTTTTTGGCCCAGACAGCTTAAAATGCTAATGTATTTTGTTGTAATATTTTTTATTTTTTGAATTTAACACTGTTGAGTTTAATATAAGTATGTTTTTTTTTTTTACCCCGCTCCAGCAGTGTCTTTTTTTTTACCCCGCCCAACCCTAGATGTATAGATTAAGGTAATTGGTGCGTAGAATTTTTGGGATTCTTCAATGTAGCTAGGAGGATTTTTCAAAGTTGTGATTATTTTCGGATGCCGAAAACGTGGCACTGAAGTGTTTAGTGTTTTATAATATGTAATTATGAAGCGTATGGTATCAATAGACGCGACGCATCACAAGAAACAACTGAGTTCTTTATTTATAGTGTAATACAATATAAATTAATTCCAAGAACAATAAATATGAATACAATTGAATCTTTTATAAAAGAGTTGAATTTAAATTCAGTGACCGCCTAGTGATTTCTTCAAAAAACATTACATTCTCTATGTAAGTTTGTGTATGTTATTATTATTATGTATTATCATTCTATCGTCTTATTTACTCGTCGTATTTATTTTGGTCAGAAAAATAATTACATTTATATTCCAAATGCATTTGTCAAACTGCTCAGTATTCAATCGAATCAAGTGATTCATCAATAATAAGTCATATACACATTTAAAAAAAAAAAAAAGACTCCATTAGCATCCATTATGCAGACGGATATGGCTACAAAGTTTTGTGGAAATTAATATTCGGTGTCCATTAGAAGAAATATTAAGGTAACATACATACCTATATATAAATTTAATACATTTTATATTTCATCATAAAGATTAAATATAGGTGCGTATATGTAATAATAAGAAAAAATGTTCAAGATGTTAAATTACAATCACACCTATAACAGAACTATAGATATTCTTGAGAATTTAAAAAAAAAGTTTATAGTAAATCAGTGTAATTTTTCTCGTATGGTTTTACCAGGTACATTTTAAAGGAGAAAATTAAGAACATTTTTTTCTAATATTACATTATTATTTTAAAATTCTTTATGTAGTCTAACCGTAGAAATTTACGAAAAACCGCAAAATACTAATTTTTTATTGTTTATAGCTATCTATGGACAATATAAATAAATAATGGAAATTAGCTTGTTGCTAAGCATTTAGAGAAAAAAATTTTTTGTAATGTTCAAAATTAAATAGTTATGGTTACTATTTTTTGTAGTAATATAAAAAGAGTAGGCCTCAAACTTACATTCACTGGTTTTTAGTGAATTTCCAAAACTGGAAATACGCTATTACAGCAGGTCTCATGACGCGACCTAAGTCCGGGACCATAACAGAAATATGTTTTGAGGTCCCCAGAATCCGAAAATGATATTCACTAAAATTTATATATATATATATATATATATATATATATATATATATATATATATATATATATATATATATATATATATATATATATGAACACGATAACTCTCGAACGGAGCATTTAATTTTTATGAAATTTGGTGAAAAGTTTCGAAATTCGAAACTCTTGGACGAGTTCGTTAGCCAGACACGTCGGATGCCCAGAAGTAGGTTTTTCGGGCATTTTTTGTCAAAAAAATGAGTTTTTTGCTAGAAATAAGCAACTTTTCAAATTTTTTTTTACACTAATTGAAAGGACGAGGCAAATTACGTAAAAAATGTTTTTAAACCATTCCTCTAGGTTAATTACTTTTCGAGAAAAACTAGGAAATATGTCGTTCTTCATTTCACTTGCATTCACACTCTTTTACTTTCTGTCTCATGTTTTGCCAAGATATATTCGAAAAAAACGGCTTTATAAGTGACGTGTCATGATTTTTTTTAATCCAATTTAACGACTCAGTTATATTCTATTTCTCTCGTTGAATAGGTTCTTATAATCTATCTATTCCATTTTTTTAAGAATAATTTTCAAGGAAATTTGTTTTATGTGATATGGTCAGAATTTAGATTATGTTTATACCTTAGTAAAATTAATAAAGCACCCTGTGAACGATCAAATTTGTTTGTCAATCTTCACGTTTTCATCAAACAATAGCTTAAACGATCAAACAAATTTGACAAACTTACCCGTAGTTTGTCAAACTAGTGGTCCCCATAAAATAATTTTATTAGATAAAACTTGGCTAAACATAGAATAAATAATGAAAATTACGGAAAAAAGGTTGCTCGTACAGAGATTCGCAAAAATTTTGTCAAATTTGCTATTCATTTCGGGGCAATTTAATAGAGCTTGTTTGACAAACACAACAAACACCGCCGCTCACCTTCAAACTTGTTGGTCAAACACGTCAAACAAGTTGATCAATCAAGATTTTCATCAAACACGTCAAACACGTAGATTGTTTGACGAATGCATCAAACAAAGCTGCATACTATCAAATAATTTGACAAACACGTAAAATTTGACAAATAATTTGGTCGTTTACAGGGCACTTAAGAGTTTGCTACAAATGAATAAAAATTACGTTAAACCATACTAAAATAATAATGTTTTTACGTAAATTTCTGCCAGATTGATAATACAGTTATCATTGGAACGTATAAGCATGGCATTCTAATCTTAAATAATTTTTCATATTCATTTTTTTTGTTGTTGTTTTATTGTTAATTGAAAATTATTTTGACATATTCTGTCATTTCGTTTTGGAAATATTACAATACCCCTGTCGCAGCAACTGCATAACATAGCGAATTTCGAAATATTGGGCACTGGCTGATCTCATCTAAGACCTGTATCCATTTAAAATAATTCAGCTTTCTAAGAGTGAAAAGATTTTCAAAATCAGTTGAGTAGTTAATTTTTGGCGCTTTTTTGCATAAGGTGCTTGGCGTATATACCCATCTAAACTAGTTTAGCTTTCTAAGAGTAAAAGAATTTTCAAAATCGGCTAGGTAATTTATTTTTGGTATATTTGGGACCCAAGACCCCGAACGGACTTTGTACAGCATAGTGCTATCCACCTAAAATAAGTTAATTCTCTAGCAATGCGAAAATATTGAGAATCGGTTCGGTAGCTTAATTCTATCCTATATAATATAGGATATTTTATCTTTCTAACAGTAAAACTATTTTTAAAACCCGTTGTGTAGTTTTCTATGCCGCATTTGCATCCGCAGGACAGTTGTGGATCTCAGGTAACATACTGTACTTATCTAAAATAGTTTACCTCTGCAATAGTGAAAAAATTTTCAAAATCGGTCAGTTATTTTATTTTTGACACTTCTGGGTCCCATGGACTTCGACGGACCTTACATAACGTAATCTATAACTATCTAAAATAGTTTAGCTCTCTAACAGCGAAAAAATTTTCAAAATCGGTCGGTTAGTTTATTCTTGGCGCTTAAAAGATCCCAGGACTCCGACCGACCTCATACAACATATAAGCTAAATCCATCTAAAATAGTTTACCTCTGTAATAGTGAAAAAATTTTCAAAATCAGTCGGTTATTGTATTTTTGACACTTTTAGATCCAATGGACCCTAGCGGACCTTACATAAGGTAATCTATATTTATCGAAAATAGTTTAGCTCTCTAACAGTAAAAAAATTTTCAAAATCGGTCGGTTAGTTTATTGTTGACATTTTTGGGTCCCATGGACCTTGGCGGACCTTACATTACGTGTTCTATATCTATCTAAAATAGCTTAGCTCTTTGACAGTGAAAAAATTTTCAAAATCGGTCGCTTATTTTATTTTTGACACTTCTAGATCCAATGGACCTTAGTGGACCTTGCATGAGGTAATCTATATCTTTCTAAAATAGTTTAGCTCTCTAACAGTGAAAAAATTTTCAAAATCGGTCGGTTAGTTTATTTTTAACACTTTTGGGTCCCATGGACCCTGGCGGACCTTACATTACGTAATCTATATCTGTCTAAAATATCTAAAATAGCTTAGATCTTTGACAGTGAAAAAATTTTCAAAATCGATCTAGTTCTTTAAAATGTTTTTCCTGGCATATAAACATTATTATTATGTTATCTTTCTATAATATTTAATATTATATCATGACATTACCTTCATTATCTTGTTCATTTAAAATTCAATAAAAAAATTTAAAAAATCTTCATTACACATGCTTAAAATATCTGGTTAATTTTAATTTAAAAAAATGAGACAGAGATATGGTATTTATAATACATAGATTTTGAATAACTACGGTTTGTTTTACGTAAAAAAAATGAAATTTTTGTATATGTTATAAGCAACTGAGATAGAAATATAAATTACTTATTACAATGACAAAGAGAGCAAAATAAGGCAAAAGTGAAAATTACGATTTTCTCGAAAACTACTTAACATAGAAAGAAAATTATAAGAACATTTTCTTCATAATTTTTTTTTCCTTTTCAACGATGTAAAAATCGAACTGTCTTATGATAGGATCGAATGATAAAAAATGGCCAGAAAACCTACTTCTGGGCATCCGACGTGTCTGGCTAACGAACTTAGCCAAGCCAATTCAGAATCCAGTCCGCACACAAAATTTCATAAGCGTTAGACGTTTCGTTCGAGAGTTATCGTGGGAAAACATAAATATATATATATATATATATATATATATATATATATATATATATATATATATATATATATATATATATATATATATAAATTTTAGTGAATATCATTTTCGTATTCTAGGGACCTCAAAACACATTTCTGCCATAGTCCCGGACTCAGATTGCGTCATGATACCTACTGTAATAGCTGAATTTCGAGTTTTCGAAATTCGCTAAAATTTTAACGCGAATCATTTAAAAAGAGTTAAATTACGTTAACTTACAGTTTTTCAAATTTTTTACATTTTACATAAGTACTTACAACAATTGTATTCGAAAGGTAATTTAAGGGTAAATTTTTTTATTTCTTTTACGAATTTATTATTTTCTTTTAGAATTTTATTCTTTACGGAAGAAAATCTTCATCGTCTAATTTGTTTCGAGCTAAAAGTATAGCGGCGTATATCAAATGATTATTTCATATTTACAATTTATCAGGACATCGTACTATTTTTTAAAATGTATGGAAAATATATTGAAAAACTAAAATTTATTTAATGAAAGACATATATCTGCTCATTTTACCTCAAAAAAGTCTGAAAATAGAATATATTTCAATAATTAACCCAGAAAAATCATATATAAGAGGTAATTTTTATGATATTTTTTTTTAAAATTTCAAAATAAAATAACGTTTGACAGTAGTGTTACAAATGATTTTTTTTATTGTTTTGTAGAATATGATAAATAGAAATCGTAATAACTACTCGCCTTGAAAAAATCAACCAAGTATTTTAAAAAAAATACCTTTTCTTAAAGAAAATATTAAAATTATGTACGAATGCCGTCCTGATAAACTGATATATTTGTCCACCCTGAGTGCTGTAGCTGTAGTCGATTTTTGTATCCCCTCTAGGCAAAAGCTCACAGCGAATGCATATTTTTAAAGTATCCTTTTGATTTTCGTAATTCAATCATCAGAAATAAAATCTCCGTAAAAAATGTAATTGACCTGTTTTTTCTCTCAATTTTCTAGCATTAAGTCTAGGGATGGTTAACTAGGGGAATTGTGTCGGCATTTTAATGTAAAATATAGTAATTGTAACAGTTTTCAAAAGAAAGTTTCGATTTTAACAATAAAAAATTTAAAAAAGTGTCTTAGTTCTGCCAGGATTGCCAAAAAGGGACTGAAATGTTTTTTTGCAACTCCGGGACTAAAAGACATGATTTAGTCCCTCATAACAGGGAGTAAAGTGCCACTTTTAGTCCCAAGGGACTAAAAAATAATTTTGCTGCCACTTTTAAGCCAATCAGCAAACTTAATTTATAGAATGGCACCAGTCAGTAAATTTAATTTATAGACCACAGCACTTATGAATTTATAAATTAATTTAAACTTATTATGTAGACAAAGGATAACAGAACAGATATATGTATGTTTTGAGGAAATTTTATTTAGAATTAATGTTTACATAATATATATTTATCTTACTGCAACTCGATATTTTAAATAAATCATTATTTAAGCTGGAAGATTCATTTCCATTAAGGGTTAATTCAGAAGTCGGTTTCACATCCTTTTGTCCGAAAATTTTGTCTGCTATATCTTTTTTATTGTTAATTGAATTTTCAACATATATTTTGCCACTGTCGAAGATTTCCACCCCCCATGTCGTTTGACAATATCGATGTTTTCCCCCAAATCTGCTAATAAATATGCAGATGTACGCCTGAAACAATGCCCAGTGTATGAGGATGGATTCTCTAATTTTAAAAACGTGGTTACATTTTGAGGCAATTTGGCAAATGCACTTTCACTACACGAAATTATCCACCTGATCAAAATTATCCAGTTTTTTTTTCTTTTCATTTTTTTTTTTAAATCAAAAAGTAATAATTTGAAGTTTTACATGCAAAATTTCTAATGCAAATGGCTAAAATTCTCAATAAATTTTGTTGACAAACGTTGCTACGCAATTTAAATATTTTTTATTACTCATGCGGGAGAAGTACTAACTTGGCGCACACATTTCTGTACGCAAAATAGCTGTTTGCCCACTGTACTCTTCCCGCATACTTTTTTGCGTGTGGAAAGTAACTTTCCACACGCAAATTGACAATAAAACACGCAAAATTTAATCAAAACACGCAAAGCCGCCTCTTAATTTTTCATTTAATAAATATTTCATAATTATTTCTATAGAAACCACCAACAAAGTAATTTAAACGATAATTAATTCAGAAAAAAAAAAGACGAACACTTAAAAATATTATTTTAAAAAGTAATAAAAATGTCAAAATAGTGATAATAATAGAAAAAAGTGTGCGAAATTCGTAATAAAAAATAGTATGTGCAACTCGTGCGGCATTCTCGATTGCCCCACTCAAGCGTATGAGCGCACTCACTACGTTCGTGCGCTCAACTTCGCTTTCGTGGGCAATCGACAATTTCCCGCACTTATTGCACAATATACTATTATAGTCCATGCGTATAATAATATGGTTAATTTCTTCAAAGTATACTTGATTCATATAATATTATCATATAGTATAAACAATGTTTTAAGAATTTTTTGTTATTAGCGAATTTCCAAAACTGGAAATTCAGCTTTTACGTCAGGTGTCATGGTGCGACCTAAGCCCGGGACCATATCAGAATTATGTTTTGAGGTCCCTAGAATACGAAAATGATATTCACTAAAATTTATATATATATATATATATATATATATATATATATATATATATATATATATATATATATATATATATATATATATATATATATATGTATCCGCGCGATAACTCTCGAACGAAACGTTTAGTGCTTATGAAACTTTGTGTGCGAATTCGATTTTCCAAATCGTTAGATGAGTTCGTTAGCCAGACACGTCGGATGCCCAGAAGTAGGTTTTCCGGGCGTTTTTTGTCAACAAAATGAGTTTTTTTGCCAGAATTAAGCAATTTTTCAAATTTTTTTTACACCAAGCCATAGTAAACGGTAAAATGCATAAAAAATGTTTTTATACCGTTGCTCTAAATTATTTACTTTTCGAGAAAAACTAGGAAATATGTCGTTCTCCATTTCACTCGCACTCGCATTCTTTTTTTTTCTGTCTCATTTTTTGCGAGCTACATTCGAAAAAAACCGCTTTATAAGTAGCGTGTCATGATTTTTTTAATCCAATTTAACGATTCGGCTATATTCTATTTCTCTGTCAGTTAAATGTTTTTATAATGTATCTCTGTTCCATTTTTTTTGACAAAAAAACTCCCGACGATATCTGTTATGTGATATGATCAGAATTTAAATTATATTTACACCTTCCTAAAATTAATAAGAGTTTGCTTTAATCGTATAAAAATTACGTTAAATCATATTCAAACAATAATATTTTTACGTAATTTTCTATCCAATTGACAATACAGTTATGATTAGAATTGTATAATCAGAGTATTCTAGTATTAAATAATTTTGCACATTCAATTTTTTTTTTTTTAAAAAGAAAAATTTTTTTAAATTTTGACACATTCTTTTATGAAATTTCGATTAAGAAATATTAAAAAATTTTAAAGTGAATCATTTAAAAAGAGTTAAAAATAAATTAAAAAGGAAACATTTCTCTATTTTAACATATTTGTAAAGAAAATTTTACAGTTTACTTACAGTTTTTTGAAAAAATGTAATAACATTTTTACATACAATAAAGATTATATTTGAACGGTAGGAAATCCACAAATTTTTTTTTATTTCTTTAATTAATTATTAAATTTGGTTTTAGAAGAAAATCTTCGTCTAATTCGCTCCAAGCCGAAAGTATAGCCACTAATAAGGACATTCCACTGTTAAAATAAATGGAAAATATATTGAAATTTATTTAATGAAAGCCATTCATACACATTTTTAAAATATCCTTTTGAATTATATAACAAATAAAATCTGTGTAAAAAAATCTAATTGACGTGTTTTTTCTCAATTTTCTAATATTAAGTAAGGCTCGTTAGTTAGGGAGTGACTGTGTCAAAATTTTAATGTAAAATATGGTAATTTTAACCCTCTTTAAAAGAACATTTCGATTTTAACAATAAAAAAATTTTAAAAAGTGTTTTCGTTTTTCCCGGATTACCAAAAACTTTTCATAGGCATATCTGTGACTAAAGTTGCCTCCCTTTCTTAAGAAAATAAAGTATTTTTAAAATTTTGTGCAAAAAAATAAAACACAATTAACGAAAAAAAAGTACGCGTTCCCATATTTTTAAGATTTTGTAGTACAAGAAAATCCGTATAAATTCATCATATCTGTTATTGCATTTACTAGCTTTTACGCAATTTAATAAACAGTATCGTTTTGATTTTTTAAACTCATTTAAGACATTTATTGTTAGTGAGACATATTTGAATTATTTTCCTAACTAATAAATTAAATTCTGTAGACTGATGTTTTTGTAAATAAAAAAAATTCTAGGTAACGTCTGTATTAGACAAAAGTCTGAAAATGGACGTAGAATCTCACTGTTATTAATTATTATGTCTTAGTCTTTTGAAAAATTATTTTTTGAACTAAAATAAGAATAGGAGGAATATAAACTTAGGGGTAAACGACAGGGGTATATAAACTTTATTTTAGATTCTACGTTTATTTTTACAGAAAATCATCAAGTACCTATTATTTCTTTTTTGAATGTATAAATACAAAAAGTTCGAAATTATTTTATATTAGAATTTCAATTTTGGTCGACCCTACGGGTTGTCCCCATTTACTCTTTTCTCGTCTCTTTTGACCCCAATTTTTCATAGAGAAGAAATTATACGATTTTTGTTAATTTTTCAAAAACCACGGATATTTTTAAATTTTTTTGGATACTGTGATAAAGTGACCATCTTCGCGTAAATTTTTAATATATTAAAGATTAGGTACTCATAAAATAAATACAAAAAAATACGGTGTGAAGTCTGAATGCGTACCTATTCATCCTTGTCTACGGTAGCACATTTTTTATTGACATAAATATTAGAAACGCAGGAAAAGAGACCAGGAATCAACATAGAAGTGGAATATGGTACGATATATTTTCTGAAAAAAGTGCTTAGGACCAAAGTTATAGAGTTCAAAGTGATGCACTTGATGATGACTTTGAAGTTGACCTTGAGGTCAATTTTCAAAGTCATTTGAAAATCATTTAATATTTTTCAAAAGGAGTAGTTTACTTTTCATCTCTAAATGGTTCAAAGTATATTCGAACGAATTTCACATGCAAGATAGAAAATAAGTGATCAAGAAGTAATTTTGAAAAATACATGCTCAATCGCAATCGGAAAAATAATAGTTAATCATATTAAAATTGACATAGTGTTTGAAAAATTACCAAACTGGATCGGCTGGGACTCGAACCCGGATCTCTTGGTTACCAGCCAAGCGCCTTACCAACTAGGCCACCGATCACTTGTTCGAGTGCCACTCCAATTCAGTAATCAATCAAACACAACCTCTCTCTAATGCGAGACGCAGTTTTATACTTTTAATTTCAAATGTTATCGAGTGCCTGTGAAACATTATTAGTGTATGGCGGATTTTTATCCGTATTTAAACATACACCAATATTCATATGTTCACTCAATGACCAGCTTTGGCTGATACTTGAACACTCGATGTACTTTGGCAAATGGCCAATTCATTATGTTAATTAAAATTGACAATCATATGTTCAATTGAATTCCTAATATGATAACTATCGAGTAGCAATAAAAATTTTAAAAAATTTTGAAAATTTCTAATATAACATAAAGTTAATGTTTAACTTACAATTGGAGTGATATTAAATCTTTTCTTAACTTTACTTCTAAAATTACTTACAAAAATGTTTTCTTCTAATTTTTTCTATAAATTTGCGCCTATTTTTCCATTTCGTCAGGTTTTTATTTTTTTTATTTTAGAAAAATAACGCAACAAATCAATTTTGAAGATAGATTGAGTCAATACATGAAATTACTGCTTATATTACTGTTAGGATAAACTCTTGACTAAAATTATTTTAGATGAATAAAGGTTATGTTGTATGAGTTCCACCAGGGTTTACTGATCCCATTATTGTAAAAAATAAACTAACCGACCGATTTTGAAAATTTTTTCACTGTTAGAGAACTAAATTATTTTAGATGGATACAACTATGCTGCACAAAGTCCGTTCGGGTTCTTGGGTCCCAAAAATATCAAAACTAATTACCCAGCCGATTTTAAAAAATCTTTTACTCTTAGAAAGCTAAACTATTTTAAATAGGTACAGTTCTTAGATGAGATCCGCCAGTCCCCAAAATTTGGAAATTCGCTATGTTATGCAGATGCTGCGACAGGGGTATTTTTTTTAATTTTACATCACTTATATTCACCAAAAATTGGATATGGATGCAACATCATGCAACCTTACTGAACGCAATCTTTTTAAAACAATTTTAACTAAAATCATCTTAAAATGGTTTTATTAATACGATACATTTAAAATAATAAATTTTTCAGCAAAAATTATGCAGTTGGATTTTACTTAAAAATAATTTTTTGTTTAAACTATAACTAAAATTAATTTATTTTTTTCACTTAAATGAACTGACATTTAAAAAAAAAAAAAAATACAAAAAAAAACATTATTTTATCTAGTACCTACACAAATAATTTAGTAATAAAATAATAAAACAATTATAACTATATAAATATTACGAATTTTAAAAGTATTTGTATTTTTATAGTCATTCTTAGTAACTATGCACTTTTTTCAAAGACTTTTTTTTGATTAATTTTATTAATGCACTTACAAATTTAAAAAAAAAAAGAAAAACACTTTCTTACGTATGTATGTATATAGTATCGAAAATTAAAACTGATTTATTATTCTACTTATTACGTATACACGAAAAAATAAAATAATTATAAAAAATCGAATTTATCTTTCTTAATCCTTTTAGCTGCTTCAATTAAGGGTTTCAGACTACTTAATGGCACACGTCGTTTAAGAAATGAATGTTCAATTAATTCTTCGGCAGACGCCCGTTTGTCGACATCAACTTGTAAACACTGATTTATAAAATTTTTTAAATCCGGCGACAGGGTATCCCATCGTTTAATTTTTGGTTGTCCAATAGAAGCTATTAAATACAGAACCTTTAGGGCTGATTCATACAAATAAGGTGGTTCTCCATCAATCATTTCTATAACCGTTATTCCTAATGACCAAATGTCTACTTTTTTCCCATATTGTTTTCGGGTAACAATTTCAGGAGCCATCCACTGGTACGTTCCAGCATTTGTTTGTCGTTTTTCATCACCAACAACATTAGCACAAAAACCAAAGTCCGTTATCTTGATTCGGCCATCCATTCCCAAAAGTACATTATCGGATTTAATATCTCTGTGGATAGTTCCTTTAGAATGCAAATACGTTAAAGCTTTCAATATTTCATAGCATACGGTAGCAATCTGGTCCTCTTTCATTATCGTTTCAGTTACAACGTCTGTTAACGATCCACCTTCCAATAATTCCATAACAACCCAAATATTATTTTTCCACAAATAAGCATCTAAGAAATTGACTAGATTTTCATGGTTAAAATCCTTAAGGATACGTATTTCATTTAGGAGTAATTCTAAATTTGTACTTCTTGACACTTTAATGTCTTTGATGGCTACACGTTTTTTTGATACCGAATCAGTGGCAACGTGAACAATACCTGATGCTCCTGCTCCCAATTTTTTACCCCGAATGTATTTAACTTTGTAAGGATTTCCGTGGTGACATATCTTACGTAATTCGTTTATTATTTCTTCTTCAGTTTTACGCGTGCGTTCCTTTTGACGTAATTCTGGTTGCTCTTCTTTGTTTTCTGATGTATTTAGTGCGGCCAGATTAGACACAGTGTCGTATGCTTTTATATGAACACTTCTGATTTCATTATTCGGTAGTACCTTAATATTGTCGTAGTGTGAATGATTCGTCTCGTCACTGTTACTTTGCGGTCTTACTACGGCGAAAAATGAATCAATTTCTTCGGATTCCTCTTCTATCGATTTTTGTGTAATTAACGGTTTACAAAGCTTATTTTGTTCTCTTTTTGAAATTGAATAATTATAGTATCTAACAGCCTGAAACACTGCTTCCGGATTTTTGCATTGTTCTTCTTTTGATATGTGTGTATTAATTAATTGCAACCATGATTCTGGAAGACCCTCCAGTTGACCAGTTTCCTTATTTTTTACAACATGTAGTTCATGATTGAAATTCCACGGTTGACTTATTTCGTTAATTTCAGAAGAACTTTCGCCCCACATGGGACTTTTTCTTGAAAATAATCTTGTAATATTTAAACTCATATTCACTTTTTGTTACTGTCATGGGAACTATCGAAACAATGTTTTATAATTTATTCAGGTAAATTTTTTAAAACTTGCACCATTACAATCTTATCAGTTTTGCTACGTAACTGATAAAATATAAAAGTTCATTTATTTTCTACATACAAGGTAGTAAAAATTTCATTCGAATGATAATAATAATAATACATATAGGGTTGGGCGGGGTAAAAAAAAGACACTGCTCGAGCGGGGTAAAAAAAAGACATATTAAACTCAACAGTGTTAAATTCAAAAAATAAAAAATATTACAACAAAATACATTAGTATTTTAAGCTGTCTGGGCCAAAAAATTATTTTTTGGAACGGGCTTTATAACATAAAAAAAATTTTTCCCAAACCTCTGTTATTCATGAGCGAAAAACTTTCATTCCGCGACGATAAACTTTTTCAGTAAGTAAAAAATCTGATAAGATAGAGTGCTGTATTTTTTTCTTGTTATTCTACATGCTTTAGTAATGTAAAGTACAAAGTTTTATTTAAATGGTCCGACTGCTTGTAATTTTTTTTTTTTTATATGTTAAAAAAAAAGAAAAAAGTGGGGTAAAAAAAAGACAAAACAAGGGGTTAACATTTAGAAAAATTAAAAATTATTGACAAGGATTTTCATTTTAAAACTATATAATGGCATGTTTATGTATATTTTATGGATTAAAAAAATTCTGATTCTTCAATAAAACTATTTTTTTGTTAGTGAGCAGACGGTTTTCATGAATATCAATTTCAGCTCATTCGAAAATTTGTATTTTTGACCCATGAAAATTTATTTATGTTTTTATAATGTATAACTATGCTTTACTGCACACATTTAGTATTTTTAACTCATAGATTATTTTGATTTATTTTTTTACTTTATGTAAAGTGGTGTAAAAAAAAGACAGCCTCAAATTAACATATTTGGTTTTTTAATGAGCTACAATATTTTTTGTATTAGTTGTACGTTTGTGAAATTAAAATTATTTTAATATTTAAAGTCCAAAGAAATTTCCTGTGAGTCAAGCTTTTGTATCAGTTAACTTTTTCTGACTTTTGTTACTGCTTAATCTTAGCTAAAGTTTTTGGTAAAATACGTAAAATTTAAATATATCTATAAAAAAACGCCGTGAGCAGCGGAGCTCCATCACGGAAGTCGAATTTTTCCTTTCATCTTCGGTATTGAATGTCTACAAGCGAAATGTAATTGAAAGTCCACAAGCGATTTGTCATTTTGATGGTTTCAAAACTGATAATGAGTGTCCGGTTGATCGGGGCTTTAAAAAAAGGTTTTAAGTTTTTAAGGGCTGAATCTCAGTAGGGAAGAGCGGGGCTATCCCGTACACTTAAGGGAGAGCTGCTATTCTTCAGCTAATATCGAGTATAAAATTATAAGAAAATTAGTAATATATAATTTGGACCATTGGCTATTGATTTCACACAAAGAAATTTGAATTATTCCACTGTTTACATATTTAAATTAAATTACAAAAAAAGTGTCTCTGTACGAAATGGCCTCGGCGGCCGGGGCTATTCCGTACGGTAGGAGGGGCTACGGGCTAGTTATGGGAATAATCACTCTTTTTAGTGAGTTGAATCTTTTGAATCCGCTCACTGTGGTGAATCGATTCAATGAATTGAATCACTCACTCACTTGATACTATTGGCTCAGTTGCCTTTATGAATTGAATTACTCACTCACTCACTTTACACAACTGATTGGCACAACTTCAAATATGAATCAATAATAATTAAATAACTGAACTAATAATAATAATTTTATTGTTAAAATTAATGCACGTAACCAACACAAAAAAATTAAAAAAAAAAAATGCAACATTAAAAATACACAGTTAAAATATAAAAATAGATTAGAATGAAAAATACGGATTGTTAAAAACTACAGTAATATTATGTAGGGAGATATCCACTCAATGTTGTTTTGAAGAAAAACTAATTTTTGGAGACCTGATAATCTGATAATAAACGGGCAAATTTTATTTTAAAAATCTGAAAATATTGTAAGATAAAATACATAATATACATTTTCTTAGAATCACATATTTTAATATCTGTACTTGTAGTGTATATAAAATGGGGTATGTTTTTTATTTAGATTAAATTACTTTATTACTTTATTGGGCATTTGGTCTAAATTTCATTTAAAATTTGTTTTATGCCTTTTAAAAAAAAAGGGATAATAAAATTTAAAATATTTAGATCTAAAAAAATATCAAGTTTAGTACATATTCGCATATACCTACCATACCTATAGTAGGTATCATTAGTATCATATACGATATATGTATATATACACGTTACATACAGTTAAACAGATGTTTGTGAAATTTTTGAACCTGAAGCAGAGATTGAACATTGAATAGAATCTTATATGTATGTCATACACTCTTAAGTGAGTGAGTGAGTGTATCAGTGAGTGTGAACATAATTATATTCTTTCAACTCACGAGTTGAAAGAGTCGATTCAATTCTTTTTGACTGATTCAATTCAGTTAGTCACTTGAATGATTCAACTCAGTGAATTGAATCACTCACTCACTAGCCATCACTACTACGGGCTATACCGTACAGTAAAAAAATCATCTTGTTAAGGAAGTAAATAAGAGTAATGCAATAAATTATTGTAAAAAAATCATCTTGTTAAGGAAGTAAATAAGAGTAATGCGATAAATTATTGTAGAAATCACATTTTATTACTTATTGTCGACTCAACTAAGAAACATCATAACGTAACTTGTATTATCGGTATATTTAGTTCAGCTTATAAAAGTATAAAAAGTGTTAGGTTAACTTTTATCAAAAAAAGTGATAAAGTTTATAGAACGAAAGTATTTTATTTAAAGTTTATACATTTAAACAAAAATCACAAGTAAAATTATCTGCAGACTCGGCAGCACTAAAACTATAATGTTTATGGTATTTCCTGCATCAACTACAATTTATTAATGTTGCCATATTAAACCATTTGGGGCTAAGTCGTACACTTCTGTACGGTTTAACCCCATCCTGTACCTTGTGAGAGTTTCATAACCTAACCAAAAAAGGCCTAACTAGCCTTCACTAGTGATCAAGAGAGAGCTTAAGAAAAGTAGTTTCTCACGATCTTATCGCTATTAGCTCATAAGCAAAGGTTCTCCACCCAACTTTTATTTGGCAGTGCCCCAAAATTATAAGAGAAATAATAAAAACAAGTTTTTTCACCGTCATACTGGCATTTATACGCACAGCGGAACGAACTCAATCCTGTGATTTTCCGCGGTCAGGCGCTAAGGTTGCGACAACGATTGAACTTGTCTGGCTTGAAATCTAGACACGAAAAATGGGTGTACGGTTTAGCCTCCCTGTACGGTATAGCCCCGCTCTCCCCTAAATTTCAATTTTATACCGATAGCAGTTAGCAGGAAAAAAGCCAACACAATTCGTACGAAAGCATTCCTACCCATGCTTATCCGCCAATTGCCTTTGTGCTTTATTTTTAAATATTAAAAAAGGACCTTGAATAGTAAACTGGAAGGCCTCTATGAAGATATTTTCTCTTTCCAAAAAAATCCAAAATTTCTATTTTATAAATAATAAAAATCCAAAATTCCTAATTTATAAATAAACAGTGACTTTAATAACATTTTTAAATTACTTAATATGTATGTATTTCATTTGTTATAAAAGTAAGTTCACTTTTTTTAAATTTTTTTAAAATTACTATCCGCCTACTTTGTATTAGAATAAAAATAATGCATTTAAAACACATTTAACAATACCATCGAATTGCGATGTAAAAATTCGAGAAGTGGGGGGAAAAGTAATGTGGAATCCCTAAAAGGCACTAGCTGGATACTAACTCAATACACGTATAAAATTTCAGCCCTCCAGGTTTCCTTAGAGAGTCTCTAGACGTGTTAGAAAAAAAGCAAAAAAATCAAGGAAATATTGGAGTAAAAATCGTAGGGGTAAGGGTTAAAAGTTGAAACCTCCAAAAAGTAGTGGCTGGTTATCAGCTTAACCTGTACACAAAATTTCAGCCCTCTAGGTTTATTTGGGGGGATTTTGACCCGAACGAAACTGTTAAAAAACAAGAAAAATCATGTTCTTTTTGGTATAAAAATGGTGGGGTTAAAAGGGTTAAAAGTTGAGACCCCCAAAAGGCACCCCCTTGATACTAACTCAATCCGAATACAAAATTTCAGCCCTCTAGGTTTATTTGGGTGACCTGTGCGAGTGGTACAAACTTCGAAAACGTCGAAAAGGCATGAAATTGTAGCTTAAAAATGAGGGGGGTGGGGGTAAAATATTATAACCTCCAAAAAACACAACCTAGGTATGAATCCTATCAACACACCAAATTTCAACCCTCTACGTTAATTCTGGGGGGCTGAGGGCGTGTTAGATCCAGCCAAAATCGTTTTTTCCCCCTCTACTCCCTCCAAATCATCCTAGGAAACTAAATTTTTAATAAAATTAAAAACATTATTTCCAACCGGTTTGAAAAAGTTTTATTGTTTTACCGCCCCCACCACCCTCCAAAAGGTTGGGTCGGGTCAAAAATTTGCCCAAAATTTGACCCCGCTTTGATAGTATGAGGTGCCTCAAAAATGAGCCCCACTTACCAAATTTGAGCTCTTAACTTCCCTGGGGGGCCCTACACATATTAAAAGGTGGCGGGAATATATATATATATATATATATATATATATGACATTTTTTTCTACATAATCGTGTTCTACGGGTCCGAAAACGGATAGCGCCCCTACTCTCGCCTCTCGCCGTTCTTATCGTATAGGCTGTATAAGTCTAATTTTTTCAAGGAAAAATTCGACTAAAAATTTTGTAGTAGAGGTAGAGTTGTGAAATAAAAAGTGTTGTACTGCTAATTACCCAAGCTGTCTATTTTTTACCCTTCCAATCATGTACTTGCAGTATCCTATTACTTAGAGGTCTGTCTTTTATTTACCCTCCACTGGCTTTTTTTTTACCCCATTTGGCGGGTAAAACAAAGACGATATTTTTTGTTTTTTTATAGATTTATGCCATTAGCTTGAGTGAAAAAACAGGCAAAATCTTAAAGTACTCGTACAAACAATTTAACATCATACAGTATTTTGTTTGTTTAAAAATTCAAATATTTTCTACATGAAAAATGAAAAGATTTGATTTTGTCTTCTTTTAACCCCGCCCAACCCTATATATATATATATATATATATATATATATATATATATATATATATATATATATATATATATATATATATATATATATAGTGTAAACTCCATATAACGAAATTGAAGGGACCGGGTATTTTATTACGTTATAAAGAGTTTTCGTTAGGGTAAGAGACCCGATGACCGAACACTATTTTTAGCTGTATCATTAAAGTAGCTTAAAAAATTAAAAAATAAACAAAACACCCATTTTTTTTTCTTAATAAGTATGAAACCAAGTTTTTTTAATCCAATGAATATGTTTTTAAGAAAATATAACCCAAAAATTTTGATTTATTACTGTTTTTGTTTTATAATTTGTTGACGTCTATGAAAAAACGGACAGAATATATTAACCTCCTTTAAAAAAACAACACACTGACCCGTAAGAAAAAACACGCATTTAATGTACATGACATACATACCATCTTTTCCCACAGAATAACACAGAACGAGCGGTAATATTTCTATACTACTGAAATCAGTGTAACGCTAAAGGATAAAAGATATCTCACCACTACGTTATATATGTGCACGCGGAGTTGTGTGTGCTAGTGCGCTAAATGGTTATGTGTATGCGTGTCTTGTATACGCATATGTTAAAAAATATATGATATGTATGCGCTACGTAGATGTACGTATATACGGTAACACAACACCAACAATATCACAACAATTGAAACACACCCATTGGTAGCTTGTAAGTCAATGACAACATAGTTCTGTAAAATGCACATACTTCCACATAAGTGATTGCAGAAAAGAGACAGTTATATTCGTTCAATTTGTTCTGTGTTTTAAACAGTTAAATTAAGTATATGACGTATATATTTATATGTTGTTTCAAATCTAAATGTCTGACGTTTTTATTTCAATTTCGAAGTTTTAATTCATTATTAATTATTTTTCAATTAATTTTACGTTCTGAAATAAATAAAATATTAAAGTGAAATTATAAAAACGGTTAGTTAAGTGTTTTAAACCCAAAAATTAATTAAAAATGTTTATAAAATAGATATGTAATATATAATTCTCAAAATGGGGTACCCAACCTTAAAACGTGGATCCCAAGAAGGAACACTTCTAGAAATAATATTTAACGCATATAAAATATAATTTAGCTATTCTAATCTCTTAAGTGCACTAATAACAATTATTTGTATACTTTTATTATGCTAATAACTTTAAAAATTCGGTGAAAAATGTTACAATTTATAACTCATGTGTTTTGAATAATGATCATCCATCATATTAAAAATTCACGAATTCAACAAAAATTGTTCGATATATATATATATATATATATATATATATATATATATATATATATATATATATATATATATTTCTTAAATTAAGTGAGGAGGCATTAAATGTGAGGTGAATTTAAATTGAAAAATAATCATTCTATTAATAATAATTTTTTTATCAGAGGTTTCTTTCAGAAATAACTTCATTAATATATAAATGTCAAAACTGTTCGGACTTATAACCCCGTCCGACAATCGGGTCTTTTACCCTATATGGAGAGTGGAACAAAACAATATAATTTTACGAATACAACTTACGAATTTAGTAAGTGGTTTTAATTTTGACTGAATTAAATGACACTTTTTAGTCAATACACAAACTCTTTCTTTTACTTGCCATGTTTACAGTTAAAAAGTTTGAAAGCAACTAATAAGAATATGATACCGTAAAGGCAGCAATAAGACAGTAGTACGGAAGTACAGTAGGCAAAAACATGTGCTAGGCAATTACAACAAACAAATAAACGGATTTCTAAGAATCCCTTTGTGCGT
Source organism: Brachynemurus nebulosus (assembly GCA_035578155.1). Taxonomy (NCBI): domain Eukaryota; kingdom Metazoa; phylum Arthropoda; class Insecta; order Neuroptera; family Myrmeleontidae; genus Brachynemurus; species Brachynemurus nebulosus. The sequence continues at coordinate 18,246,650 of JAPWDM010000002.1, forward strand.
ACGAAATATTTACGACTCTGTAACACTATTTTGTTTGAAAGTCAGTGAAATAAAATCTTTTTTTGGCTTAAAAAATGGCTTATTTTTCGCTATTGAGAGTGGCTATTACGTTATAAAGAGTGTTTCGATATACGAATGATAATGTAAACCAAACAAACCTTTGCAATTTCTACGTTTTAAGGAGTTTTTCGTTAAATAGAAGTTCGTTATATAGAGTTTACACTATAAATATATATATATATATATATATATATATATATATATATATATATATATATATATATATATATATATATAGGTTTTTAAAAACATATTTTATTGGGGTTAGTTGGAATATCAGTTAAAATGAAAAAGTAACCTCTTATCTCCCGCTAACTCCATTCATAGCAATTCCGTTAGAGAAATTTTCTTCCAGTGTTAACAGTAAAACTGACTTACGAAAAGATTAATATTTTTAAGTTTCATAACAGCCTCCTTTCCTAGCTCCATTCATAGCTCACCAGTCTAAAATATTTTATATGGCGACTCTGTTAGAAACTATTTTCTTCAGGGGCGCAGCAACCGGGAGTGTCCAAGGAGTTCGGACCCCCCCCCCCCCGCCCCTTTCAAATTACGTGGACGCCTCATAAAGTTACGTAAATTTTTCTTCAATTTATTTTATTCATATTAAAAAGTAATATTTTTAGTGGTTTCTTGATATTTTTTATTTGAAAATCAAATTTTCGGAGACAACATTTTACGATAACAGTTTCCATTGTTATCGGAGAATTGCGTTATCAAAAAATTTGGTTACTTAATTTTTTTGTTGGACCCTCCCCTCTGCAGATTTGTAGTTGTTGCGCCCCTTATTTTCTTCCATGTGTACACTGTACTCATTTTATTAGTGATACGATTATAATGTATTGAAGAAGTTAATAAACTTTTTTAATGATATTTACATATTTCTGTTCATCTGTTGTGTATTTTTTTATTGTTTTTGTTGGAGTTTAATTGCAATTCTATAAAATTAACTGATTCGATTTAAAATATATTTTGGAATTTAGATATTTTTCTTATGAGTCGTCAATGTTACGGCATAATTTTGATATTTTTAATAAAAATGTATGGGTAATGTACAATTATTACATCTTTTGTGTTTAATGAAAGATGTATGTTACGGATAAATTTATTTGTGTTGGGTGGTCTAATTTCTTTTTTGGAATGTCTAAAATTTGTTGTAATTATGTACCTATATAGAATTTTTTTCCATCGACTACAATTTAAATATGTTTATTGTATGGTATCAAAAATATAAAATTTTAGATAATTTTTGATTTGTTTAACTTCAGAAGATGAACTCTAGTTTGATATGTATACTGAACAGAAGTCTGTTACAGTTCTTATATATCTGATTTTCAAGCACTTTTTGTCAAAAAAATTTGAATTCTGTCAGAATTCGAAAGTTATTTTTATATTAATATTAATAGATTTGAGCGTTACTTTATGGTATTCCATATTTGTAAATAATAAACAAACATTTTATTTTGCAAAATACTACTTTTTATATAAAATATTTTTATATTATTTATATATAAGAGTGGAAAAAATGGCTGTTGGTCACTTGCGCGCCGCGGTCAACCGACCCCATGCTGGTGGCTAGGAGAACCATTTGGGTCACAGGACACTTGCGCGCAAAAAAATATCTACCTGTTTTTTATTTTCAATAATTAAATACTCGCATTATATTTGAACTTATTATATTTGAAATATTATGTATCAATATTTAAATATTATGTTTAACATTATATCCCTTTAGTATATATTTTGTAATACGTACGTCCCGGCTCTAGAATTTTTAAGATTATTGTAATACAGTTAGCTTGTTTTTCTAACTAAAATAAATTATTCAAAATATCTTTTCTACCTAGACATAGGTAATTAAAGCTAATAAAAATTTGTGGATTTTCCAACTAAATGTTTTATTTAGAAGTTAAATAAAAGCTTGTAAAAAGGATGACTATAACATGGGCGTGCATACTGCTTTTTCATGAGGGGGGTTGGCCTACCCTTATCGGATAGTTTCTTTTTTTTAAAAAAAAGAACTTCTTAAATTTGATTAACGTTATTAGACATACTCAAAAAGCCTTCTAACTCAGTACAAATATTTTAAAATTGTATTTATAAGGTAATTAAAAGTGCGGATATTGGTCGGAAAAATCGGGATATACATATAGACGTATATACACACATAATGTATATAGATCCTTTCAAAAGTCTTTTGGCGGTATAATCTTGTAAAAAACATACACTTATGCACACGTAGAGTATGCACATAAACTGTAAAAAATTGTTCAGTTCGGTTTTTTCCGACCAATATCTGCACTCTAGTAATTTATACGTCTTAAAAAGAATTAAATAATAAAGTTTATAAGTTCTGGATATTCATAACTTCAATATCATTGTCTTTAACACAATGACAGTCATGAATAATTATGACGAAATTACCAACTGATACACTATTTTGACAACTAATACACTATATGGAATTGTTGACGTGGTACAGCGTAGTGTCGTAGTTAATCAGTTTTACTTGACATTTTACAGCGTCAGTGACCGCCAGCCGGTTAAAATCTTAAGTGGGACTCGAGCCCCTACTTGCCTATATTGATCGACGCTCATGAACTTAACATTATTTTTATTTATGTATTTATGTTAGAGTCGGTATCCTTTCAACTTACAAGGAAATGCACCCAGAGTGAAATTCGGGATTTTGATAAAACTTCGCTGGTGTGTAGAATAGGCAAAAATAAGGGACCCGTATTTTTTTATTGGCCATCTTCCACGTTTAGGGGGTTAAACCAGCCCCTAAAGTTGGGGGTTCAAATCGTATTTTTTAAAATATCTCGAAAACTCTAAAAGATAGAGGAAAACTTTAAGTTGACGAAATGTTATCTTTTGAAGGATCTATTCATATGTGTAGGTTAAATCAGGGCCGTGTTCATAAGATGAGCTGGAGGGGTGAAAATGGGGGTAAATTTTCTTGTACAGCCTGAATGGTTCAATGTATCAAATTTTTGGCATCGTAAATAGAAAGAGTACCAAAAATTATGGGATACGTGTTTTTGCGTTTTTTCGAAATATGTGTGGTATTCAAGCCATATAAGGAGAAAAAAAATGGGGTAGATTATATTGCATTATTATTGATTGCAAATACGTTTTATATTTTTTAATTTTTATGTTTATTTTCATCATAAAAATGTAAATTTTTACTTTCCGATAATGATTCATGTATTTTTCAGTACTTACTTAATTGGTAATTTAGACGTTTGTATATTTGGTTACTAATATTCGATATTTTTTCTACTACTAATATTCGATAATCTGCCCTATCTTTTTCTCCCTTATATGGCTTGGATACCACACATATTTTGAAAAAACGCAAAAATACGTATCCCTTAATTTTTGGTGCTCTTTCTACTTATGATACCAAAAATTTGATACATTGAACCATTCAGGCTGTACAAGAAAATTTACCCCCATTTTCAACCCTCCAGCCCCTCTTATGACCCGGCCCTGATTTAACCTATACAGGTGAATAGGTTTTTCAAAACGTAACATTTCGTCAATTCAATGTTTTCCTCTATCTCTTATAGTTTTCGAGATATTTTAAGAAATACGATTTGAACCCCCAACTTTAGGGGCCGGTTTCACCCCCTAAACGTGGAAGATGGCCGATAAAAAAAATACGGGTCCCATATTTTTGTCTATTCTTTCCTTGGTGCATTTCCTTGTTAGTATTGCAACTTTACAAAATTTTTTGGAATTTCCAACCAACAGTTCCTTTGGTTACTTTAAAAAGGACGATACCGTAAGGCGTGATACTGATAATTTTGCTGCACTCTTACAAGGAATGTTACGGAAGTGTACCCCTGCGATTTTGTTCATTTTAAGATATATTGTAGTACTTGACAAAGTAACAAACATATTTTAATTATACGTGCCCAATCCCATCTTTAGGGGGTAAAACACCCCTTCAAAAATTTCCTAAAAAATCATATTTTGGTATTTTTCCCATACTAGACCTTAAGCAATTTTGATGAAAAGTGGTCAAAAGATTTAGACTGAGGTTACATTACTATAGAATTTTTTTCATTGGGGTCACTTAATTTTTAAGGGGTGAAACACCCCTAAGAGTGGGTTTTTAAAAAAATTTTTAGGGAAATCATAGCTCAAATTCTTTAAAATTCTATAAAAAGACTACAAGTTATTAGTTAATAAATAATACATGTTACCCACTGTAGTGGCACGGCGTAACTGGGGGGCTATGGGGGGCTCTATATGAGAACGAAATTTTTAACAAAAATTAAATATTTTGGATTTTACTCGCTATAAAATTTATAAAATCTCAAAAATAAGGTTAACTGGAAAACTCCTTGACTTGAAATAGATAGTTCTGAAACACTGAAATAGCATCATGAAAAAAAATTTTCGATTGTAGCTTGTAATTAAATGTGATGGGTTATGAAGAATAGTGGAAGAATATACAAGTAAAAAACGCCGTGAGCAGCGGGGCCCCATCACGGTAGTCGAATTTTCCCCTTCATCTTCGGTATTGAATGTCTACAAGCGAAATGTGATTGAAAGTCTACAACCGAATTGTCATTTTGTTGGTTTCAAAACTGGTGATGAGTGTTCGGCTGATCGAGGCTTTAAAAAAAGGTTTAAAGTATTTAAGGGCTGTATCTCAGTAAATTTCAATTTTGTGCCGAAAACAGGTAGCAGAAAAAAAGCCAACACAATTCGTACGAGGACATTCCTGCCCATGTTTATCCGCTAATTGCCTTTATGTTTTAGTTTTAAAAATTAAAAAAGGACCTTAAATAGTAAACTGGAAGGCCTTTATAAAGATATTTTTTCTTTCCAAAAAAATCCAAAATTTCTATTTTTAAATACTAAAAATCCAAAATTCCTAATTTATAAATAAACAGTGACTTTAATAACATTTTTAAATTACTTAATATGTATGTATTTCATTTGTCATAAAAGTAAGTTCACTTTTTTTTAAATTTTTTAAAATTACTATTCGCCTACTTGTATTTAGAATAAACATAATGCTTTTAAAACACATTTAACAATAGCATTCAATTCCGATGTAAAAATGGGAGAAGTGGGGGGAAAAGTGATGCGGACTCCCTACAAGGTACTAGCTGGATACTAACTGAATACACGTACAAAATTTCAGCCCTCTAGGTTTCCTTATGGAGTCTCTAGACATGTTAGAAAACAAGCAAAAAAATTAAGGAAATATTGGCGTAAAAATCGTGGGGGTAAGGGTTAAAAGTTGAAACCTCCAAAAAACAGTGTCTGGCTATTAGCTTAACCTGTACACCAAATTTCAGCCCTCTAGGTTTATTTGGGGAGATTTTGACCCGAACGAAACTGTTAAAAAACAAGAAAAATCATGTTCTTTTGGGTATAAAAATGGTGGGGGTAGGGGTTAAGAGTCGAGACCCCCAAAAGGCACCCCCTTGATACTAACTCAATCCGAATACAAAATTTCAGCCCTCTAGGTTTATTCGGGTGACCTGTGCGAGTGGTACAAACTTCGAAAACGTCGAAAATGCATGAAATTGTAGCTTAAAAATGAGGGGGGTGGGGGTAAAATATTAAAACCTCCAAAAAGCACAACCTAGGTACGAACTTTATCAACACACCAAATTTCAACCCTCTACGTTAATTTTGGGGGGCTGGGGGCCTGTTAGATCCAGCGAAAATCGTTTTTCCCCCCTCTACTCCCACCATATCATCCTAGGAAGCTGAATTTTGGATATGTTGTAGATAATTGACCGAAACATTATTTAAAACCGGTTTGGAAAAGTTTTATTGCTTTTCCGCCCCCCACCACCCCCTTAAAGGTCGGGTCCGAAAAAAAATTTGCCCAAAATTTGACCCCACTTTGATAGTATTGTTGTGCATCGGAATAAGCCCCACTTACCGAATTTCATCTCTTAACTTCCATAGGGGGGCCCTACACATATTAAAAGGTTGCGGGAAAATATATATATATATATATATATATCAGACATCTTTTTTTTTTACATAATCGTGTTCTACGGGTCCGAAAACGGATAGCGCCCCTGGTCTCGCCTCTCGCAGCTCTTATCGTATAGACTGTATAAGTCTAATTTTTCGGAGAAAATTCGACTAAAAATATAATTTAAGTTTTATTTATTATTTTGAGTAGATGTTGAATAGTGGTACAGTGAACGGATGTTAAAGTGCTTCAGTTTGCCTGTATTTTACAATGTATTTATCAAATATTATAGAAGTATTAAAAAATGTTATTTAGAATTATGGGTAATAATTTACGCAGTAATGATATTCTTCAAAGAAGTGTCTTAAGCAGAGCGAATTCGTGCACCAACAACATCTTATAATAGATAATTCTTCACAACCTTCAATTTCGCATTTGGGGGACAAATTTTCTTGGAGAGCAAAGGCAACTGGATTCTCAAATTTTTCTGGTTTCTTACTTATGTATCCGCTTTTGTACCATGAATAACGGAATAATTTTTGATATCGAGGAGAAGAAAATTGGTTATGAATCAGTGATTGCAGATTTATTATGTTGTTACGAGAATGAAGATTGATATCGTAATTGAGTAGCATTATACTATCCGAAAACCGCTTGATAAAATTATTCCATATTCGGAATCCGTATACATCTAGTGGTTGTATCTTCCCTGTAGTCCCTTTAGGTATTATCATGACTGTTATTTCTTTGTCTGTAGATGTTAATTCGTTAATGGTAATCGGACAATTTACACTCCACGAATCTACTAAAAGGACACTTTTTTTACCGGTATTTGGCAAAAAAACTTCTTTTATTCACATTTTGAAAAGATCCACAAGCCATAAAATAAAGTAAAGAATTAAATAATTTATTGATAATTAATCTTGAAAATTTTATAAATTTTATAGTGAGGAAAACCCAAAATATTTAATTTTTATTAAAAATTTCGTTCTCATACAGGGCCCCCCATAGCCCCTCAGTTACTCCGCGCCACTACAGTGAGTAACACGTATTATTTATTAACTAATAACCTGTAGCCTTTTTACAGAATTTTAAAGAATTTGAGCTATGATTTCCCTAAAAAAATTTTTAAAAACCCACTCTTAGGGGTGTTTCACCCCTTAAAAATGAAGTGACCCCAGTGAAAAAAATTCTGTAGTAATGTAACCTCAGTCTAAATCTTTTGACCACTTTTCATCAAAATTGCTTAAGGGCTAGTATGGGAAAAATACCAAAATATGATTTTTCAGGAAATTTTTGAAGGGGTGTTTTACCCCCTAAATATGGGATTGGGAACGTATAATTAAAATATGTTTGTTACTTTGTCAAGTACTACAATATATCTTAAAATGAACAAAATCGCAGGGGTACACTTCCGTAACATTCCTTGTTAGAAATACAAAAAGTGTCTTGTAAAAATTATAGAGCCATGTGCATAAACTAGTATTAAACGTAGCTCGTTGTCAATCTTTGAGCGGCTATCGATTCTTTATCTTTTTAGCGAATTTCCATTTCATACTGTGGAAAATGAACATTATATTCCATTAGTTTTTATTTTATTACCTACTAAACATTTAAGTACGTATATCGCGGCTTTAGAATCTTTAAAAAATTACTGTAGTGCAGTTAACTTGGTTTTTCAATCAAAAGAAATTTTATACTACCCATTCAGATATTTTCAGATTTATTGATGTAGATACTCAAAGATATACAATTAAATACATATATAAAATTAAATAGTGTCCATATACCCATAAAATGTAAAAATTTAAACTATAGGGAACGTTTAAAATATATTAGTAATTTGATTTATTTATATAAAAATAAAGTTATGAATAGATTTGATTTTGTAAAAAGTTGTAGTTATCAATATGCAAAAAAATAAATGATTTTTATTAAAATTTTATGCGTTTTAATTTTTAATATGAAGGTAGGTATCTATAATATGAATACAATATAACTATAATGACCGACAGACGAGCATATTATACATATATCTTTCTTATTTCTGACCGCGCGCACTACTGTCCTGTACCTTTTTGAGAGACCCACGCGCAAGTGACCTATGAAATTAGGACTGCCTGAATATTTTTTGACCGCGGCGCGCAAGTGACCCATGCCCGAAAAAATTTCCTTAGAACGGTCTTTGAACTTTTGAGAATTACTTATATGCAATTTTTATGGTTTTTTAAAGTAAATTGTTGTATATAATTATGAAAATGCTGGGGAGTTTCTGGTACAGATCTACATAGATTCCTTTTGGAGCTTATGTTATATTTTATTTTTTTAAAAAAAGATAAAAATTACGGAAAATATTTAACTCCAAAAAGAAACAATTGTGGCTTTTGATTTTTATTTAATTCAATAAATTATACTTTAAGTATTTTATTACATTATAAAAAGGAACAAAAGATGTATAAAGAAAAAGATTAACTTTTCGATACTTACTAGTTATATATTTTTACCATTACACAACCGACAAATAAAAAAAAATGTTGTTAAATGTTTCTCCATTTATAGTTAGATGAAATGAAATTAAAAAGATGATGACGCTACTAAAGAACTATATTGTATTGTTACCGGAATGAAAAAAAAAATTATTTCATTGTAATCTGATTTATGTGAGTTAAGAAATGAATTTGTTGCCATGGGCATGACAATGACTAATGGATCAATGGTAAAAATGAGATTTTAATCGCATAGATTTGAACGCACGATGGTACAGATATTTGAGTTTTTTTGTTTAATATTTCGAAATAGAGTGTACTTACCTATAATAATTTTAAAAATATAAAAATTAATGTTATTAACACGTTGGTATTTTGTATTGAAACATTAAGGAAAATTACATTTATTTTATTAATTTTTTTTTTTTATTAATATTTCCAAGTCAGTTGTACCTATCCTACACTATGAATCAATCATAAAATTGTAAAACATTTCGGTAAGGAATAAAGACCATTTTACTACAAAACTTTTTTTCCCGAGATGTTCTTTCTTAGAAATAGATGAAGGTATATTTTTGGCGCCTTAAGCGCCAGGTAGGTAAAAAATGAGATAAACACAAAAAACATTTAAAAATTATTAAATTACAGTCAGGATAAAAATGAATGTAAACGTTATTATTCCAATCCATGTAAACTTTATCAAATTATTTGCTTGCCCAACTACTGTGAGTCTTTTTATTTATTTATTTTTTTTAGAAGATTATTATTACAGCAGAACGTTGACTAGCCGTCACTCGATTATCCGTTAGTTTCTGTTATTCGTAAAAAAATACAGTCTCTGGTACTAGGTAAAATACAAACCTATTTTCTAAAGCTAAACCAATACATAACCCCCCCCCCCAAAAAAAAAGAAAATGTTTTGTTAAAATAAAGAAGGGCAATTCCATGAAAAGATGGAATTTTAGTAAAAATTAAAAAATGAAAATAATTAATCAATATAATACCTACTTGATACTTAAAAGACTAAATAACTGATTACAACGTTTTTTTTATTTTTTTTTTACCTGTAATTGTCTTTATTCTGTAAATTTAGCTTAAAAATTTTTTACTTAATAAAAAAATTACCGTAACTTGTGATTTTTTTCAAGTGAATATTAAAATACAGATAAATTTACATTTTTCTTTCTGCTGAAATAATTATTATACTCGTTTTGAGTATTATTTTGATTTTTTGTCAAGCTACGAATTCGAGTAATGGAGGCTATCAACACCGACAGACGTTTTTTTAATTACTAAAAATAAACTTTTATCTTTGTTATCTATCATATTTTCCAAAGAATCAAACTAATAAACTACTTACCTTTTAATAAAACTTGTTTTAAAGTGACTGTAATGTAAGTGACCAAAGAGGGTGTAATGTAAGTGACCGACTAAAAGTTACATTTTTATCAAATATACAGTGGGCATTCTGAATATTTCGGCTCTCAATAGTTCCGCTTCCCCAGTTTGAGACTCGAGCGTTACCCCCACTTTGCCACCTATTATAATATTTATTATTTCATAAGAGCTAAAAATGTTTTGTTTATATTAAATGAAAAAAAATTACCTAAATTGAATAAATATAGTAAGACAATTTAAGTTTGTAACATCATTATTCGACTAACTGATCACTGATCACTGATCAGTGATCAGCATTGTTTATACTGTTCCACTGTTTCACTGATATGTATCAATTAGTGTCCTCATTATGTAAACAGATAGACATAAATTATTATGTGACATATATCGATGTTATGCATGCAGGTATAAAAATTAAATTAGAAAAATACATTTAGAGATGCGAACGTATTCTTGCAAAATTTTATGAGGTGATACATATTTGATCAGTAAAAGAAAAAGCTTACACAGTAGTCAATACTTTTTAATTAATTAGATTTTTAAAAATAAATAAAAAAGAAATAAAATAAACTTGTTAACTGCGTACATAAATAGATGATTATAATGAAAATGATATACCATATACCAGTAAGTAATTATACCTAACTGTAAGTCCAATACCGTACACAGGTACATTATACTCATATAGTACAATTATGTATATCAGCATATCTATACATATGTTAAACGTAAACCACTAGAGTTTCGTTACATGGTTATATAAATATTAATTTAAATTTTTAAGTTACATTATTATTTTTAGACCCCCGTACTTGTTTTGACGCTCCTGGAAAAATTTTCAATTTTGATACAATCATAAATTATTGAACTACAATTTCTGAATTTAGACATAAAGAAATTTATTACCTTGCTAGCGAGCAATTGGAATTCGGTGGGAGAACAACAATTCCTGGAAAAGCTATTCCCCTCGTTTCATTTTGCGGAACTATTGAGAAGGAACACTGTATATAATAAGTTATGAAATTTCTTATTAAAATAATTTATTGAAACATTATTTGTTTAAATTTATTTAAATGAAGCTGTTTGTTATCAAAAAAGAGCAGAAAATTCTCATTGTATAAAAGATGAAAAATTATGTTCCTTTAAAGCTTCATTTCGTAAAATTAAAAATTAAATATACTAAATATTATGTATTATCACCTTGTAAATATTTTCATTTGCATTCATTCTAAAGTTAGTAGTAAAATCAATTTATTAAGAAATTTCTGGGCGAGGGGAGCGAAGCATTATAAGGAACTGATTTCGTACAAAAGTTTAAGCTACTTATCAGATTTAAATGAACGTGTGGTCAAAATAAGACCCAAATCAAAAAGTTGAAGAAATCTTGACAAAATTTTGCTGAAACACTATTAAGATCTCTGAAAAAGATAAAAACGAGGTTAGAAAGAAAGGTTCAAAAACAGAATACTTCTAAAACTATTGGTACGGGTATTTAGGATACATAGAAGTCTTAGACTATGAAAGTTAGCATGTTATTGAAATATGAAGATGGTTATTTTCGAGTCGTTTAGCGAGCAGAGTCAAGCACTATAAATAATCGATTTTGTACAAAATTTTGGAATATTTAATTTGAAAATAATTTAACCCACAATTCAAATAATTTTACGCAAATGAAACCGTGGGTCTCAGAGTTAGTGTTTTATAGAAACATCAATTTTGAATATTTAATTTTTGGGTAAGTACAGTAGAGCTTCAGTTAAGTTAACATCAGTTTTGTTAAGTGACGTCACTTTTTTCTCACTAAAGTTAAGAGGATTTTATACAAATAGAAAGAAACAATATTATTACATTATGCATTTTTAAAACAAAGATATAAATTCTATAAAAGCTATATATGTAGTAAAAAAAAAACTACATATAGTATGATTTAAAGAAATTGGTTTCGATATCATAAGAATATTCAAATTTAAACTTTTCTTTGTCGAATTTTAGAACTTTGTTTGCAATTTAAAGTTCATAAATGTTACTAATTATGTTTATTCGAAGTGAAAAATCGAATAATATAACAAAAACAAAGGGAAATAATATTAGTTACATATTTTTCATGACATAACTAAGATTGGTTATGAGCTGAACTACAAAGTCATAAATTAGAAAGTCTTAAAACTTAAAAACGTAAACAAATCAGTGGTGTCTCTCAATAAAAATATTTCTCTATGCAAAAAGAATTTTAGGATGTTGAATTCTAGAATTTTTAAAATTTTTTTCAGATATATACAAAAGAAGTGATCTGACTGAAGGCTACTTACTCAGTTCAGTTATTCACTTAATATAATAAATAAATTTAAATAATAAATACCAAAATACTTGAATACCAGGTACTTAATAACCAGTTCGGAGAATTTGGTGAATCCAAAGCAAATCGTAGCTGCTTATATAGATTGAAAAATAGATACGGTACTTGTCAATTGTCCATTTAAGGGGAAAAAACAATTTCTATAGCAAATATATCTATAATGAAGAACTTTCTATAACAGCAATATTTTTAATGAAATTTATACATTAGTATAAAATCCAATTAATCCACTGGAATCCAAATTATTAAATAAATAGTTTGCTCTTGTACGTCACCTATGACTTAAATTATTATTTAGTCCTGATCATCTATTAAATGACCGCCACTGATCTCAATTTGCTTCACTAAAGTTTCACTAAAGTTTACCAAATTTTTCTTAAGTTTAGTGAAGCTCCACTGTATTACTAGTCACTGTTGGCACATTGTAAATAATGACAATAAATTTATTTTAATCATGAATTCCCGCTACTTTTGAATATTTAAATTTTAATACCGGCTTTTACTGATGAGTGTGCACATGTGTTTAATAGGTATTGCCGTATTGGTAAATATTTTTTTTTTTAATACTGTTTTAGAGGTCACTTAAAATTATATTCAAATCATGCTTTACACAGCTATGAAGTTACCTGTTATGATTATTGATTAATTTAATCAGGACTCACATTTCATGATTTGATAGGCGAAAGATATTATTGAAATTTTCATTTTGAAATAACTTCATGATTTTAACGGCCAAGGGAGGTATACACGCTGGGCCTGATCTAGCTATTTAGTTACTCCAGGCAAAAATATTTTCCGCCCTTTACAATGACATCTTATAAGTCATAAGCATGCCATTCCAAAAATTGTGCAACTTTAGCCGACTTAACAAAAGGAGGTTGTCAATTCGACCCGTATGTATGAAATATTGTTGAAATTGTATAATATTTGCGTATAATATGTCTGTTAGTCTACTAGGGTTTGTAAACGAGTATCGTAAAGCGGACCGAAGCGGGAAAGACGGGTGAATAGAGATAAAACGAAAAATGATTTTCAAGAACTTGGTAAAAACGCTAGACATAAAGACGAACATGTATCTTTAAATGGTTTAATCTTCATATAATAAAATACAGTGGAGCTTCACTAAAGTTAAGAAAAATTTGGTAAACTTTAGTGAAACTTAACTTTAGTGAAGCAAATTAAGATCAGTGGCGGTCATTTAATAGATGATCGGGACTAAATAATAATTTAAGTCATAGGTGACGTACAAGAGCAAACTATTTAATAATTTGGATTCCAGTGGATTAACTGGATTTTATGCTAATGTATAAATTTCATTAAAAATATTGCTGTTATAGAAAGTTCTTCATTATAGATATATCTGCTATAGAAATTTTTTTTTCCTTGAACGGACAACTGACAAGTATCGTATCTATTTTTCAATCTATATAAGTAGCTACGATTTGCTTTGGATTCACCAAATTCTCCGAACTGGTTATTAAGTACCTGGTATTCAAGTATTCTGGTATTTATTATTTAACTTTATTTATTATATTAAGTGAATAACTGAATTGAGTAAGTAGCCTTCAGTCAGATCACTCCCTTTATATATAGGGTTGGGCGGGGTAAAAAAAAGACAAAATCAAATCTTTTCATTTTTCATGTAGAAAATATAGATCTGCCGTGACTAAAAGGACCCGATACCTTATCTCTATACTTTGATCTATCCTTTTCTTGCAGTTTGTCTTTTTTTATATTTATATAGTTGCCACAGTTAGATTCCAGTGACCACCAAACAGTTGTGAATAGAAATTTGAAAAAAAAAAATAGATTATTCTTATTTGTTAATTTACTGTTCCTTATATTCTTACTTTAATAAAACACAGTATAGTAAAATATTAAGTATTATTTTATAAACTCAATTTCATAAAGTAACGTTAATATCCATTAAATATTAAAAAAGTTTGGTTTGAAAACGAATTAAAATAAATATTTGCACATCAAAATCATATTTACAAAATAAACAAAAACCACAAAAATATCTTCAAGTTAAAAAAGTCAAAAAAAATTCTGTTTCTTCTTCATAATCATCATACGTTGGAAACACACTTGCCAACACAGTTATCATCATGTTATCAATAAACTATGTAATAAAATTTTTCAAAAAAGCCCAGAAATAAATTGTATAAAGTGGTTGGGTAATAAAACCATTTATTACCCTGTTTTTGAAGATATTTAACAAAAGCTGAAAAAACTTATGATAAATATGTTAAATATAATCTTTGTTCAAATATTCTAAAAACGAAAATGAGAAAGACAAGAACATTTCATAAAAATAATATTATTTGATAAAAAATTAATAAATAAGAATTTGATTTAACTTCAAAATCAGTATTCCAGCTTATTATTGATAATACATATGTTATTGATAATATGTACAGCTGGCCCACCGATTGGTAATCACAGATACAATGTTTGGTGTACGCTGTTGGGGGTTGTTCATACTTGTATTCACTATTCAAACTGTTCATAATTTTATAACTATAGTAACACCCATACACGCTCTGTATAGCTGTATAAGATTACAAAGCAAATTAATTAAAAAGGCTTAATTTCGGTTAGAAAAATACTTTTCGCAAGACATACTACACCCATAAGTTAAATAAAATTGGTTTTTAACCTTTTCCTTTTGTAATTAAAGTTATATTTATAAACGTAATTGGAAAATACATTAACTTTATGTGTAAGTGTACAAGCAATTCTGTAAGACATTATTTTCTATGTTATGTATGGTTGCTTTACCTCCTCTCTTTCGTCACTCACCCGACGAAATCGGGTCCAAATAGTCACGGCACATCTGTATTTGAAATTTTAGACAAAAAAATACTGTATGATGTTAAATTGTTTGTATTTTAAGATTTTGCCTGTTTTTTCACTCAAGCTAATGGCATAAATCTATAAAAAAAATAAAAACCTTGTCTTTTTTTTACCCGCCTAGTGGGGTAAAAAAAAGACAGTGGAGAGTAAATAAAAGACAGACCTCTAACTAATAGGATACTGCAAGTACATGATTGAAAGGGTAAAAATAGACAGCTTGGGTAATTAGCAGTATAACACTTTGTATTTCACAACTCTATCTCTACTACAAAATTTTTTATGGATATATTTAAATTTTACGTATTTTACCAAAAACTTTAGCTAAGATTAAGCAGTAAGAAAAGTCAGAAAAAGTTAACTGATGCAAAAGCTTGATTCACAGGAAATTTCTTTGGACTTTAAATATTAAAATAGTTTTTATTTTACAAACGTACAACTAACACAAAATTTATTGTAGCTCATTAAAAAACCAAATATGTTAATTTGAGGCTGTCTTTTTTTTACACCACTTTACATAAAGTAAAAAAATAAATCAAAATAACCTATGAATGAGTTAAAAATACTAAATGTGTGCAGTAAAGCATAGTTATACATTATAAAAACATAAATAAATTTTCATGGGTCAAAAATACAAATTTTCGAATGAGCTGAAATTGATATCCATGAAAACCGTCTGCTAACTAACAAAAAAATTGTTTTATTGAAGAATCAGAATTTTTTTAATCCATAAAATATACATAAACATGTCATTATCCAGTTTTAAAATGAAAATCCTTGTCAATAATCTTTAATTTTGGTAAATGGTAACAGAGGTTTGGGAGAAAATTTTTTTATGTTATAAAGCCCGTTCCAAAAAATAATTTTTTGGCCCAGACAGCTTAAAATACTAATGTATTTTGTTGTAATGTTTTTTATTTTTTGAATTTAACACTGTTGAGTTTAATATAAGTTTGTCTTTTTTTACCCCGCTCGAGCTGTGTCTTTTTTTTACCCCACCCAACCCTATCTGAAAAAAATTTTAAAAATTCTAGAATTCAACATTCTAAAATTCTTTTTGCATAGAGAAATATTTTTATTGAAAGCCACCACTGATTTGTTTACGTTTTTAAGTTTTTAAGACTGTAATTTATGACTTAGTAGTTCAGCTCATAACCAATCTTAGTTACGTCAAGAAAAATATGTAACTAATATTATTTTTCTTTGTTTTTGTTAAATTGTGCGATTTTTCACTTCGAATAAACATAATTAGTAACATTTATGAACTTTAAGTTGTAAACAAAGTTCTAAAATTCAACAGAGAAAAGTTTAAGTTTGAATATTCTTATGACATCCAAGCCCAATTTCTCTAAATCATAGTATATGTAGTTGTTTTTTTTTTTTTTTTTTTTTTTTTTTTTACTACATATATAGCTTTTATAGAATATATAATATCTTTGTCTTAAAAATGTATAATGTAATAATATTGTTTCTTTCTATTTGTATAAAATCCGCTTAACTTTATTGAGAAAAAAGTGACGTCACTTAACAAAATTGATGTTAACTGAAGCTCTACTATATAGCATTTTAATTTCTAAAACAGAAAAAAAGTTTTTGTTAGCTTATTATAAGAAAGTATCTTGTCTTTGTAAGTATGTATATACCTATGTAAAATAATATTTATACCTATAATGTAATATGATGATATTAAAATACAAAAATGTTTGTATCTTTCAACATAAAAATAGATACCTAGAAACAATTTTTAAATCTTCAATTTTGTTGTTTAGTCACGATTTTGTTATTTTAATAATTAAAATTTAAAACGAAAATGTATAAAATACAAGCTATAATCAGCAAACCGGTATGTTACAATCTGAAACGAGGATGTGTTACAAACTTGTAGGTATATTTTCAAACCTACCTATCTTTTATTTTAGAAATACATATAATTTTATATTTTACATTAATTATATAATAAGATGTACATTAAGTTGTAATTAACGGTTAATATTAGATTCAAATGGATAAAAATGGTATATTATGTAGGTATACGCCATGAACGGTATTATACTAAATCCCAAATCGTATGTAAACTAGTAGTATACAGCTGAACCTTTTTTTAAGAGCTCTTTTTGTACGTTTTTTTTTGTGTGATTCTTTTTATGCGGTTTGTAAAAAATGGTCATTAAAATGCATAATATGAATCAAAATCAAGAGATAGTAAGAAACCTAAACATTTACTATAATAACTTTTTTTGATAAAAATACTTTTAACGGCTTTTAAGCATTTTATCAACACATTGCATAAGAATATAAGTTATTGAATCATTTAATTTTTTTACAGATGTATTTTTTAAAATCTTCATAATATTATAAAAATAAAAACGCCGTGAGCAGCGGGGCCCCATCACGGTAGTCGAATTTTCCCCTTCATCTTCGGTATTGAATGTTTACAAGCGAAATGTGATTGAAAGTCTACAACCGAATTGTCATTTTGTTGGTTTCAAAACTGGTGATGAGTGTTCGGCTGATCGAGGCTTTAAAAAAAGGTTTTAAGTATTTAAGGGCTGTATCTCAGTAAATTTCAATTTTGTGCCGAAAACAGGTAGCAGAAAAAAAACCAACACAATTCGTACGAGGGCATTCCTGCCCATGTTTATCCGCTAATTGCCTTTATGTTTTAGTTTTAAATATTAAAAAAGGACCTTAAATAGTAAACTGGAAGGCCTTTATAAAGATATTTTTTCATTCAAAAAAATAAAAAATAAAAAATAAAAAAAATAAAAAAAAAATTATTTCTTCGGTATTGAGTGTCTACAAGCGAAATATAATTGAAACTCCACAAGCGATTTGTAATTTTGGTGGTTTCAAAACTGATAATGAGTGTCCGGTTGATCGGGGCTTTATAAAAAGATTTTAAGTTTTTAAGGGCTGAATCTCAGTAAATTTCAATTTTGTGCCGATAGAAGTTAACAGGGAAAAAGCCAAAACAATTCGTACGAGGGCATTTCTATCCATGCTTATCCGCCAATTGCCTTTGTGTTTTACTTTTAATATTAAAAAAGGAACTTAAATAGTAAACTGGAAGGCTTTTATGAAGATATTTTTTCTTTCCAAAAAAATCCAAAATTTCTATTTTATAAATAATAAAAATCCAAAATTCCTAAATAATAATTAAATAAATAAATAAACAGTGACTTTAATAACATTTGCAAATTACTTAATATGTATGTATTTCATTTGTTAAAAAATTGTATTCACTTTTTTTTAAATTTTTTAAAATTACTATTCGCCTACTTGTATTTAGAATAAACATAATGCTTTTAAAACACATTTAACAATAGCATTCAATTCCGATGTAAAAATGGGAGAAGTGGGGGGAAAAGTGATGTGGACTCCCTACAAGGTACTAGCTGGATACTAACTGAATACACGTACAAAATTTCAGCCCTCTAGGTTTCCTTATGGAGTCTCTAGACGTGTTAGAAAACAAGCAAAAAAATTAAGGAAATATTGGCGTAAAAATCGTGGGGGTAAGGGTTAAAAGTTGAAACCTCCAAAAAACAGTGTCTGGCTATTAGCTTAACCTGTACACCAAATTTCAGCCCTCTAGGTTTATTTAGGGAGATTTTGACCCGAACGAAACTGTTAAAAAACAAGAAAAATCATGTTCTTTTGGGTATAAAAATGGTGGGGGTAGGGGTTAAAAGTCGAGACCCCCAAAAGGCACCCCCTTGATACTAACTCAATCCGAATACAAAATTTCAGCCCTCTAGGTTTATTCGGGTGACCTGTGCGAGTGGTACAAACTTCGAAAACGTCGAAAATGCATGAAATTGTAGCTTAAAAATGAGGGGGGTGGGGGTAAAATATTAAAACCTCCAAAAAGCACAACCTAGGTACGAACTTTATCAACACACCAAATTTCAACCCTCTACGTTAATTCTGGGGGGCTGGGGGCCTGTTAGATCCAGCGAAAATCGTTTTTCCCCCCTCTACTCCCACCATATCATCCTAGGAAGCTGAATTTTGGATATGTTGTAGATAATTGACCGAAACATTATTTAAAACCGATTTGGAAAAGTTTTATTGCTTTTCCGCCCCCCACCACCCCCTTAAAGGTCGGGTCCGAAAAAAAATTTGCCCAAAATTTGACCCCACTTTGATAGTATTGTTGTGCATCGGAATAAGCCCCACTTACCAAATTTCATCTCTTAACTTCCATAGGGGGGCCCTACACATATTAAAAGGTTGCGGGAAAATATATATATATATATATATATATATATATATATATATATATATATATATATATATATATATATATATATATATATATATCAGACATCTTTTTTTTTTACATAATCGTGTTCTACGGGTCCGAAAACGGATAGCGCCCCTGGTCTCGCCTCTCGCAGCTCTTATCGTATAGACTGTATAAGTCTAATTTTTCGGAGAAAATTCGACTAATGAATTAAAATTAATGTTCCTACGTGCAAATTAATGCTTTATCTTGTTTATAGAAGCACCTTCTATTAAAATTATGAGGTTCTGAGCATTTTGAGTTATGTATTTTCGATGAAACTTTTAGCGAATTTCCAAAACTGGAAATACGCTATTACAGCCACTGTCATGACACGACTTCAGCCCGGGACTATGGCAGAAATTTGTTTTGAAGTCCCTAGAAACCGAAAATAATATTCACTGAAATTTATATATATATATATATATATATATATATATATATATATATATATATATATATATATATATATATATATATATATATATATATATATATATATATGTGTCCGCACGATAACTCTCGAACGAAAGGTCCTAGGTTTACGAAATTTAGTGAAAATGTTGGAAGTCCCAAACCGTTGGACAAGTTCGTTAGCCAGACACGTCGGATGCCAGGAACATGGTTTTTGTTCTTGCAAAAAATTAGTTTTTTGCCAAAATTTCCACTTATTCAAAAATTTTTGCGAAGTTTTTTTACACCATTTAAACGAGAAGAAAAAATTACATAAAATTGGTCTTTAAACTATTATTCTATGTCTACTAGTTTCCGAGAAAAATTAATTTTTATAAACGGACACTCGCTATGTTATGCAGGATGCTGCGACAGAGATATATAATATATTATTTGGTTACTGAAGTCAAATGACGATTTACAGATTTAGTACATACAATAATGTACTATACGATACTACCAACATATTCGTCAAAGATCTATATGCATGTACATAATAAATTATGAAATAAAAAAGTCCCCAAGTGCAAGTTGTACTTGGTGTAAAAAAATCCGCCTCTTTTCAATGGTGTAAAAAAATGTCGAAAAAATTTTTGAATTAGGAGAAATTTTTGCGAAAAACTAATTTTTTCACGAAAAATGCTAAAAAAACCATGTTTCGAGTATCGCATGTATGGCAAGGTTTCTTCTGCACTTAACATATTAATAGCAATCCTATTTTTTAGCGCAATGTTTCACAAACACAACTAAAATACCCCTGTCGCAGCATCTTGCATAACATAGCGAATTTCCGTTTACAAAAGTATGTTTTTCTCGGAAACTAGTTGTTTTAGAATAATTGCAAATAGAAAAAACCTTCTTCATGTGATTTTTCCACCTCATTCCAATGGTGTTAAAATCAATTTTTTTTCACGAAAAATGTTTAAAAGACGCCTGTCGCAGCATTCTGCATAACTTAGCGAATTTCCGTTTACAGAAATTAGTTTTCCTCCGAAAGCAGGTTACATAGAATAATGGTTTAAAAACCATTTTTATGTAATTTTTCTCCTCTTTCATTTTTCTCCTCATTATAGTGTAAAAAAATATCGTAGACTTTTGAATTTGGAAAAACCATGGCAAAAACTAATTTTTTTCACGAAAATTTCCCAAAAAACCATGTTTCAGGCATCAGACGTGTCTGGCTGAGGAAATCATTCAATATTTTTAATAGATTTGAGCGTTACTTTATGGTATTCCATATTTGATATTAGTAAATAAAACACTTTACTTTGCAAAATACCATTTTTATTGAATATAAAAACTCTTATGACATGTTTCGGTCAATATTTCACCATTCTCAAACACTTTTGAGAATGGTCGTATTGACCGAAACATGTTATAAAAGTTTTATATTCAATAAAAATGGTATTTTGCAAAGTAAACTGTTTTATTTACTAATATCATATAATTAATAATATCATCTAAAAAAATGGTGGGTGTCGCTAGCGCGTAAGTGCCAAAAAAAAATTTAGTAAAATTTAAAAATTTAAAAAAATTAGTATAATAAAGGGATATAACGTTAATTTTTTTTTTATAACTTTGCCTAAAGTGGGTGCACAATATATATTAAACTTAAATAAATCGGCTCAGTAATTTCGTAAAAAAAATTTTTTTTTTTTTGTCTGTTTGTGTATTCGAAAACTATTAGCTTCAGAGGGTTGAAATTTGGCAAGAATGTATCTGGGGCTAAGAAGTATTATTTCCTATAAGAACAATCAATTTTGCGTCAAGGGCCGTTTTCCCTATCTTACCCGGCTATGCCCTTTAAGAGTTTTTGGATTATAACATCACTAACAAGTAAAGGGCCCGAGGCCGGACCTATCGATTTTGATGAAACTTAGATATGTTGTAGAACACTAAAAAACAAGCGACACGTATTTTTTTATCGGCGGAAAAACAGTTTGAAAGGGTGAAATCGTCCTCCAAAAATTGGGGTAAAAATTTGATTTTTTAAATATCTCGAAAACGGTAAGAGATAGAGCAAAAGTTTAAACTGGCAGTATTGTTCTTCTTTAAAGAGCTATCTATTGGTATGCAATTCGTTCAAATTGTGTCAACAGGGGTGGCTGGGGGTTAAAATTTAGGGGTTAATTTTGCAAAAAGGGGATGAATATTAAACAATATAAAAATTCTGTTTACAGATTTGAAATCTACGTCAGAAAATCTAATTGACCTGTTTTTGCTCAATGTCCTAATATTAAGTCTAGGGGTAGTTAACTAGGGGGTGACTGTGTCGAATAGTCGTACTACTTGGGTAGTTCAAGAAGTTTTTCTTCATGGAAAATAATTTAAAACATTTAGAATAACGTAGAAATGAAATGTTCGATTTCAAAATTCAGTTTGAGCAACATTGGAGAGGGGGTGAGTCACCCTCTTAAATTACATACTAGTTAACATACACTCATTTTTAATATTAACACACTGACAGTGGGTAATAATGTCACAATAAATAGTTCTGAAGTTGGACTATCATATGTAAGGTTCTTATTAGGTTTCCATTCATTTTGAAAATATCGTTATTTTCGGTATCGATAATTTTCGATAATGAAAACTATAACATCCATTAAAAAACAAACCTTATAAAAACCTTACATACGACAGTCCAACTTCAGAACCATTTATTGTGAGATTATTACCCACTGTCAGTGTATTAATATTAAAAATGAGTGTATGTTAACTAGTATGTAATTTAAGAGGGTGACTCACCCTTTCTCCAATGTTGCTCAAACTGAATTTTGAAATCGAAAATTTCATTTCTACATTATTCTAAATGTCTTAAAATATTTTCCATGAAGAGAAACTTCTTGAACTACCCAAGTAGTACGATTATTTGACACAATCACCCCCTAGTTAACTACCCCTAGACTTAATATTAGAACATTGAGCAAAAACAGATCAATTAGATTTTTTGACGTAGATTTCAAATCTGTAAACAAAATTTTTATATTGTTTAATTTTCACCCCCTTTTTGCAAAATTAACCCTTAAATTTTAACCCCCAACCACCCCTGTTGATGTAATTTGAACAAATTTAATATCAATAGATAGCTCTTTAAAAAAGAGCAATATCGCCAATTTAAACTTTTACTCTATCTCTTACCATTTTCAGGATTTTTAAAAAATTAAATTTTTACCCCAATTTTTGGAGGGCGATTTCAACCCTTCAAACCGTTTTTCCGCCGATAAAAAAAAATACGTGTCGCTTATTTTTTAGTGTTCTACAACATATCTAAGTTTCATCGAAATCGATAGGTTCGGCATCGGGCTCTTTACTTGTAAGTTAAAACATTTTTTAATTGGAATTTTTCCTAGTATTAGTATGATGATCCACGCTCTACCATATATGACGTAGGAAATGAGATTAAAAACTTCTGTACTATTGCCCACAATCCAGGGTAGAGAACTGGTATTGATTTTTGAAGCCAGAACTCTTGGTATCCATGTTTGAATTTTACTTTGAGTTCTTCATTACTCGTGAGTTCTATGAGTTCCTCTTCCAAATTTGACGAATCTTCAGTGTTTGCGAAAGGATCTATAATCCAACTCGGTATATTCATGTTTAGAATATCTTGGAAACGGTCCGTAAAATCAACATGAAGAACTTCCAAGTGTTGGCAATAAGTAAGTAAATCTTCCGGTTTTACAGAGACTGTTAATAATGTGGGAAAGTGGTTGTATTCACCTCTACCAAGATTTCTTTTGAATAGAAGAAGTTTTCCCGCAAAAGCAGCTAGGACGTTTTTTGTTTTAATTAAATTTAACTCATTACCTTGCAATTGTAAATTAACTTGATTAAATATTGTAAACAGGTCTGTCAAATAAGCGATGTCATTTTTCGAGGTAATCAGGTTCTCACGTAATTTTTCTTCTTTGTCTTGAAGAAAGTCCAGTACTGAGTCAAATAGATTGAAAAAACGATTCAGATTCAGGCAAACACCTTTAGAGAGCCAACGTACTTCTGTGTGCAGCAACAAACGATTGTAATCTTCATCATTTTCATTACAAAGCTTATCAAATAATCGGTCATTCAATGAATTGCTTCTAATCTTATTGACTGCTTTAATAACGTAATGGAGCCACGTATGCAAACGTCCATTCAAATGTTTTGCAACCAAATGCTGACGCTGAATAATACAATGTACAGCGAGTACATTTGGTACTGCTTGTTTCAAATGGGCTATGAAACCTTTATGACGCCCTATCATTGCTGGAGAACCATCAGTAGCAGCAGACAAAATATTGCGAATAGGAATTTCTTTCTCTTGAAAAAACTTTTGCATAGTATTAAATATAGATTCAGCCTTTGTATCAGATTCCAAATTTTTAGCAAATAATAACTCTTGATGAATTTTTTCTTCCTTTATAAACCGTACGTATGATAAGAGTAGAACTTTATTATCTGGTAGAGTTGACTCATCGAGTTGAATGGAAAATTTGCAAGTCTTTAAGTAATCACATAATGATACCTCACCGTCTTTTGCCATTTCATCTATTCTTCTTTGCACTGAATTATTACTGAGAGGAATTTTTTTTATGATATCCGACGGTGTTTTATGATGAAGAACAGTTTTCAGTACCTCTTTGACTGCCGGCAAAATTAATTCCTCGCCAATTGTGTGTGGTTTTCCTGCTTTTGCGATTAACAATGAAACGTTATATGAGGTTCGTAGTCCATCATCATCTTGTTTAGAAGCCGACGCAAAAAGATTTGATATAGTTGGCTGTTTTAAATTTTGCTTTTCCAGTTCTTGGAAATAGGATAAATTCTTGTTCTTTTTATCACCATGCATTTTATTTAAATGCTCTTGTAGCCTAGAAGGTTTCATAGCTTCATTTGAAAAAACTTTTCGGCAAATTAGACACATATGTAATAATTGGTTTGTAGGAGAGTACGTAAATCCATATTTCAAATACTCAATACTGTACTGCCGGCATTTTCTTTTAGATGCAGAAGTAGATTCAGACATTTTCGAATAGAAATTAACTTCTCAACAGATTTATAGATAACTCTTTCAGTGGTTACTCTGTGACTGGTGGTTTCAGATCATATTACAGGTAATAGAAACCTATGTCGCTTAACAAATTTTGTAAAAAAAGGTATTACCAGTTGTGATCACATGCTCACACGTACTCAAAACAATTAAATATACCTACATTACTCGACAGATCATAATGACACCATCAGGTAGTGACACCATCAGATAGTTTATATTTATCAGAATAATCAGATAAATAGAATTTTGTCTACCTGAAATTTTATACATTACGCGACACTATTACAATAAATTGTTTGTAACCAAATTATTTATGAGTATGGCTTCTAAAGGTTTATTCAGATTTGATTGTTAAACCGTTTTACAAAACATTTAAAAATAATCTTGTTTTCAATACTTTTTTTTTTATATTTAATTTATATTTTAAATAATTATAAAAAAAAAAATATTAAATATATTAACTTTATTTATTTATTTATTTGACCATCCCTCTTGCTTACATTAATGCCCTCCATTTTCCTCTGGATCCGCTACCGCCCACCTGGAAGGCTCCAGCGCTCACTGGGGGGCGTTATCGCCCCCGTTGGGAATTTATGTTCTACACTCTCATACTCAACTTCGCGAGAATGTAGTTGGTCTATTAGAGTGAACGATTGTAAGGTTGTTGTCTTTGAGAGGGTAAATTTACGCTTCTTGAATTCAGTTCCGGCATCATCTTATTTCTCATACTCGTACCGCAGCATAATACTATTTAAATTAACGCACCGAAATTCTGAAGTAATTTCCAAGTTATTTTTCGTTTAGAGTTTTTCCTTCTATAATTTTATTATTCTACCGGTAATCCCTTTCTCCAATGATCCCTTTTTCCAATGAGATCTGTTTTAATTCTGTTTGCATTCCCATGGTTGCAAATTTAAGCTTTCATCTAATATAAACAGATTATAGACGAGCGACATAAATGTACCACTCCAAGCCACTGGAACACGATATGACATGACGTTATTTGAAATTTACAAAATAAAAATTGGCATATTTTTTTGGAATATTATTCTTATTTTCTTAAAATAATTGATTGTTTTTCGAATAAAATGGGACAATTGATGATTTTCTTAAGATACAAAGCGGAGGGATCTCTGAGCATTGAATATAATAGAGCGATCACAGCTTTATATGCAATATAAAGGTTGAGTTTTTTGAGAGTTGCCGTTTTTGCTATGATCAAACTGTTAATTTAATAAAAAAAATTGTTCTAATAAGAGTTGTAAATACCGACACACATTGGTTTCAAATCCCGAAAAGCTGACAAAAAGTCGAAAAAAAATTACTATACCTATAGTAATTTTCTACTATCGAAATAGTTGTAGTGGTATATCTAGTATGTATATTACCAGCATTGGAGAAGCTGGTAACGCATAACATAACTATTTGTAGTATTCAATTATTTGTAATCATCGGACACAACACAGCCAATCTCGTGACACACGTAGAAAATAATTTTTTTCAAACGCGCATCAAAATTTTATAATTGAATATTTTTTAAATTCTGTAAAATGTAGTCTTCTTCTAAAGGTGCGTGTACAATAGTAATCTGTCGTTCAAAAATAATATTCACAACGTTCCAATGAGTCAGTTGCAGATTTTATTAATGTAATGTTGGTAATTGGTTTTAAAAAAAAGAGTCTGGAACCATTACTATAGGTGAATTTGCCCAAGAAATGAAATTCAACGATATGTATGCGATTGTGTAGCTTAGTGAAAGAGTAAACCATACGTATGGATTTTTCTCAATATCTTTACATATCGCGGAGTTATAATACCAAATACCAAAAAATAGTGGTCTTATTCAAACTTTTTTTTCTCTTAAACTATTATAGATAAAACGATGAAACAAAATTCATATTATTTGCTATGTCCAGTACTTTATTATATATTTTTTTCATTTAAAATGGACATTAAATACCCTTTATAAAATATGAAAAAAAAATTCATTAAATTTTTTTAGCTACTTGTACAAGAGTGACCACTTTCTTATTACTACCAAAAGAAAGCTCGCAAGCACTTCCCTCATCTCCCTGAATTTAATTTTTGTCAAAAGGGTGGAACACATTGAAAAAAAATAAGAACATATATATTTGGTGATGTTCATGGTATGTGTATGTGCAGGTACAGGTCAACAAATCTGACTTTACCTCTTCAAGGTCATTAAAAATGCATTCTTAAAGAAGTGATATAGTACTTAATATAAAGAAAAAATGACCTTGAAGCGGCAAAGTCAGATTTGTTGAACCGTACCTACTTGTTTTTGAATTATGTTTTTAAGAAATATTTTGAATGAATAAATGAATCATTGAATGTTTTTTTTTTTTTTATTACATGAGAATCTGATGCCTGCTCTACACTCTCGATCGAAGTTCCTCGACGAAGTAAGCGCTAAAGTTGGCTGAAGTCGGAATACCGTTATAACACCAGCCAGGAAGAACCATGAAATGACCTTTTACACTCTCGTACTCGGTCCACTTTGCGAGAATTGAGAGTAGGCATAAGGAATCTAATATGTTTTATCTTCAAAATGTAGACTTTTTTCATATCGGAGTTCTAAAAAACAATTAGTTACGAAAAAAGAACTAACTTCTCTCATTGTTTTTAACGTATTAGTCAGTTCTATAATTATTTCGCAAGTAAATCCAACTAACATTTTTACTTACCCGTTAGGTAAACTAACACTGTTTACTTGATCAATTAGTGATGTATTTAACTTCATCAGTGAATTTAAAATTGTAGACTTGAGAAGTATGTTAAAAGCAATGAAAAAATTAGTTCTTGATTCGTAGCTGATTATTTTTTAAAACTCCTATGTGGAATGAGTCTACATTTTGAACATAAAACATATTAGATTCCTTATGCCTACTCTCAATTCTCGCAAAGTGGACCGAGTACGAGAGTGTAGAAGGTCATTTCATGGTTCTTCGTGGCTGGGTGTTATAACGGTATTCCGACTTCAGCCAACTTTAGCGATTACTTCGTCGAGGAACTTCGATCGAGAGTGTAGAGCAGGCATCAGATTCTCATGTAAAAAAAAAAAAAAAAAAACATTCAATGATTCATTTATTCATTCAAAATATTTCTTAAAAACATAATTCAAAAACAAGTAGGTACAGTTCAACAAATCTGACTGCCGCTTCAAGGTCATTTTTTCTTTATATTAAGTACTATCTCACTACTTTAAGAATGCATTTTTAATGACCTTGAAGAAGTAAAGCCAGATTTGTTCACCTGTACCTGCACATACACATACCATGAACATCACCAAATATATATGTTTTATTTTTTTTCAGTATGTTCCACCCTTTTGACAAAAATAAAATTCAGGGAGGTGAGAGAAGTGCTTGCGAGCTTTCTTTTGGTAGTAATAAGAAAGTGGTCACTCTTGTACAAGTAGCTAAAAAATCTAATGATTTTTTTTTTATATATTTTATAAAGGGTATTAATGTCCATTTTAAATGAAAAATATATATAATAAAGTACTGGACATGGCAAACAATATGGATTTTGTTTCATCGTTTTATCTGTAATAGTTTACGAGAAAAAAAAGTTTGAATAAGACCACTATTTTTAGTCGAATTTTCTCCGAAAAATTAGACTTATACAGTCTATACGATAAGAGCTGCGAGAGGCGAGAGTAGGGGCGCTATCCGTTTTCGGACCCGTAGAACACGAATATGTAGAAAAAAAAAATGTCTGATATATATATATATATATATATATATATATATATATATATATATGTATATATATATATATATATATATATATATATATATATATATATATATATATATATTCCCGCCACCTTTTAATTTGTGTAGGGCCTCCCTATGGAAGTTGAAAGAGATGAAATTTGGTAAATGGGGCTCATTTTCGAGGCACCTCATACTATCAAAGTGGGGTCAAATTTTGGGCAAATTTTTTTTCTGACCCGACCTTTAAGGGGGTGGTGGGGGGCGAAAAAGCAATAAAACTTTTCCAAACCGGTTTTAAATAATGTTTCGGTCAATTATCTACAACATATCCAAAATTCAGCTTCCTAGGATGATTTGGTGGGAGTAGAGGGGGGAAAAACGATTTTCGCTGGATCTAACAGGCCCCCAGCCCCCCAGAATTAACGTAGAGGGTTGAAATTTGGTGTGTCGATAAAGTTCGTACCTAGGTTGTGCTTTTTGGAGGTTTTAATATTTTACCCCCACCCCCCTCATTTTTAAGCTACAATTTCATGCATTTTCGACGTTTTCGAAGTTTGTACCACTCGCACAGGTCACCCGAATAAACCTAGAGTGCTGAAATTTTGTATTCGGATTGAGTTAGTATCAAGGGGGTGCCTTTTGGGGGTCTCGACTTTTAACTCCTACCCCCACAATTTTTATACCCAAAAGAACATGATTTTTCTTGTTTTTTAACAGTTTCGTTCGGGTCAAAATCTCCCCAAATAAACCTAGAGGGCTGAAATTTTGTGTAGAGGTTAAGCTAATAGCCAGACACTGTTTTTTGGAGGTTTCAACTTTTAACCCTTACCCCCACGATTTTTACGCCAGTATTTCCTTAATTTTTTTGCTTGTTTTCTAACACGTCTAGAGACTCCATAAGGAAACCTAGAGGGCTGAAATTTTGTACGTGTATTCAGTTAGTATCCAGCTAGTACCTTGTAGGGAGTCCACATCACTTTTCCCCCCACTTCTCCCATTTTTACATCGGAATTGAATGCTATTGTTAAATGTGTTTTAAAAGCATTATGTTTATTCTAAATACAAGTAGGCGAATAATAATTTTAAAAAATTTAAAAAAAAGTGAACTTACTTTTATGACAAATGAAATACATACATATTAAGTAATTTAAAAATGTTATTAAAGTCACTGTTTATTTATAAATTAGGAATTTTGGATTTTTAGTATTTATAAAATAGAAATTTTGGATTTTTTTGGAAAGAAAAAATATCTTTATAAAGGCCCTCCAGTTTACTATTTAAGGTCCTTTTTTAATATTTAAAACTAAAACATAAAGGCAATTAGCGGATAAACATGGACAGGAATGTCCTCGTACGAATTGTGTTGGCTTTTTTTCTGCTACCTGTTTTCGGCACAAAATTGAAATTTACTGAGATACAGCCCTTAAATACTTAAAACCTTTTTTTAAAGCCTCGATCAGCCAAACACTCATCACCAGTTTTGAAACCAACCAAATGACAATTCGGTTGTAGACTTTCAATCACATTTCGCTTGTAGACATTCAATACCGAAGATGAAGGGGAAAATTCGACTACCGTGATGGGGCCCCGCTGCTCACGGCGTTTTTGGTATTTGGTATTATAACTCCGCAAAATGTAAAGATATTGAAGAAAAATCCATACTTATGGTTTACTCTTTCACTAAGCTACACAATCGCATACATATCGTTGAATTTCATTGCTTGGGCAAATTCACCTATGGTAATGGTTCCAGACCCTTTAGAATTAAGTAAACTAATTATCAAGACTCGCCATAGTAATTGATAGAATCGGTATCCAATAATTATTGTCGATTTCCAATAGCTAGCTCGCGGTTAGACTACGACTAACTCCAACGACTGAATCCAGTGTGTTTGTCTATAAGTTACACGTCTTTTCAGTACTACGTCATGTACCAATATTGCCAAAAATTAGACAAGAAATACTTAGTAATATTTATCGTAAAACATTCAAACTCGAAGAATCGGACCTGTTGAATGTAATTTTTTGTAAAATTACAAAATTTTTTTATTTAATACCTTAATTTAGATATACCGTCACTTGGGGGGGGGGGCGCATCCGGACAGTAGGGGGTGAATCTGGACAGAGCCACCTATGGACATTTCTTTGTCAATGTTACGATTGCGCAAGGTTATAGATCAATCTATGCTAATTTTGTCAGTTATGAGTTGGTAGTAGAAGAAAAGCGGTGCACATAACGTCTTAATATTTTGTTATCTTACAGGGACGTCTTTTATAACTTTTAACTGTAACGCGCGTTGTGAAATCTTGTAAAGAAACTGCTGTACAGAAAAAAAAGTTTATATATATATATATATATATATATATATATATAATATATATATATATATATATATATATATATATATATATATATATATATATATATATATATATATATATATATATATATATAAGCTAGGGTCAACAACTGATGTGTATTCCTTCATTGTTTCTGAATGAATGAATAGAAAGTAGTCTAACTTGCTCGTAATTGCACACTACCGACCACACAATTTTGTATTTACTCTTCTTCTGTATCGTTCTGTGTTGTGGATTTTATAAATCACATTGTAAACCTAATTCTATAGCTATAATTTCGATAGAATAAGAATGAATTCATGCGTAATTACTATCTAAAATTTATTACTTTCTAAATTAAAAGTTAATAATAAATTTTCGTTATTTTTATAATAAAATTGTAAATATTACTTAAATTAATACATTAAGCTTGGTTTATTATTAATTTTATGAAAAAAAATTAAGTAGCACAATAGTGAGAGTATCTAAGAAGTATTGTACCTAAAAGTTATCATTTATGTATGACTTGTAATTTATTTTAATAGTAGCAACGAAATAATTTTCTCTATCAATTTACAGTGTGATGTACAGTTTTGAATATTTTTAAAAATTACCTTCAACACATGAATATATTGTATTCTTTAAACGGATTGCATTTTAGGGAATTTCCAGAATGGAATTCAGCTATTACAGCCACTGTCATGACGCGACTTGAGCCCGGAACTATGGCAGAAAATTGTTTTGAGGTCCCTAGAAACTCACTAAAATTTATATATATATATATATATATATATATATATATATATATATATATATATATATATATATATATATATATATATATAAACTGACTGACTGATCAATCAACGCACAGCCCAAGCCGTTGGGCCTAGAAACGTGAAATTTTGAACAGGGATTTCTTATATAACGTAGGTGAGCACTAACAAGGAGATGCACCCAGAGTGAAATTCGGGATTTTGATGAAACTTCGCTGGTGTGTAGAATAGGCAAAAATAAGGGACCCGTATTTTTTTTTATCGGCCATCTTACATGTTTACGGGGTGAAACCAGCCCCTAAAGTTGGGGGTTCAAATAGTATTTCTTAAGATATCTCGAAAACTATAAAAGATAGAGGAAAACTTTAAATTGACGAAATGTTACTCTTTGGAAGACCTATTCACCTGTATAGGTTAAACCAGGGCCGGGTTTATAAGGTGGCTGGAGGGGTAAAAATGGGGGTAAATTTTCTTGTACAGCCTGAATGAATCAATGTATCAAATTTTTGCCATCATAAATAGAAAGAGCACCAAAAATTAGGGGATACGTGTTTTTGCGTTTTTTTGAAATATGTGTGGTATCTGAAACATATAAGGAAGAAAAAAATAGGGTAGATTATATTGCATTATTATTGATTGCAAATACGTTCTATATTTTCTTGTTTTTATGTTTATTCTCATCATGAAAATGTAAATTTTTACTTTCCGATAATGATTCATATATTTTTCAGTAGGGTAAAAGACCCCATTGTCGATCGGGGTTATAAGTCCGATCAGTTTTGACATTTATATCTTAATGAAGTTATTTCTGAAAGAAACCTTTGATAAAAAAAATTATTGTTAATAGAATGATTATTTTTCAATTTAAATTCACCTCATTTTAATGTCTCCTCACTTAATTTAAGAAATACATATATATATATATATATATATATATATATATATATATATATATATATATATATATATATATATATATATATATATATATATATATATATATATATATAACAATTTTTGTTGAATTCGTGAATTTTTAATATGGTGGATGATCATTATTCAAAACACATGGGTTATAAATTGTAACATTGTTCACCGAATTTTTAAAGTTATTAGCATAATAAAAGTATACAAATAATTGTTATTAGTCCACTTAAGAGATTAGGATAGCTAAATTAAATTTTATATGTGTTAAATATTATTTGTATGACTGATCCTTGTTGGGATCCAAGTTTTAGGGTTGGGTACGGCATTTTGAGAATTATATATTCCATATCTATTTTATAAACATTTTTAATTAATTTTTGGGTTTAAAACACTTAACTAACCGTTTTTATAATTTCACTTTAATATTTTATTTATTTCAGAACGTAAAATCAATTGAAAAATAATTAATATTGAATTAAAACTTCGAAATTGAAATAAAAACGTCAGACATTTAGATTTGAAACGATATATAAATATATACGTCATCTATCGTCAATTTAACTGTTTAAAAATTCACAATGGCGTATAGATAAGTTAGAATCATGTTAGAATGTACACAATGTTTTTTAAAGCATAATTAGATGGCGAAAGAAAATACAGTATTTTAGTGGTTTATTTTATCGAATATTTAAACCCTTCTGTCATTGCTGCTATGTTTCAAAAGGTGTCATTCTGTGATACTCTATGACACAGACTGACCCCTTGTCGTGGATAGAGTGTCAAAGTGACTGAAAGAGAATGGTTCAAATATTCGATAGTATAAGATTTACTACTGTACGTGATGTACATTATTAATGCGCGATTCTTCATAGGGGCCAGTGTATTGATCTTTCAAAGGAGGTTAATATTTTCTGTCTGCTTTTTAATAGACGTCAACAAATTATAAAACAAAATCATTAATAAATCAAAATTTTTGGGTTATATTTTCTTAAAAACATATCCATTGGATTAAAAAAACTTGGTTTCATACTTATTAAGAAAAAAAAAATGGGTGTTTTGTTTATCTTTTAATTTTTTTAAGCTAATTTAATGATACAGCTAAAAATAGTGATCGGTCATCGGGTCTCTTACCCTACTAACTTAATTGGTAATTTAGCCACGTGTACATTTGATTACTCATATTCAATATTTTTTATACCTATTTCTGCGAAAGTTAAATTTCTCTTGTGTGCTTGTGTTAATGAATGCTCGACAAGAAGCAATAATCTGTTTCGCTCACTGTTCAGGTGCTTTGTAATAAAGTTTGCGATTTGGAAAATGGGGTTGACACCTATAAAACATACAAAAAAAATAAGAAAAATTGTTTGAATGTTGAGAAAGAAATAAACCGTGTTTATTTGGTTAAAAACTAATTTGTAAGAAGATAAAGGCAGTTGTTGAATGGAAGATTATTGCTTCTTGTTGAACATTCATTAACACTTGCAGACCAGAGAATTTTGGTAGAAATAGATATAAAAAATATAGAATATGAGTAACCAAATATACACATGGCTAAATTACCAATTAAGTAAGTA
This sequence comes from Brachynemurus nebulosus, assembly GCA_035578155.1. Taxonomy (NCBI): domain Eukaryota; kingdom Metazoa; phylum Arthropoda; class Insecta; order Neuroptera; family Myrmeleontidae; genus Brachynemurus; species Brachynemurus nebulosus. The sequence goes on from JAPWDM010000002.1 coordinate 18,280,883, forward strand.
CTGAAAAATACACGAATCATTATCGGAAAGTAAAAATTTACATTTTCATGATGAAAATAAATATAAAAATAGAAAAATATAGAACGTATTTGCAATCTATAATAATGCAATAAGGTAGATGCACCTAATCCTGACACTGTACCTAAAGCTGACACTTAATTTTTAATTAATTATAAATAAGGAATTATAATAATTTGGATGCCACAGGTTGGCACTACTGCTTCTACAGGTTATGTAGTGGATTTTTTTCAGGTGGTAAACTGACAGCCATTTTTTCTGTCTTTTTGGAGGGAAAATTTTGTGATAAATGTTAAGACGTGGTTCATCTTCATTGTCTGTTTAATAAAATAATTAAGAGGTAAGTGTATTTTTTATAAGGTCTGGATAAAATTTTGAAGGACTAATGGAAAAAAATTTAGTTTTATCTATTAATATAGGCTTTTGAATAACTTGTCATAATATCATTTAGATTCCTAACCTCAAAATCTAGGCTTTGATAGGGGTGTCAGGTTTAGGATACAAATCTGTGGCTTCTCCCCTTAACCTGACACATAGTGTCAGCTTAAGGAACTCGAGACATATTATGGTGTTCCTAAGCCTGACATTTTACATTAATTTTAGTATTTATGGTTAGGTTAGATGAATATATTATAAGAACTTTCTAGATTCCAGGCTACTCTTAAAATACATTATTTTAGTGTCCTCTGTGAATACCTACCCATGTGTAGCCTGTTGAGGCAAATAAAATTTGCAGACTACAAAATTTATTAAAGTTAAAAAGATTGATTGTGGTTAAAGTATCAAACTTATCATCATGCATTATTTTGTAATGTGGAAATTTCAAATATCAAAAGTTAAATATTATAGCCTGTTACAAGTACTCAGAGAATGTCGGCAATATTTTCAAATAAAAATATGGCGTCTTAATTTGTGAAGTAGATTAGTAAACCAAATTCATCTTTGTAACATGAAAAAATTAACTATTATTCTTGTCTATTCTTATAAACTAATAACTTAAAAATCTTTTATACCGGTAGCCTGAAGAAAAAGGACTGTGCACCTAAGTAAACCAACTATGTTTATAATGACTCACATATAACAACAGTATTGTTCCTTTTCAGACTATGGCTGCCGCAGAAAAGAAAATAATGAAGTATGATGCAGGCGCTATGGAACAGGCTGTAGATGCTGTGAAAAAAGGAATGCCAACAAAAACTGCAGCTAAACAATTTGGAGTCCCAAAGACAACACTACATTACCATGTTACTGGAAAATATGAACTCAACAAACCAATTGGGGCGAGGACATTTTTCACGCCAGAAGAAGAAAAATTACTGGTGGAATGGGTTCTCGATTTGGCAAAAAAAGGATTTCCCATAACTAAAGGAAATTTTTTATACAGTGTTGGCCAGTTGGCTAAAGAACTCAATGTTAAGTTCAAAAACGAAACACCAAGTAGAAAGTGGTTTGAGGGTTTCATGAGACGCCATCCCAACGTAAGTTTACGAGCTGCACAAAATCTTACCACCAGTCGGGCGGCAGTTACACAGCAAAACTTGCATGATTGGTTTTCAGAAGTATTTGATTACTTGAAAGCAAATCAAAATGAAGAGTTGTTGAAGAAACCTGAAAAATTGTTCAATTTAGATGAATCTGCATTTTTTCTTAATCCAAAGGAAAATTTGGTTTTGGCAGGTAAAGGCGAAAAAAATGTGTATACAAAATCTGGGGCTAATGAAAAAGAATGTGTGAGTGTACTCGTTGGGGGAAATGCTGCTGGAGACCTATGCCCACCAATGGTAATTTTCGATTACAAAAGAGTGCCAGCTGAAGTAGCAAACAGCATTCCAAAGGATTGGGGACTAGGCATTTCTGACAGTGGGTGGAGCACTTACGATGTATTTTATTGCTACATAGCCAATGTATTCCATCCATGGGTGAAAGAACATGTTGGTTTGCCCATTATTTTGTTTGTTGATGGTCATATATCACATCTGTCATATGCGTTGAGTGTATTTTGTGCAAAGAATGGCATCATATTGGTTGCACTTTACCCAAATGCTACCCATATTTTACAACCGATGGATGTAGCTGTCTTTAGAACGCTAAAAAAAGGTTGGCGAGAGCATGTCAATCAATGGAAAATTGAGCATTTCAAACCCGAATTAAAGAAACATGAGTTCAGTCCAGTACTTCAAACAGCATTAAATGAAAGGATTACACCTCAAATTTTGGCAAATGGATTCAGAAAATGTGGCCTATATCCATGGGATCCCACAGCAGTCAATTCATTCTTTGAAAATAAAGAAAACAGTGGGACCAAAACCCCTATCACTGAAACGCCAAACACATCTTACAGTTTAAGAAGAACAATTCAATGCCTGGAAACATACATCGGGTCTGAAAAAGTTAAGTTGTTCAAAGCATCTCAAGGAGACACATGGGAAGGTCAAGAAAGTGACAGATCTTTGTTTATTGTGTGGAAAAACATGTACTCAGATTTGCTAAATTTAAACAAGGTAACTAACCCAGCTCAAACGAAAAAAGTGACGACTGACCCAAGGCCATCTTGTGAAGTAATGTCTCTTGAAGAAATTCCTCTACAACCCATGATAATTAGCAGCGCAGTTCAAGCTAGCTCATCAAAAATAACTGAACCAGTCTCTGCTCCTTCAAACGTCACACCAAACAAGGGGGCAACTGAAACACCTGTTTTGCCTACACCAATAAAGAACTCTCTGAAATCATCACCCAGCATACCAACTCCATTTAAAAAATCACTGTTTTTTCCAGGTGAAGATGAAAATAAAGTCAAAAGGAAAAGGGAAAAAATTCCGTCTGTTGTGTCTTCGAAATTGTGGCAGGAATATTCTGAAAGAAAAAAGTTGAAAAAAGAACAGAAAGAAAAGGAGAAAAATGAAAGAAAACAAATAAGAGAAGCGAAGAAAAAGGAAAAAGAGGAATTAATGGCGATTAGAAAGAAAGAATTGAAGAAAGGAATGAAGAAAGGTACCAAAAGGAGGCTGAACTTCGATAGTGAGTCAGACACATCAGAAGATGTAAATGAACCAGAGTGCCTGAATTCTGATCAAGATTGTGACATGGAAAGTTTTTCAGATCTGGGGGAGAAAACTTACAACATCAACGAGTTTGTAATTGTCTTCTATGAGGGGGAATATTTTCCAGGGCAGATAAAGGACAAACGTCAAAACGACGATGACACTGGCCATGAATATCTTGTATCGGTTATGACAATGAGTGGGCCCAATGGATGGCGATGGCCTGAAACGGAAGACAAAATCTGGTATGTTGAAGGCCAGGTTTTGGAGCGGATAACTCCCCCATCAGTCACAAACTCACGTGGTGTTTGCAGTGTACCATCTATAATGAAGTATAGGCAAGCGTAAAATGTGTTAGAAAAGTTTTTTTTATCAAAGTTTCGTTCCTTATTTATTAATTGTTTATTCATTATTTATTAATTCCTTATAAATTAATTGAATAAAGTTATTTTGATTTGAGAGATGTAGTATTTTTATGTTTGAATAATCATATGATACAAGGCAATAAATAGCCTACAAATAATATAATTAAACAGGTAAGTAAGCGACTTATATATATTTTTACTAGTGTGTCAGGTTTAGGGGCCTAAAGTGTCACCTCTAGGTTCATCGCCAAATTTCAGTGTCAGCTTTAGGTGCATTTCAGGGTATAGTTAAATAATTTAAAAAAATATTTTTTTGGTCTTAAAAAATTATTCAAAAGAGAAATACTGTTTTATTACAAATGTGTTAAACTAAATATACCTTCAAATACCCAGAAATAATTTTTAAACAGTAATTTCACATTTTTAATGAAAATACTTTTGTTAAAGTGTCAGGTTTTGGTGCATTTACCTTATAATCTACTATATTTTTTCCTTCCTTATATGACTTGGATACCACACATATTTCGAAAAAACTCAAAAATACGTATCCCCTAATTTTTAGTGCTCTTCCTATTTATGGTGGCCAAAATTTGATACACTGAACAATTCAGGCTATACAAGAAAATTTACCCCCATTTTTACCCCTCCAGCCCCTCTTATGAACCCGGCCCTGGTTTAACCTATACAGGTGAATAGGTCTTTCAAAGAGTAACATTTCGTCAATTTAAAGTTTTCCTCTATCTCTTATAGTTTTCGAGATATCTTAAGAAATACGATTTGAACCCCCAACTTTAGGGGCTGGTTTCACCCCGTAAACATGGAAGATGGCCGATAAAAAAAAATACGGGTCCCTTATTTTTGCCTATTCTACACACCAGCGAAGTTTCATCAAAATCCCGAATTTCACTCTGGGTGCATCTCCTTGTAAGAACGGATTTTTGGAAATTCACCTACGGTAAAATGAAAGTACGTTTTATACGTTTGAACTAGATGTCATAATTTCAAAAGTCACGAGTGGAAGAGCTGAGCGGGCTTCAGTACACACTACGCTGTCACAAGTATGGGCACACCTTGACTCAAGGTGTGCCCATACTTGTGACGCGGTACTGTACTTAATGTTTTGGTACACTGCCGTGTCAAAAGTATGGGTACCCCTTGGGTTAAAATATGCTCATACTTCTGACGACGCGACGTAAAGTGTGCTAAAACCAACTTAGCCCTTCTATTGCCACGCGGACGAAGCCGCAGGTAACTGCTAGTATATATATACAGTGATGGTCACAAAAATAGAGCCACTGTATAGAATTTCATAACATTTGTGGTAAAATTTGATATAAGGTGCCTAAAAGAAAGAAGTAGCTATCAAAGAAATATGTATTCTAAGTAAAATTTACATAAAAATTAGCAACAAAAGTAATTCCATTATAAAAAAAATTAGTAAAATAAGGAAAAGTAAACAAATTTATGCGGTCATTAAAATAGAGCCATTACATATTTTGTATCTAAAACCCTAAATTTATTCAAATATTTAAGTTCCAATCATTCAATTTTAATAAGTATTTAGTAGCTTGACCATCACTTTTTAACAAGGCATCACAACGTCGTGGCAGTGATTTAAATAAATGTTAAGATGGATAACGAAATACATTGTTCTTTCGAAGATTGTAACTCGACGAGACGAGGGAAAGTCTCAACGTGAAATAGTTAGAATTGTCGGTTGTTGAAAGAAAATGGTTGAAAATGCATTGAAAACAAAACCAACTAAAGAAAATCGTGGGGTAAAAAGAAAAAGTACGGTCCAAACTGATCGGCTCATCATTCATACTTCAAAGAAGATCCATTCAAGTCTTCGATAAGCATTAAGGCTGAATTAAATATTGATGTTGGTTCACGTACTGTACGAAGAAGACTGTAAGAACATAATTTTAACGGTAGATAAATAGGGAACTTTTTTGCCGACTCTTAAAAATAACAAAAACCGGATAAAATTTGCATTGGTTATATTATCTGGAATGGTCCTGAAGGCATAAAAAACTGGAGACAAATAAATGATGCGACAAAAATAAATTTATTCAGCTCTGATGATCGGGTTTACATTAGAAAGCCCCAAAGCAAAGATTTTCTTCCACAACATATCAAAAAAACTTTGAAACATAAAGGTGGAAACATAAAACTATGGAGATATTTTTTGATTGGTATGGAGTTGGACCAATTTCTTGGATCAGAGAAAACAAGGATTACCGCGAATATGCCAACATACTTAAAAATACTGTGCTCCCATTTACTGGGGAAAATGTGCCACTAAAATGGACATTAACACAAGACAATGTTCTGAAGCCTAAGTCTTGGAAGGCAAAAAGAGCTTTCGTGGGTCACAAATTCTCGGTTTTATCTTGACCTTCTCAATCATCCGACTTCAATCCGATTCAAAATTAATGTATACAATTATAAAATACTCTTGGAAATTATAAAATCAATAATAAAGCACAACTATGGAAGGAGGTTCAAAAATAATAGACGTCTATTACCATCATCCGGTGTCAACACTTATTTGAATCACTGCCACAACGTTGTGACGCCTTAGGACAGTCAAACTACTAAATTACTTTGTGATTGGAAAAAACTGAGTGACTGGAACTTAAATATTTGAATAAATTCAGTGTTATAAATACAGAATATGTAATGGCTCTATTTTAATGACCACATAAATTTGTTTATTTTTCCTTATTTTACTAATTTTTTTTTATAATGGAATTACTTTTGTTATTAATTTTTATGTAAATTTTACATACTTAGAATACATATTACTTTGATAGCTATTTCTTTCTTTTATGCACCTTATATCAAATTTCACCACAAATTTTATGAAATTCTATACAGTGGCCCTATTTTTGTGACCACCACTATATATATAATTTTTTAAATTTTTACTTACTGTACAATTACAGAAGACATCTTTGTTTACATTATTTAAGTACATTAAGAACACGAATAAATTTGATGTGCTAAGTAGACATATAATTCAGTTGGAATGTTATTAAAAAATATTTCTTAACCTTGAACAAATTTACTTAAACAGACTTACTTTATTCATCTATTCATTACAAATTAATTTATATTACATAAGGTATTCATAATTAAAAAGAAAACCACTTTTAAATTTTCATTTTGTATGTGTCGCAGTCAATCATTCTTTGTAGAATCAGTTAGATTACAATCCCTCCCCGAAATATTTTCCTAGGATCGCTCCTGGCCATTTTTATATGTATCGAAAAAAATGTAACATTTATAGTAAATAAAATGCCAAACCCAAAAAATACAGATCAATTTTTTTCTCATTAAAAAAATTCCCGGTCACATTTAAAATTTTATATAATTTTGTAATCTGTTATTTTTAGTAATACGTTATTAACAAAATACATATTTAAATGTTATGAAAAATGTTTAATGTACCTAGCAATGTATATATTTACAAAAAAAAAAAATTGCATAATTTTATACTGTTGGTTGACCTCAAGTTAAAATGTTAAAACATCTTCATCTTGTGTTGAGAAAGTTATTATTAGTACTATCATAGGTGTATTATGTAAAGTCCATTTCAAATAAGTGTTTTTTACTATTAGAATTAAGAATAAGAATATGTTAAACACGCATTAAATAAGGGTTTCGTAGTTTGCAGCTAGCATTTTTTTACAATTCAGGAGATAAAATATTGTTATTTTTTTTATTTAATGTTAAAATTAGTCGTTAATTTGTTAATAATATGACTATATCAATCCTTTACTTCCTATATGAATTAAAAAATCAATAATTTTTAAAAAACAACAGTGCCCATTAAATCAGTGGTTCCCAAACTTTTATTAGACGCGACCGTTATTAAAACCGCTAATGTTTATCGCTTCGATAAATATTCGATACAATAGATATTCGAAATAGTGTGAGCGGGCGGGAATGGAAAATCAATTTTTGGAGTGAATGGAAATGGGACAAAAACGATTGTGTGCGTCACAGTGAAATAAAGACGTGTGGTAACAAGCGAAACATAGAGCTGTGCGAATACAGACTTGTCTGTTTCCTCTAAATAATCCAAAATACAATATAAAACAAAAAGGTCTGCATGTAAAAAAAGTAACGGCACTTTGTAACTCGAGGTGCCACAAATCAACAACGTGTTTTAATAAAAATGAACATTATTATTAATTATTAATGAAATTCATTAAAAATTCTTAAAATTTCACTAAAAATATCCCTTTTGTTTTTAAAAATATCAGCTTATGTACCTATTTCTTTTGTTAATTAGCTTGGAATAAATAATTTGTGTTTCAATGAGTTATGGTACATATTTCTTACTCTACATTTAATAATGCATGGTTTACTAGATAAATACTTTTAAAATCTAAACAATATTATCTTTTCACTGAAACCGTTAATTGATCAAATCACTTTCTTTTAGGAAATCACCCACAGATTTGTTATTTTAACATCTTCCGTGAATTAATCATAGCTACCTTAGGAATTTGATCAAATCCCCATTTTTATCATCTCCGTGCGACATATATACCTAAGGTGACCTAAGCTATCAAAAACCGAAAAATGAAAAACAAACTAATATTTGTTAATATAATATTGTGATATGTTTACAATAAATGTATTTTTTTATTTTTTATAAAATTTGCATTAAACAACATTGAGTAAGTACAACAAATTATTAAATTCTATGATGATTACGTTCAAATCAATTGTATGTAAGTACACCAAACATATATTTTGTTTATTGTGTTTGGAATATGAATCTGTTCTGTAAAACAGAGAAGGAAATATAGTGTTCATAGGTATATATATATATATATATATATATATATATATATATATATATATATATATATATATATATATATATATATACCTATATATAGCTTTTTATTTTGTTTGGAATATGAACACCTAGAATGAACACCATATTTCCTTCTCTGTTTTGCAGAACAGATTCATATTCCAAACACAATAAACAAGATATACAAGTTTTTTTTTTTTAATAATATTACATACTAGGTATTTTTTATTAATTACACCTTGACTTATATTTGAACAAAAAAATGTGTTGTGGCAATGAACACGATGAATACAATCGGACTGTCTGGTCGCAAGCGTACAGATTGTGTTAAAATCAAAACACAACAAACGGTCTAATGTAAGTATGTAGTCGGCGTAGTCAGTACAATATAATATACATATGTAACAAAAGCCGGTAGCTTAATGATTTAATCAAGAAACCCGCGTATCATATTTCATCTAAACAGATATCGTCAAACATAATATGTTGTACCAAGCACATACATAATACTCGTATGTATAATATTTTGTATGGTCGATATATTATGTAGATTCTCACAAAATTGTGTCTATGAAGAGCTAGCTTATTTTTTGCTACTTTTTTGCAAAGAAATTGATTTTTATTGGTTTTTTCGCCGCAGCCGTTACCGAGAAGTAACGGTCCAGCTGAGAAATTGTTGTTTAATCGAAATCTTAGTTAAAACTGCAAACATTTAGTTATTTTTATTTTTGGATAAGTTGGAAGTTAACAGGGTGGGGTGAATAGAGACAGTAGATGGATTAATAGAGATGTTGTATTAAATATAAATGAACGAATGCGAGTGATTAGGGGTGGATAGAAACAGAATACGGGTTAATAGGGATGCTATATCAAGTATAAAGAATAATCTCTCATAACCGTTAACGTGTTAAACGTTAAGTTTTATTACCGTAACTTTTTTTTAATGGTTGTTGTACTATATATATCTAAGTCTCTCGATATCAGTACCGATTCGTTTCAAATACATTTACCACGTGATTGATTTTGAAAAGTAATAAAAATGAAAATCATTATTTAGGTATTATCTTTTTAACCGAATTTTTACCTGTTCCTCGGGAAAATAAATGAAATCTCAAACTTTTAAAGGGTGCGAATATTAAAATTAAGTATTCCCACATATTTATTGTGTGAAGTTGATAATATATATTAGGTTAAGCCTAATATTGAACGGCTCATCAAAAAAGAAAAAAATAATACCAAATACAAAATACAGGTAGAAAAGAACCACCCTCATTTAGAGTTTTACAATGAGAATGAGAAATATGCTCTATCACACCTGTCATAAAATAACATTTACCATCGAACCTTTAGAATATTTAAAGTATACCTAAAATACATATTATCTACACGGATTTCCTTTCAGTTTAACGTTTTGTTTATTTTCTTATCTTTGAGAAAAATTTCAAATATATGAGTAATAAAATTGGATTCGATTTTACAAAACGAAATAAGTATATAAATGTAACATGTATTTAAACATGAATCTTGAACGTGTAGGTAAGCAAAACAATAACTTAAAAACAATAAGGTCAGATTGATAAATCAATAGTAAATGAAAACGCCAACCTACCCCGATACACCAATATTTTTTTAGCCAATAAAGAAATCATTGAAATTTCCTTGGTTGAAAATTTTTTAACAACCATACTTAAGAAATTATTTAATAATTAGTAATTAGTAATTACAATTAAATGGATAGAATTGACAACAGAAAAGGATACATAATTAGTAAAGATCCGACTAGAAAATAACTACTAAAAAAAAAACCTTAATAAAAAATGCCAGAATCATCGGATAATGGAAAAGCAAATCATTGTGTGTAGCTACATTGAAGGGAAAAAAATTTTAAGATTGTTGATCATTGTACGCCAAAAAAATTTTAGTGGACCAATAGTACGTATCAGTGGCGGCTTGTGGGCCTTAAGACTGAATATGCGCTTTCAGAAAGGATAAACCACACGTAAAACATCGGTGGTTTAACTGCTTAGTTTAAACTTGAGTTTAGCTAAACGTGGTTTACATAAACTCAAGTTTAAACGGCTACTGAAAAACCGGGCATTAGTGTTTAAAAAGACGGTACTAAAATAGGAGTCGGAATACTTTTTCAAATTTTTACTAAATATCGTAAAATCTAATAGACCTACTTACTAACAAATACTATTTTACTAAAAATATCGTAAAATATTGTACGTGAATAATTCTTACAGGTAAAATTTATATTTTTCAAGATAATTCTAAAATTTATACATATATTATAGTAGGAGAGCTACTGGCCGATTTGCGATGGTCATTTCAACACGCGTTAAATTGAGAGGGTAGGATCTTGAATACTTACTCTACACAAAAACTCAGTTCTGGCAAGCTAATTCGACCGGGTCGAGTCATCCTTAACGTTTAAAGTTGTGGTATATTTCATAATTATTTTGACAAATATATTAAAATATTGTGTACCATGGTAATATGATTTAATTACTGAATTTGGAAATTCGTTAAAACGAAATGTAAATAACTGCAGTCTGTTATGCAACAATAGACCAAAAACCAAATTGTTAAAATTGAGATTATGGTATCATCTGGAAGTTTAAATATGAATATACTGAAATTTTGATCGGTAAATGTATAGTTTCAGGTAATATTTTTCTGAGAATTTGAATATAGCCGAAAAATCCAATTTTAATCCAGTTAAAAGACAGTAAATAATTACTACATTCATTCTTTGGGAATTTAACTATATAATTACGAAAATATCAAATATTATTAATTAAATTCTGCCCCACCCCCGTTTTGAAAATATGGCTATGTAAATTGTTCAAAAATGGTTTAAAATCGCACGACAAGTTTTTCAAATTCTCAAAAATTATTTTTGAAAATTATTTTAGGTATATAAAATAATGAATAAATTGTATGCATGTATGCATTTGTAACCAACTACACTTTTAAAAGCTCATAATCTAGTTTGCATTTTGAAATTTCCAACAAGTTCTAGTAGTCAAAGTAAGCAATTTAGTAAACATTTCAAGGATCTATGATTTCTTGCTGTTATTATAATTAAATAATATTGAATCCCATAGGAACATTTAATCGGGATAAGATTACACCATGTGTTAGATCAAGGTAAATAGTGTCTCTGTGTGTACTAAATTTTATCGACTTCGATTTAGTTAGTTGGATGTGATTTAGCAGTTGATTTTGTTTCCACCGGGAACCTTCAATCGGGATAAAACTATCCTATGTATTATTATTACTATTGCATTCACTATATATTTCCATAACCATTTCAACACATTTTTATAATATAACTAAGTCTGACCCGCGGCTTCACCAGCGTTGAATTCAACCCCCCCCGCCCCTTTGTGTCTTCCTTTCTTCCCCCGGAAACCTTCAATCGGGATTAAACTATCCCGACTAAAACTATTTCAAAATTATTACTATATGTGTTCATAGTAAATAATGTTTGTATATTAAATTTTATCAAATTCGATTCAGTCATCCAACAGGAACCTTTAATCAGGATAAGATTAGCCTATGCGTTAATTCAGGATTAATCATGTCTGAGTACCAAATTTAATCAAATTCGGTTTAATTATTTGGACATGATTTTGGAATTTCTTTTACATTCCCCGGGAACATTCAATCGGGATAAACTCATAGTAAACAGTGTCTCGCCTGTATGAAGTTAGCCACCCATTTTTCGAATTTCAACCTTTTCAAAGTTGTTCCCGGTTGTTCTATGTTTGTTCTACATTGTTGCAGAATAGCAAATCCAAAAACCAAAAAATATGCCCAAAAATCGAAAAAAACCCTTTTTTGGACTGGCCCCCGATTTTTCGAAAAAGTAACTTTTTATTGTTGTTCCAGGTTGTTCTAATTGTTCTGCACATTGTTTCAAAATATTACTCTCTCAAAATAAAAACTTAAAAAGATATAATAGCAAAAAATAGTACCGGACTTACCCCCAAGAGTAAAGTACCCTTTGTATGATTATTCTCGCGATGAAAATTTTGTTTTGAGTTGTTCTAGGCCTCTTCATCATTGTTTTATAGTTTCGAGCCGACCGGCAAACTTATTCGATCAAAAAATCCGAAAAACAAAAAAAAATTCTTCCACCCCCAAGAGTAAAGTACCCTTTGTATGACTGTTCTCGCGCTGAAAATTTTGTTCTGAGTTGTTCTAGGCCTCTTCGTCATTGTTCTGTAGTTTCGAGCCGATTGACCAAATTTTTCGATCAAAAAATCCGAAAAATAAAGAAAAATTTATCTACCCGCAAGAGTAAAGTACCCTTTGTATGATTGTTCTCAAGCTAGAAATTTTGTTCTGAGTTGTTCTAGGCTCCTTCGTCATTGTTCTGTAGTTTCGAGCAGATTGACCAAATTTTTCGATCAAGAAATCCGAAAAATAAAGAAAAATTTATCTACCCGCAAGAGTAAAGTACCCTTTGTATGATTGTTCTCAAGCTAGAAATTTTGTTCTGAGTTGTTCTAGGCATCTACGTCATTGTTCTATAATTTCAAGTCGATGAGCTTATTTTTTCGATCAAAAAATCCGAAAAAAAAATTTTTTTCTACCAGCAAGAGTAAAGTACCCTTTGAATTATTGTTCTCGCGCTCAAAATTTTGTTCTGAGTTGTTCTAGGCCTCTTCGTCATTGTTCTATGTTCATCATTGTTTTAAAAAAAAAAATACGATTTTTGAATCGATTCGTAATTGTCAACGGAAGAATTGATCTTTAAAATATCGATTGTATTCAGAATCGATTCCAAGAAATCTATTCAAATTTGCAATTGCAAAAATGGCGGTAATTTTTAAATTTTATTATTTTGTACATGGTACACTTGTTAATTTTACAGATGATACACATTTTAATTAATAATAAATTTAATTTGATGCATTGAATTTGATTATATGCATTTGACGTGTCTGATGCTTAAAATTTAATACAGTGTTCGTTCTCAATAGTTCCGCAGAATGAAATGAGGGGAATAGGTTTTCTAGGAAATGTTGTTCTTCCACCAAAGGCCAATCGGTCGCTGGCAAGGTACAAGAATTTTTTTATGTCTAGTTTTAAAATTTATAGTTCAATAATTTATGACCCTGTCAAAATTAAAAGCTTTCCAGGAGCGTCAAAACAAGTAGGTGGGTCTGAATAATAAAATTTAAAAATTCAATTTAAACTAGTATTCTTTATACAACCATTCCATACGATAAAACTCTAATAATCTAATGATATCATTTTTATTGTAATCACCTATTTATGCTTGTGTTAACAAAATACTGTTTCTTTATTATTCAAAATCGAATTAAAAAGTATTGCCTATTGTGTAACATTTTTCGTTTACTGATAAAATAAAATATGTATCTCCTCATAAAATTTTGTAAAACTATACGCTCGTTTCTCTAAATGTCTTTTCTTAATTTTTATTTTGTATAAACAAATCAATTTTTTATACCTGCTTAAGATTTATGTTTTAATTGTTTACATAATGAGTGTACCAGTGAATACACTATCAACGTATGCAGTGGATCAATATAAGCAATGCTGACTAGTTAGACGAATAATGATGTTACAAATTTAAGTTGTCTTACTATATTTATTTAATTTAGATAATTTTTCTGCCATTTAATATAAACAAAACAAACTTTTTGATTTTTAGCTTTGATGAAATAAATAAATAAGAGGTGGTAACGCTCGAGTCTCAAACTGGAGAAGCGGAACTATTGAGAGCGGAAATATTCAGAATGTGCACTATAATCGTAGTACCGATAACAGATTTAAATTTAACCTTTAATCGGTAAGGTGATGTCTGTGAGTCGTATACAAATATATTCTTTCAGTTTTCTTCATAGAGGTTTTTTTCCTCCCTTCTTGTTTTTGTTAACTGAACGTTTGTGTATTCTTTTATGGTTTAGGGCAAATTTTACTCTGCTGGCGTAAGGGGAGTGTTTGATACATGCATATACGTGTGGTCCGTGGTCTCCATTTTTAGCTATCTATGTTACCAGTCCGCGGTATGTTAATTTGTTGATGTCTCTCAGACATCACTTTACCGTCAGTATTATAAAAATTCACCTTACCGGTTAAGGGTTAAATAAATAAATAAATAAATAGCAAGCTGCAAATAAAAAAGCAAATTATGTTTTGAAATTATGTTAAAATATCAAAAAATATTTTGAATTATGTTTACCTTTCGCGATTTCCATAATATAAAAATCGATGTGTGAATCGATGTCAAAATCAATAATCGATTAGAAATCGGTTTCTTTCTTCTGATTAATCGATTTCCCGATTTATCAATTCAAAAACGACATCCCTAGTAATCAGTGTTGGCAGCCGTACGATAATCATTATTATATATTATAATAATTATATTTTTAGTGATTAGAATTTCACAAAATGTGCCAAAATAAATAAATTTCGGTCGTTTGCATTCTTTTTATAAAATTGTCAATTGTACTTTTAGCGAATTTCCAGAATGTAATTCAGCTATTACAGCCACTGTCACAACGCGACCTGAGCCCGGGACCATGGACGAAATTTGTTTTGAAGTCACTAGAAACCGAAAATAATATTCGCTAAAATTTATATATATATATATATATATATATATATATATATATATATATATATATATATATATATATATATATATATATATATATATATATATATGTGTCCGCGCGATAACTCTCGAACAAAGTATCCAATTTTTACAAAACTTGGTGAGAACATTGAAAGTCCCAAACCGTTGGACGAGTTCGTTAACCAGACACGTCGGATGCCAGGAACATGGTTTTTGTTCTTGCAAAAAATTAGTTTTTTGCCAAAATTTCCACTTAATCAACAATTTTTGCGAAATTTTTTTAAGAGAGGAGAAAAAATTACATAAAAAAAGATCTTTAAACTATTGTTCTATGTCAACTAGTTTCCAAGATCCGAGGCCCAGAACCTCGAAAAATGTTAGTCTGTGATCGTTGTCTCGTAAAAACTGCGAAGTTAATCGCAGTCTACACATAATATGTGTATGTAATATATATCATTTATATAACTTGTTTATTTTGCTTGGAATATGAACACCATATTTCTTTCTTTGTTTTGCAAATTTTTTCTATTCTGCAAAACAGCAAATATAATGTTGATATTCTAAACAAAATAAACAAGGTATACGTATATATGCATATGATACATATAAGAGTACATATATATCCTAGTTGTCGTAGTTGTTGAT
This sequence comes from Brachynemurus nebulosus, assembly GCA_035578155.1. Classification (NCBI taxonomy): domain Eukaryota; kingdom Metazoa; phylum Arthropoda; class Insecta; order Neuroptera; family Myrmeleontidae; genus Brachynemurus; species Brachynemurus nebulosus. Next base: position 18,296,402 of record JAPWDM010000002.1, read on the forward strand.
GTAAGACGAAAGACAAAGGACGTATGACGTTAGATGTACTTTAAGGAGGGAGTTCAAATAAAAAAGCAACTTTTTTATTTATGATTATTTTGCTCGTTGAAATTTTTTTTCAAATTAGGGAGGGTTTCAAACAGAAAATTTTCTTTTTGATACATTCATTACTTTTCCCCGTGGGGAGAGGGGGCTCTTTTTCACAAGTTTTTAAGCGTTTACAAGGAACGCCATATCTCAAAAAGTAATGAATATTTTTTAAATATTTTTTCATTATTTTATTCCTAAAGGACCTGTCCATAAAGCTGAGTATGGGTTTCAGTAATTTTAAAAATTAACCACAAAATTGTAATCCCAAACTTCTAAAAATTATAAAACCCACTTTTTTATTAAAAAAAAAAATGTTTAAAAATAGTTACAGTTTTTCAAATGGAAAAAGCATACTCCACTTTATGCGCAATATGTTTATGAACAAAATAAAAAAAAAATTAAGGCTATCTTTTCTAGAACTTGGGATATGATTTTCCTTGTCGGGAAAAACACAACTTTCGGGAAACGGTAAAAAACAAAAATTATAACAAAAGAAGCGGTTTACTCATTGTTTATTAAAACTCTCCAGCCCCATATATTGTCCCCTCTTGTTCCTTTTTCTTTTCTTTATCCTGAAGGGTGCATACTAGTTCGCTCCCGCGGTCAAATTTTAATCTCATCTTGAAAAAGGGTTGTAGGTTAGTTCGCTCCCGGGATGTATACTAGTTCGCTCCCGCGGTCAAATTTTAATCTTATTTTGAAAAAGAGCCGTAGTTAGTTCACAACTCGTTATCTACTGACAGGTAAAATTAATTACGTAAATTATAATTAAATAACTTAACAATTAAAATTTTATTTGTTTAAAATTCGAATTTTTAAAAGAGTTCAAAATTACAGTTAATAATGAACATTTAGTGTGTTGTGTTTTATTTACGTTAGTTCAAATTTCATTTGTTTTTGATGCACCAAAATCAGTAGCATATGATAGGGTTTAAAAAAAAAATTAGGAATTAATTGTAGATAATTTTACTTTGTGAAAATCCGTAATGAATATGGTGAATATCAAAATTTAATTCCGACAATTATCTAGATATATTATTCAACCTTACATTTATAATTATTCAAGTTAAATTTAAAAATCTTTGGTAATATTCATTATTTAATCTCCCCGCCCACTATTTGCTATCTACCTAAAACTCGTTCAACATCAAATTCGTAATTTGCTAGTTGTTTCGGGTACACGCGTATTTGTTTCTTTCTTCTGGGTTTTCCCCATTTCTTTACAAGTTCTTTTATTGTCTTTGATATATATATATATATATATATATATATATATATATATATATATATATATATATATATATATATATATATATATATATATATATATATATATATATATATATATATATATATATTAAAGACAATTCAGTTCAGTTAACTTTTCACCTATTAAAGATGATTTAATCAATCGAAAACTAGTTTGTGAAAAGTAATATCTCTCTATATTTAAGAGGAAATTTCAAAAATAAAAAATTTTTTCACCATATTCAACCGAGGATGATATGTGGGCCGAAAATAGTTCATTTCTTGAACGGACTACGAATTCATGCGAAAGTTTCCATTCAAAATTTAATTCCTTATTTTACAGTCACCATCCAAATATGTTTCAATTTATTGAAAATTTGAAAAATATTCAAACTGATACATATATTAAAATTCGCAGTGTTCATCAACAGAAAAAAGTGTATCGCAAGGCAGTTAATTTGCTTAAGGGATTTGTAGAAGGGAAAATTTGGTAATAAGTAGATTCGACTTTGAAAATGTATGTCATGTAAATTTACGCCAAATTTATAACGTATTTAATATTAAATTATAAAACATAAATAAAATCATTCTCATTTTGCTGTTCAATTTGTGTATATAGTTACGGGAGCGAACTAGTATAGGTAAGTACTACCCTTCAAGGTTTTCTGACCGCGGGAGCGAACTAGTATACGGTCACGGGAGCGAACTAGTATACGACCCTTCAGGGTTTTCTGACCGCGGGAGCGAACTAGCGTGCGCCGATCCTGAAGATTCTTCATCTTCAAGTAGTTATATTACTGATCAAATCGCGAGGGGGGAGCGAGCGTTGTCTGCAAAGGAGCAGCAACTTGGCTGTACAGCAGCTCACAAATAAATATTTTTCTACTTGAAAAAAAATATTTTTGGCCATGTTTTATATATCACCGTGTTTGTAAAGAACGACAGAACAAAATAAAACAAAAAACGAAATTCGAAAAAAATTCCTTTATTAGCCGTTTCTGGCGTGAACTCCTCCCTTAAATAATATTGTTAATGTGTGTAGTTTTTTTAAAGAAATCTTAGACAATAAATTTCATTTTAGCGAATTTTCGGATCGAAAAATCAGCTATTGCAGCCACTGTCATGATCCGGGACGCGTTATGACAGAAATTTGTTTTGAGGTCTCTAGAAACCGCACGATAACTCTCGAACAAAATGTCCTAGGTTTACGAAATTTGGTGAAAATGTTGGAAGTCCCAAACCATTGGACAAGTTCGTTAGCCAGACACGTCCGATACCAGGAACATGGTTTTTGTTCTTCAAAAAAATTAGTTTTTTGCTAAAATTTCCACTTATTCAAAAATTTTTGCGAAACTTTTTTACACCATTGGAAAGAGGAGGAGAAACTTCAAACTATTATTGTATGTCAACTAGTTTCCAAGAAAAACTAATTTTTATACACGGAAATTATGATGAAACATGCAGCCAATACAATATTCTGATAATTAATGTATCTATTAAAAATACTATTATACGTCATAAGGTACATATGAGCCGTTTATTTTGAAAATGGGGCAAGTCCATATTTTGTTATTGCGAGATATTTAAGGGTTTGCGTTTCAATAAATTTAAAAATATTGGTAAGTGTTAATAGACATATTTTTTGTATTTTGTGGTATTAGATAATGTATGTCTATAATCCAATAGTGTTCATAGCGCTGAATAAAAAAATGGTGGTTTTATTATAAACTAAATGGACTTGCCTCACTTTCAAAATTAACCCTAGAATCATACGTTGGTCTACGAGAAACGTTAATCATACATCGACGTCGTTTTGACGGATGGACTTTTTACGGAGAGTTTTAGAGTTTATTTGCAAAAAACATTTTTTTTACATAACAATACTACAAAAGCGAACAAAATATTTTAAAAAATTGGATTTTGAAAAATTTCTTAACGTAAATATTTATTAATTTTTTTAATTTTTTTATCAAAGCATATTTTCATTATAAAAATTAAAAAATAGATAAATACATCAATTGTAATAATTAATTTATGAACTATTATGAGTCAGTGGACATGTGTGACTTTACAGAATGCGAAATTTCTCAGTCATAGATATTCCTATAGATATGTAGTTATTTCCCCATTAGGCACATTTGTAAATTTTCTAAAATTTGTTAGTAATTTTTCGAATAAGATCTCAAAAAATAATAAAAATTAAAATATTTTCCACAAAATAAATTGTTAATCTTTTATTAAGTCATTCGAAATGCATTCTTTAGTTTTCGATTCAATATATTAAAACTTCAGTATTATGTCGTCTCTATAAGTCAAACAGCTGTAATCATCTTTCACATTATCATAATCATTGAATAAATTAATTATAACATCCAACATAGCGAATTTCCATTTACAAAAGTACGTTTTTCTCGAAAACTAGTTGATATAGAGTAAATGTAAATAAAAAAAACCTTCTTTATATGATTTTTCCGCCTCATTCCGCCAAATTTTTTTCACGAAAAATGTTCAAAACACCGTAAACGTTTTCACGAAATTTCTTAAAAATAAGATGTTTCGTTCTTGAGTTATCGTGCGGACACATTTATATATATGTTTACTAAGTGTCCGCACGATAACTCAAGAACGAAACATCTTATTTTTAAGAAATTTCGTGAAAACGTTTACGGTGTTTTGGACATTTTTCGTGAAAAAAATTTGGCGGAATGAGGCGGAAAAATCATATAAAGGTTTTTTTTATTTACATTTACTCTATATCAACTAGTTTCCGAGAAAAACGTACTTTTGTAAATGGAAATTCTCTATGTTATGCAGGATGCTGCGACAGGGGTATTTTTTTGTTCAGTCAACTGTATTTTTGCGTTGTACCAGTGAAGGTTGTACTATAATTTTTCAAAAAATATTACGAAATACTATAATTTGGCAAGCCTGATCACCGAGAACAATAATTAAAAGGGTATTTTACTTTTGCTGATAGAAAAATTTTTTTCGGATTTTTTGGTCGAAAAAGTGGCCGATCGGCTTGAAACCATAGAACAATAACGAAGATGTCTAGAACAACTCAGAACAAAATTTTCAGCTTGAGAACAATCATACAAAGGGTACTTTACTCTTGGGGGTGGAAACATTTTTTTTTGTTTTTCGGATTTTTTGATTGAATAAGTTTGCCGGTCGACTCGAAACTATAGAACAATGATGAAGCGGCCTAGAACAACTCACAACAAAATTTTCAGCGCGAGAATAGTCATACAAAGGGTATTTTACTCTTGGGAGTAAGTCCTGTACTATTTTTGGCTATAACTTTTTAAATTTTTATTTTGAGAGAGTAATATTTTGGAACAATGTTCAGAACAGTTAGAACAACCTGGAACAACAATAAAACGTTACTTTTTCGAAAAATGGGGGGCCAGTCTAAAAAAGGGTTTTTTTTCGATTTTTAGCCATATTTTTTGTTTTTTGGATTTGCTATTCTGGAACAATGTAGAACAAACATAGAACAACCTGGGATAACTTTGAAAATGTTGAAATTCGAAAAATGGGTGGCTAACTTCATACAGGCTAATGTCTCTATATTATATTTCATCGAATTCGGTTCAGTCATCCCACAGGAACCTTTAGTCGGGATAAGATTATCCTATTTGTTAATTCAGGATAAATAATACCAGTGTACCAAATTTCATCGAATTGAGTTTTGTTTTTTGGGGTGTGTTTGAATAATTGTTTTTGTATCCCTCAAGAACTTGCAACTGGGATAAAATTTAGCCCAGGTGTTAATTTAGAGTATAAGGAGTGTGTATATAAAATTTTATCAAAATCAGTCCAACCGTTTCAGTGCGATTGAGAACAAACATCCAAACATCTAAACATCCAAACTTTCACATTTATAATATTATTAAGATATTAATTTTTAGTTAAGTTACATATAAACCCATATATAGAACTCAAAAAATTTTTTAAACACAATTTAAAAATACTGAAAAATTTAAAAGGATAAAATATATTATAAAATTAATCAATAAATCATAAAATTTATTACGGTCTCGAAAAAGGTGAATTTTCTTTTTTATTACACTTTTAAAATATGAAGCCACGAGAGACACACAAACCTTAAACATTTTATGTAATTCAAATAAAAAAATTTCATATCCTACTTAGCCTTAAAATAATACCTACTTGAGGATAGTCAATTTTTCAAATGTAGAAATGAAAATGAAACTGGAAGAAAATCTCACCTCTAAATTACTCAGCACTGTCTTACAATTATTTGGCATAACATTGTCGGCTATTTGTACTGTAATGCCTTCATATGCACCTGATTGAAATAATATATTTTGTTGTCCGGTTAAACTACCCTGAGCAACACATGGTGTCAATAAACAATACACATATAAAAATCCAACAAACCACATAGTACGGGCACTTTTTGCAATACATAAAAATTTAAAAGACGATACTAAAAACATTGTTAACACTGTTTTTGTAACTAAAATATGCACATATAAAATAAAACAATTCTTTATCGTTTTTATGATGAAAAAGTATTCCAGATAACTATATTTTAAACGGAAATACTACCGGGCTATTGTTTAATATCGATTTCACCATGGTAACAATAACAACAACAAAACAAAACGGTGAAAATAAATAAAAAAGATTGTTTTTATTAATTTTTAAACATAAAATAATTAAGTTTTATCAAATACACAAAACAGAAAACTAATATTAAAAAAGAAAATTGGTAATATAATCACATTGTTAAAAGTACAATTTAAATTTTTAAAAAACACCCGCTTTCTAATTTTTACAACAACGTCTCTACTATACACACTCAACTGACGTAAATTTAGCGTGCCACTGACTGACAACGGTCACAACACTCACAACACTTTCAACGATGCGTTGATGTTTCGCTTCAACAATTGAATACATACATACCATACCTAAGGTATGTACACATACACACCATACCAAACTCAATAAGTGGCATGCATAAGGTTGAGCATTGTGAGACTGCTCAAGTAAATATGAATATGTTGTTATATACCCACACCATAGAGATGTACATCCCTGACACACACATAATATACAGTATTACACATCTCGGATACATGTACTTAAAAATTTAAGAAAAATTTTAATTTATAAATTGCTTAAAATCTATTCGTTTACAGAAGCATTTGAAATGAAATTTCTTTAGTGTGCAATGCACTTACATTTCCTTGCTTTTGTAGCATTGCCAAATTTAGAATTCAAGTTTTAACAAGAAAAATATTTACTTTATTTTTGGTAAAATGAAAAAAATTTCTTTAAAAAAAATTATTTCAGTACCTACCCTGTACTCATTAATAACAATAAAAATAAACAAAAGCAGGTAAAAAATATAAAGCTATCATTTTAATGTTTGTGTACAGTGTGATAACACAATAAAAAAAATTTGTACATTTTTGTTTTTTTCCCATGTTACATAACTAAAAAAGATTGAAGAGTCCAAAACTCAATATAAAAGTAACAAAAACTTACTTATTTCTAGTAATTATATAATTTAATTGTTATATCGTTTTCTTGACTTTATAAACATTGTGAAATAGTTGCATATACAATTTTTAACTATTTTAAAACTATTTAAATAAAAATAGATAACACAAAACATTTTAGCCGCGAAATGATAAATCAGTATTATGGGCGTAAGCTCAAAAGACCTCCAGAAACTGAGGTGAGGGGGACACAAATTGTATTCTTTCCATAGTTATCAACCAAACCAAGTAATTATATTTTTATATGAGTGAGTGAGTAAATTTCTATTCATTAATATGATAGACAAAGATAAATGCAGATGTAGATAAAAAAGTTCTTTTTAGTTTGTGCTCATAATACCTATGACTGATGTATAGGGACCGAGCTTGACGACATTATTGCCACCTGGTGTCAGATTTAGAGAAGCATTCCGGGCATGACATAGATACAAATAACTATTTTTAAATATTTTGGATATCTTGTCTATAATGTTATTAAGTGTCAAATTAAATTTTTTTAATATTTAAAATGCACTTCTTGCTCATTAAAGTATTATATTACAACTCTAAGAAAAAAGTAAAGGTAATAAAATTTTGAAAGAAATATGATTGGTTAAAAAAGATGGCAAGGATAAAAAAGCAGCTTGTACAGTGACAGTTTAATTTACTTATCTCTCTCACACAAAAATGTGACAAACTAAGTCGGATTTACATAGCTAAAAAAAAACTTCATAATTAAAAAAGTTAAATGAATGTACATAATTTTTAAAACTATTGATTTAGATTATAATTTAACATTTCTAAATCGTATTTTGTATTGCCATATTCTATTTTGAATTGAAAAGTAATATTTTTATAAATGTTGCTGCAAGAGGGCAGTTTCGTACTGAAAATAATTTATTTCATTTTTTGCTATAGTGTAAATCCAACTTGTAAAATTTTATTACGTTTACTTTTTTCTTAGAGTTGTAATATAATATCAGTTAATGCTGTTAGTAGGATTAATATCAGTATAATGAACTTCATAATAAGGTATTGTTGTATTAAAAGTTGTTCCAATTTTCACAAACGTTTTGCTGATGTGATTAATGTTAGTATTGCAAAACTGCGGATTTAGAATTTGCAAAACTGGGCACAAACAACTGTACCATAACAAAATCAGAGAATTAACATAGCAGATAATATCCCAGTAATAATAAAGTCATATGTAATAATAGTAGCTGTCATACAGAAGAATGTTTCGAAGAATCTACCAATCCAAATTATGTGTAATTTAAACAACATAGATGGGACAAGATATACAGAAATGCAAATTAATATTAATGTTAAAAAAACAATCTGTGAGGCTAACATTAAAATTGTCTCAAAAAATAAAATGAAAAATGCAAGTTATCATCCGTATATTATTAATTCCGAAACGAAGCTTTATTCAGGTTTTCATGAGCTAGAGTCCATAAAAAAATGAAGAAAAATATAATAGTATAATGGGTGTTACCAGTAGTATGTTTAAATTAAATATCGCTCCCCACCATCGGTATTTCTTCACACGTTTGCTCTAAAATATTAGTTATAAAAAACGTTTCTTGAGAATAGGGCATAGGCATTTATTTAGATCCATACTCTTACTTTCTTAAGAACTTTTATTTTCTGTGATGCAACTCCGAATAGTCTATTTTCCATCAAGTTGCTTTCTATTGAAGAATTCACTCGAGTTTAGGTCGTAGTATTACGGAGGTATTTACAAATCCTAAAGAATTTTTTGAGGAGAAATTGATTGTAGCCTTAAAGGGCATTCAAATTTACAATTAGTCTTTACTGTTCGTTTTTTTTTTTTTTATTGAAGAAATACTTGCAGCCCCCACAATTCTACCTACCTCAGTCAGTCCATACGTAATATGCCCCTAGGTGTTACATGTAATCAGAATTGTTTTTTAAATGTTATTACAGTAAGTAAAAAGTTAAATTTCCCCAAAAAAAAAAAGTTTGTTCATTATACTCATGAAATTAAAAACAAGATTGTATTATTCAGCTTTAGCCTTTAAATGTATTACATATTCCAAATTCACCGTATTTTTATATATGTAAAAAAAATATTATAACTACTATTTCAACGTTACATATTTTGTCAGAAAAATTCATTGTAAAACAAAATATTTAAACAAAACTTTCTGGACACACGCAGAATCACAGACTACTGAAATGCACACATAAACCCCGTTAAAAGTAAAAAAGAAGGTAGGTATTAATGTACTAAAGTGCTCACCAGAAGGATTCATAAGTTTGACATCGTCATCAGATAGTGATCGAGGTCGTGCTACTAAATATATAAATAAAATTGAAGAAATTTATAAAATTGTTTCAGTAAGGATTTTGACGATTATTTAACGATAACTGAATTGGTTTGAATTTTTTTCCTTTTAACATAGTTGTTTTAAAAGGAGTCATTCTGCCAATTTTTTATAGAAAAGATATTCGACAGAGTTAACATTTAAAATTTCACTTTCAAATAATTATTCATTCACACATTAAGAGAACAATAATAAACAACTTTCAAGATTATTGGATTTATTTGTTTTAACAACTAAAAGGAACTCAAATAATTTTAAATTAACAATTCGTTATTAGCTTGGGTTGATTTCAATTTTTCTATTTCATATTTCTGTTTAATATAAGATTTCATTTTATTTTTGGATTTTCCACCACGCTTCAGTTAATACGGCATTATCAGATGTTACCAGATTTTCAGTTAATAATTCATTTACTCCAAGAATTAACTTTTTTCCAACAACGCCGGATAATACAATATTTTCTAATTATTTATTTTTAAGTTCCGTATACATGTTTAAAGAGATTTACCTTTTTTCTATGTAAAATTTTAAATTTTTAGCATCATTTTTTATTGAAATATAACAAAAATTCCGTATTTTCCATTAGAGTATGTACGTGTAATTTGGCAATATATTGCATTTTTCTCAACAAGAGGCTTCAGATGCTTTTAATTTTTATTAATTGACAATCAAAAAAAAATTCAAATCAAGTAACACCATAGTAACACTTATTTCTGTTTCCCTCGTGTCTCATTCACCATTGATATTTTTCATTTTTAGACACATAAAGGCGCCACTATCGGTGCCAGTGCTGCCGTCTATAGTTCAGGCTCGGTCCCTATAGAGAAACCAACAACAACTGCAAATGATTCATTCTCATAAACTTACCTTTTACACAAACTCGTAATATAGCTATCTCTCACAAGATCTACTCTCTAATATATTGAAAAAGGATAGTAGAAATTATAATATCTTTTATATGCGACAAAACTATATTTTTAAGATGAGTCATTTGCTTTATAAATAAATTTGACTATAGGTATTATTTGGTGTGTATTGTTATTCATTATTAATAGTTCTGTTAAAAAAATAATATTTGAATTAATGAGAATGTTTTATCTATATAAAAATCGATACTTTTTCCAAAACTAAAAGTACATTAGGGATATATTGAAAATTTCCAATTTGTGATCACTGCAATACATCACAGCAAAATAATTCTGTAATTTTTTATTAATAAAACATTAATTTAAGCAGAAAAGTAGGTTATTGTTCGTAAATGTTTAATTCGATGTATCTAAATTATAGCTGGAAATCTAAAGCCGGTTCTGTGCGTGCACCAAAACCTAGCGAACCTGATAACAACATATTCATATATTTACTTGAGCAGTCTCGCAATGCTCAACCTTATGCATATCACTTAATATGTTTTGTTAATGCATTATGGTGGGGATAATTTTTACTGATACACAGGATACACATATGATACCCATGGTTTTAACATCAAGTCCTCAACGTGAGTGTAAAAAATTGTAGCTAGTGGTGTGACCAGAGTGTGTCCGAAATCGTTGTCCATTAGTCGTTGAACTGCTTTCTCAAGACACACATCATATTGTTAATATTGTTGATGAAGCATTTGCAATAAGTAATACATATATAGCATATATACGTACGCATGCGTATATCACTCAATATCCCACCCGCCTCACATTGAGTGCAACGTGTGGTGACGTACATCGTACTAATATATTCGCATATTCGTGTCCATTCATCATGTGTTTTGGTTTAGTGTGCTCTGCTACGTCACTCACTGGCGACAAGTGGAATAGTTTGATAGACATACTAGTTTGGTCCCTTGGTAAACATGGTAAACATCTAGATCAGGGGTGGCCAACCCAAATGATCTTGCGGGCCACTTTGGAAGCGTATCATAACTCCGCGGGCCGCATATAAAATTATGTAATTAAAATTTTTGAATATATGGATGTACCAAGTAATGTATTTTTTTAATACATTGCTTTTCATTACCGTGGTCATTATAAAATAAATATATTTTGTGTAAGTGTGATGAATCTCGCGGGCCAAGAAAAATTCCAGGCGGGCCACATGCGGCCCGCGGGCCGCGGGTTGGCCACCCCTGATCTAGATAAATAAGTAATATTAACCCTAGAATCATACGTTGGTCTACGAGAAACGTTAATCATACATCGACGTCGTTTTGATGGATGGACTTTTTACGGAGAGTTTTAGAGTTTATCTGCAAAAAACATTTTTTTACATAACAATACTACAAAAGCGAACAAAATATTTAAAAAAAATTGGATTTGGAAAAATTTCTTAATGTAAATATTTATTAATTTTTTAATCTTTTTATCAAAGCATATTTTCATTATAAAAATTAAAAAATAGATAAATACATCAATTGTAATAATTAATTTATGAACTATTATGAGTCAGTGGACATGTGTGACTTTACAGAATGTGAAATTTCTCTGTCATAAATATTCCTATAGATATGTAGTTATTTCCCCATTAGGCACATTTGTAAATTTGACAAATTGTAGTACTCGATTTGACTGGATACAACATCCTTAAAATATCTGTAGAAAATCAAATGTACTGAAGTATTTTTTTGTAGTGTCTACTTACATAATTATATAGACGGTAGTTTTGTAATTCAAAAGAAATGTAATATTAGAACATATTCAAGAAAAAATAGTTTAAAAAAATACATGCCTATTTTTGTGTTTGCTATTAAAGAAACTACTTTAAAATAGGAATCCTTAAGATGAAAGTACATATAGCTTTAGGTACCGTATCGATTATTATATTAAATATAAACACCTGAATTTTTATTTACCGGAAGTTTTATCATCCTTTTTGAATATACATATTTATTTTAAAAAAAAAAAAACAGAATGCAATACATACCTATATATTACTATTTTATTCTGCTTACATCTAAATATTGTAATAAAGTCAATATAACATTAGAACATTTTATGTAAAAGTAAATGTGTAAAAATTGTATGCTTTGAAAATCGCACTATTTATTTATTTATTTTTTAATAATAAAAATTAAAAAGGAATTTTTGATGAAGATTTTAAAAAAATTCAATTTTGATTGGACAACGATTACGCACAAAAGTGTTCAATCACTGCCCTCAAAGGGTAAAACCTCTACATATCATTACCAATATAAAATAATTTCATATTCTTTGCAATCATATTCTTTAACAAAATATTCATTTTTCTATGATTACACGAACACGGTGAATCGAATGTTTGATCCAATACGAATGATGATGTGTTGGTACAAACGTTTATTCAGTGGACGAGGCTGTTATCTGTCTGATGTTATCTCTAATGTTATACACTGATGTTGTCTCTCTTGTATAATGTGTTGGTACAAACGTTTATTCAGTGGACGAGGATGTCATCTGTCTTGTCACATGAACGAGTCGTGCAGCTGCTGAGTCGAACCAACCAACGCAACCAACATTGACTTTCAAACGTTCGAAGCATCCCTTTGACTCGGTGCAAGAATACCGACATCGAGCGGGACATGGCCAAATGCGAATGTTTGACGCTCGACATTGGACACTCGTAGGTTCGAACAACGGCCATACGATGCGATGAACCATCGAACGTCCAATGTTGGAAGGTGTCCGTAGCATCGTGTAGAACCGGCTTGAGATTATGTATGCTTTTGAAAACTAGGTTTGTATACTTATGCTAGAGACTACATTTTTTTAAAATCAAATATTGACGGATAACGGAAACTGACGGTTAATCTAGTGACAGTTGATTGAATTTCTACTGTACTTGAATTTCAGTTTATATTTAATTTTAATGTTTTAATTTGTATATTTTATTTAATGTTAAATACCCAGGATTACGAAAAATCTCGTAATGAAAAATGGGTTCATAAATGATTTAATAATAAAAAGTCTTTACAGCCTGTTCACATCGACTTTAGCTCTAACAGCAGAGTGAAGAGAAGGGGGAGGAAACAGACTGACTATAATGTAAACAGTACAGAGCAAAGCACACGCTATAGCAAAGAGTAGATTAAGAAAGGTATGCCGATGGGCAGATCTTGATGACGTAGATGGCGAATTATATATATATATATATATATATATATATATATATATATATATATATATATATATATATATATATATATATATATATATATATATATATATAGCTTGAATTTTTTGAGTGTTGCCATTTTTACTACAGCCAAACCGTTGATTTAACGCCTTTAGCGGATTGTCAATTTATTTTAAATTGACAAAAAATACCATCCAAGTTAACGACCTTATAGATTACTTTGTTAAAAAGGTTTGATTCTAGGATAAATAAAGCTTTCTATAATGTATTCTTTTTTTTATTGAAACAGGTGGCAGCACAAACAGTTACCGACATGCGAAAGAGTGTCACTCGTCAGTCGTCATATCCGCTAGTTATTAGAATTAAGCGGGTTCTACACGATGCTACGAACGTTCCTTCCAACGTTCGATCGAACGTTTGAGGCAATTAAGTTCGATAGTTGGTGCGACGAATGTATCTGCTACACGGTGAGTCGAATGTTTGATCCAATACGAATGATGATGTGTTGGTACTCAGTGGACGACGATGTCATCTGTCTGATGTTATCTCTAATGTTATACACTGATGTTGTCTCTCTTCACATGAACGAGTCGTGCAGCTGCTGAGTCGAACCAACCAACGCAACCAGCATTGACCTTCAAACGTTCGAAGCATCCCTTTGACTCGGTGCAAAAATACCGACATCGAACGGGACACGACCAGATGCGAACGTTTGACGCTCGACATTGGACACTCGTAGGTTCGAACAACGGCTACACGATGCTATGAACCATCCAACGTTGAATGTTGGAAGGTGTTCGTAGCATCGTGTAGCAGCGGCTTTAAGCGGGTTCTACACGATGCTACGAACGTTCCTTCCAACATTCGATCGAACGTTTGAGGCAATTAAGTTCGATAGTTGGTGCGACGAATGTATCTGCTACACGATGAGTCGAATGTTTGATCCAATACGAATGATGATGTGTTGGTACTCAGTGGATAACGCTGTTATCTGTCTGATGTTATCTCTAATGTTATACACTGATGTTGTCTCTCTTCACATGAACGAGTCGTGCGCAACCAACGAAAGCAACCAACATTGACCTTCAAACGTTCGAAGCATCCCTTTGACTCGGTGTAAGAATACCGACATCGAACGGGACACGACCAAATGCGAACGTTTGACGCTCGACATTGGACACTCGTAGGTTCGAACAACGGCTACACGATGCTATGAACCATCCAACGTCGAATGTTGGAAGGTGTTCGTAGCATCGTGTAGCAGCAGCTTAACAGACCCGAGTGAGACTCGGGGTCTCCGTTAAAGTGGTTAATTGAAAAATTGTTCAAATAAGAGTTGCAGATATCGACGGGGGCAACCGATTACTACAGTCAGGATCTTTATAGCTCTTAGCCCTTATCAACGGTTTGGCTGTAATAAAAATGGTAACTCTCAAAAAACTCAAGATGTATAAATATAATAATAAGTACAGCTGAACTCTTTTTTATGCGGTCTTTTTTGTGCGTTTTTTTTTTTGTGCGATTTTTTTATGCGATTTTTTTTTATGCGGTTTGTAAAAATGGCCATTAAAATACATAATTTGAATCAAAATCACGAGACAATAAGCAACTTAAACAATTACTATAATAACTTTCTTTGATAAAAATACTTTTTAACGACTTTTAAGCATTTAATCAATACATTGCATAAGACCATAAATTATTGCATCACTTAATTTTTTTTACTCATGTATTTTTCAAAATTTTCATAATATTATAAAAAGGAAATAAAATGTTCCTACGTGTAAATTAAAGCTTTAACTTGTTTATAGAAGCAACTTCTAAGGAAATTTCTAAGTTTTGAGAGTTTTGAGTGATGTTTTTTCGATGAAACTTTTTTTATGCGGTCCCGACCAACCGCATAAAAAAGTTTTTTGTACAATCTGGATCGAACTATACGTTTTATAGCTATTTATGATATTTTTGAATATATTTTTTTTTTGTGCGATTTTTTTTATGCGGTCCCCTTCACCGCACAAAAAAAGGATCAACTGTAATTGAATTGTAATGTTGTCTTTTCCTAAAAATTCAAATATGTGACGTATTATGACGTAGATGGCGAACTGCTCAAAAAAGCTTATTTTGGACTCAAATGTAGCGTACCTTTCTCAATCTGCTTTGCACTATAGTATACAGTAGTGATTAGTGATGTCGGATGATTAATCGATTAATCGGTTTAGTCGACTAATTTTGTTTACATTTAGTCATGTTTTAGTCGATTATTTTACCTTCGATTAAATGATTAAAATGATTAATTTTTTTCTAAATGACTAAAAATGACTAATTTAACAATTTTTCTGTATTATTGATTGGACTTCAAAAATTGGAAACTAAAAAATTATCTATTTGTATGATTTTTCACTTTTATGTGATTAATATAGGTATTGTGATATTTCATGTTTTTCTTTCTCTTAAAAGAAAAATATTAAAAGTCCATAATTAAATTCAAAAGAAAACCTCATTTTTGAAAAAAACCTCGGTTACCTTTTCCATGAATTTGACAAAAAATTTATTCGATTAGTCGACTACCCCGTGCTCGATGTTTTCCATTAATGACTAATTTTATCTGAAAAACGATTTTAGTCGATTAATCGACTAACTGCTTCTCGGCCCGACATGACTAGTAGTGATGTCGAGCTGAAGAGAAATTAGTCGATTAATTGACTAAAGTTTTTTAGACGAAATTCGTCTTTAGTCGAAAATATCGAGCTAGCAATAGTCGGCTAATCGACTGACGTGTACATCAACAGAAGCGTGCTTGAATGCCCTAGCAGAATGATAACGCATACAGGCTGTGTCAAGCAACTAGAAACATAATATAAATTTTAATATAGGGAAAATTTGTTATGACTAAGGGGTGCGTTATTGTATTTTTATTAGATATTTAGCAAAAACTAAAACTATATATATATATATATATATATATATATATATATATATATATATATATATATATATATATATATACACATACATATATATACCTATATATATACCTATATATATATATATATATATATATATATATATATATAGATATATATATATATATATATATATATATATATATATATATATATATATATATATATATATATAATTTCCCGCCATCTTTTAATATGTGTAGGACCCCCCTATGGAAGTTAAGAGTTGAAATTTGGTAAGTGGGGCCCATTTCCGATGCACCTCATACTATCGAAGTGGGGTCAAATTTTGGGCAAACTTTGGATCCGACCCATCCTTTAAGGGAGTGGTGGGGGGCAACAAAACAATAGAACTTTTCCAAGCCGGTTTGAAATAATGTTTCGATCAATTACCTACAAATTCAGCTTCCTAGGGTGATTTGGAGGGAGTAGAGAGGGAAAAACGTTTTTGGCTGGGTCTAACACGCCCTCAGCCCCCCAGAATTAACGTAAAAGGTTGAAATTTGATGTGTTTATATATATATATATATGTTTATATATATATATATATATATATATATATATATATATATGTTTATATATATATATATATATATATATATATATATATATATATATATATATATATATATATATATATATGTTTATATATATATATATATATATATATATATTATATATATATATATATATATATATATATATATATATATATATATATATATATATATATATATATATATATATATATATATATATCAGACTTTTATTTTTTTCTACATGGTCGTGTTCTACGAGTCCGAAAACGGATAGCGCAACTACTCTCGCCTATTGCCGTTCTTATCGTATAGGCTGTATAAGACTAATTCTTTCAGTTAAAAAATTCGACTAAAAATAAACTTACTTTTATAACAAATGCAATATATACATATTAGGTAATTTAAAAATGTTATTAAAGTCACTGTCTATTTATAAAGTAGGAATTTTGGATTTTTATTTACAAAATAGAAATTTTTGATTTTTTTGGAAAGAAAAAATATCTTCATAAAGGCCTTCCAATTTACTATTTAAGGTCCTTTTTTAATATTTAAAAATAACATAAAGGCAATTGGCGGATAAGCATGGGTAGGAATGCCCTCGTACGAATTGTGTTGGCTTTTTTCCTGCTAACTGCTATCGGCACAAAATTGAAATTTACTGAGATTCAGCCCTTAAAAACTTTTAAAGCCCCGATGAACCGGACACTCATCATCAGTTTTGAAACCGCCAATATGACAAATCGGCTGTAGACTTTCAATCACATTTCGCTTGTAGACATTCAATACCGAAGATGAAGGGAAAAATTCGACTTCCGTGATGGGGCCCCGCTGCTCACGGCGTTTTTTTTTTTTGTGGGATGTTAAAATTGTATATTTTTACTTCTCTGAAAAAGATGGTATAATTATACAGACATATTAATTCAATTCGTTTAATGTGATACCAGCTTTATTGGTCATAATATAAATCCAATGTAGATAGGACAGGAAGTGTGGGAATGGTTTATTTCACATGTTCATATTACGTGACGTACCCATTGATGATTGTATCCATCCCATATCCATCCATGCTCATTCTTGCATATTATGTAAACTAAATACATAGACATAAAATTCATGTATCTGTAAAGGCCGTCCAGACGCAACGTTTTATCTGAACGACTTGTCTGAATCGACCAGTCGTTCAGATTAAAACGTAGCGTGTGGACCGCAAAACGTACGTCTTGCATGACGGAAATGAGGTTGTACGATAAGTCGAAAGTCTGAACTGCGACGCATCATTTTTTGAAAATTGGTTCGACAAGTTGGTGCTTCTGGACAGACCCTCGTTTTATCGAAACGATTTCTAGTATTTTTACATAATATCGTAGTATTCTGTTGCTTTGTGTCCGTGAATTTAAACATTTTTTGCATTTAATTTTGTTTTTTATATTATAATTTTATAATGTCTGGTCTTAGTCAGTGTTCCGTCAATTTTTGTACGAATTTGATGAATTTTATCGGAATTTTCCTTCTTTGTGGCCTGAATAAAAAATTCAGGCATATGAAGTTCTGATCAAAAAATTCAAAGAAATTGATGAAACGGCTAACAAGCAGAGAGACAGTCTATGTTCCTCCATGACAAATGTGAAATTGAAATTTGAACGATAAGTTGGAAACGTGTGGACTTGCTAATTTTTGTATGTTTTGTCGAACGACTTGTATGAACGTTTTATCGTTCAGATAAATAAGACGTTGCGTCTGGATTGGCCTTAATACAAATGCTGTAAGTGCTGGAGGTGAATCAGTTGTTAGTGTATAACTTGATATGTATATGTAAGTATATATGTATATATTTTGTTTATTGTGTTTGGAATATGAATCTGTTCTGCAAAACAGAGAAGGAAATATGGTGTTCATTCCAGGTGTTCATATTCCAAACAAAATAAAAAGCTATATATATATAGGTATATATATATATATATATATATATATATATATATATATATATATATATATATATATATATATATATATATATACCTATGAACACCATATTTCCTTCTCTGTTTTGCAGAACAGATTCATATTCCAAACACAATAAACAAAATATATGTAAGTATATATGTAAGTATGAGATATGTATATGTAAGTATATAAATACATATGTACATAGAAGGATACATACCATAGAACCACATATAGAACAACGAATGAACGAACGAACGAACGAACTAACGAACGTACGCACAGACATCACGCTAAAAACGATGGATTCGGATTCTAGTGACCTTATATATATGTATATATGTATATGTATATGTATATGTATATGTATTATATATATATGTATATATATATATATATATATATATATATATATATATATATATATATATATACATATATATAAATTTTAGTGAATATTATTTTCGGTTTCTAGGGACCTCAAAACAAGTTTCTGCCATAGTCCCGGGCTCAAGTCGCGTCATGATAGTGGCTGTAATAGCTGAATTCCATTCTGGAAATTCGCTAAAAGAGAAAAAATATTTAGATTTAGATGTGAGAAACGCTTGTAATATCACTTTAATGAATTAAATTCTTTGTACATATTTTTCTTTTTTTTTTATATAATACCAAATAATCAGTGGCGAAGCTGTGGTGACTGGCGTACCTGGCCAGACTTGAAAGTAGCGCCCCCTGTTTGATAAAAAGAGGGGGGAGTGTTAAGTAACTTAATAACTAAAAAAGTCCGGTGTCTAATATAAATTGCCACCCTCTACCCACAATCACATCATACGTCCCTTCTCATTTTTTGCACAAACTACAGCCACCTGGGCTTCAGCGCACCATTTTTTTCGCTGTAAAGGAATACCACTTTTTTATTTCTAACATTTTTTCCACGGTAAAAGTGAAAATACCTGTCGCAGCATCCTGCATAACATAGTGAATTTCCGTTTATAAAAGTTAGTTTTTCTTGGAAACTAGTTGGCATAGAATAATAGTTTAAAGACATTTAGTAGTAGAAAAATGGGGCTTTGAAAACCTCCATCCCTCCATGCGATTTTTTGGGGCGACCTCGGATAGAGGTAGAACTACCGGGGCGGTTTTAGTTGGGGCGGTGGGTTGAGTAATGTGAACGAAAATTTTTTCTAACCTAACTGAACCTAACGGAACTCGATCTAACCTAAAAGAATCTAAGGAAATTTGGTGTAACCTAACCTAACCTAGCCTAGCCTAGCCTAGCCTAACCTAACCTAACCTAACCTAACCTAACTTTTTTTTTTGGACGTGGAGGGGAAAATAACTAGTGTTACGTTCAGGTGCGAAGTTGAACGAGTTGGACTCTTACCAACTAAACCCCCCCCCCCCCCACCTTCTTTACCTCCAAGTGTCGCGGAACCGTTAAAAATAACATGTCATCACGACACAAAGATACAAACGCGCACGTGGCAATCGTAATACTCCCAACTATAAGATCGCACTGGAGGCAAAAAAGTCTATCCCCATGTATACCCTAACCGAAAATATTAAAACTCCAAAATTCAGCAACGAAGAATAAATCAATAAAATTACAACAGAATAACAATAACAACAAAAGCAACAAAAATAACAAGACGAGCAAAAGGCTCGCTGTTAACAACCTTAAAAACTTGACTAGGAATAAAAAAAAAATTAAATTAAAAAGAAAACAAAAACTATAACAAAACAACAAAACGAGCAATAAACTCGCTGTTAATAATAAAATAAAAACAAAAAATAGAATATAATAAAAATAACCCAAAATTAAGGTAACCAATAAAAACCCGTAGGATAGGATACTACACACGTTGGGCCCTCTGAAACAACCTCTCCTCCCCCTCCTTTGTTGAAATGATCCCTCCAATCATTTCCTCCACCGCACTCCACCATGTCTTATCCTTCATCATAATATCTATCATGTTGCCAGCCGTGATGTCCTCCCCAACCATTATTCTTGCGCGTGACCTGAAGGTTTCCCATCTATCACAATAGAATAACGTGTGCTCTGCGTTACAATATATACACAAATTATTCTCACTTTTCCCGATCTTGTGAGTATAGCTCCTGAATAACCCGTGCCCCGTAAATGCTTGCGTAAGGTAGTAGTTCGTTTTTCTAAACCCACACGTATACCACTTCCTAACGTCACCAATCAGCACTCTTGTCCATTGTGCCACCTCCACCTCCTCTTCCCACCTCTCCTGTCATCTTTCCAACGTATCCTCTCTTCTAGTCGCCTTCGTCTTCGTTCCCTTGTTGCGATACGCGTCCCACCTTTCTAATATCAGTAAATCTATGGAAACAACCCCCGTAACGACCTGCAAGGCCGCTGCGGACACCGTCCTGTAGGCGTTTGCCACCCTTAATAGTGATTTCCTCTGTGTTTTCACTAACATCTTCCTGTACTTCCTCAAATATAGGACCGGTGCCCACACTGGTGCCCCATACAATAGTATGGACTGTACCACTCCCCCCAATACCCGTCTCTTTTCGCAAGTGGGTCCTCCAATATTCGGCATCAGGCGAGCTATTTGAGTCGTCGCATTGTCAGCTTTACTTGTCGTATATTTAATATGATCGCCAAAACTCAATCTGCGGTCAATCACTATCCCTAAGTATTTGATACTTTTCCCGGACGTAATTTCTTGATCCCTAATGTTAATCTTGATTGTTTCCACCTCATTTCCTGGAGCCTTCAAGACCACCGCCTCCGTCTTCTCCGGCGCCAATTCCAGCTCATTTATACCCATCCAGCCATCTATCCGGCTTATTGCTTCGTTACCTTGTATTCAAGTACATCTTTATGGTCGGCGCATGCCACTACGGCCAGGTCGTCGGCATACCCAACACTGGTCACACCCTCTCCCAAATCTAGTTGAAGCACCCATTATACCCCACATTCCAGAGAGCTGGCCCCAACACTGAGCCCTGTGGAACCCCCGCCATCACCTCCAGTTTCTTACCTATCTCCACCAATAGCGATCTTTTCCGCAGGTATGCGCTGATAATCCTAATTAAATAATCAGAAATACCACTCTCTCTTAATTTATTAATTATATGACAATGCGTAATTGTATTGACAGCATTTCTTACGTCTACGGTTATCAGCGCACACCACTTTGACCTCGTGTTGTTTGCGATATCTGTTACGCAGGTTACTGCCTCGATCGTGGACCGCCCCTTAATTCGTGTTGGTTTTCCGAGAGTATACCTTTTTCCTCTAGTTCTTTCTCCAAGCGCCCTCGTATCAAAATCTCGTAGAGTTTTCCCAGAGTGTTAAGCAGGCACAATGGTCCATATGCCGTTACTTCTTCCATTGGTTTCCCTGGCTTTGGGATTAAAACCAGTCTACCTGTTTTCCACACATCTGGGAAGGTCTGTTCGCTTAGTAGATTGTTCATCACTCTACGGATCCATTCCGGGGCGATCTCAACTGTCTTCTTGATGGCTTCAGCAGGGATTCGGTCCGGTCCCGGAGCCTTTCCGCCTTTCATCTTACTAGCAGCCTGCTTAAGTTCTTCCTCATCAAAGGAAGTTATCCCGTCCTGGACTGGAGGCGTGGCCCAATAGCTTTCTCGTCTTGGGAACAGCTCCTCGGCAATTTCCATCTTCTCCAGCCTATATCCTTTTTTCCCACACTTGCCCATCACTATTTTATACCCCTCTCCCCATATGTCGCTTTCAAGTCTATCACACATCTCTCTCCAATGCTCCCTCTTTGATTCATAAATTGCCCTCTTTAGGTTTCTTTTAGCTTCTTTGTGTTTTGCGTGCAGACGCTCCATGTCGTTTCCCACTATACCCGCTCTTCTTCCATGAGTTACTTTCCTTCTTTTTTTATTGCACTCCTGTCTACATGTTTCAATCGTATCGTTCCATCAGTAAGGCTTACTGATTATTACTTTTTCTCTTTTTTGCGTGGAAAAACTCACCGTCTCTCTAATTATTTTCGTGTATCCCGCAGCTGACTTCTGTACGCTCGCGCCATTGGCGGTACGCAACTGTAGGTAGTCCTCGTACACTCCCCAGTCTATCTTGCTATCCTTAAGGTCGTTCTTGTTTTTGGCGCCAGCTTCATCTACTACAAACCAAATGTAGGCGTGGTCACTGAGGGTTTCCTCTTTCAGCACCTTCCATTCACTAATCTTCGGAGCCAACCTCCTATTGCAGATGGTTATATCTATATATGATACTGACCCCCTCCTCTCGAAGGTTGGTGTGTCCCCTTTATTTAAAATGACCAAATCCAATTCTGCACACCAGCCTTCCAAATACTCCCCTCTCACATCGCTTACTGGTGAACCCCATTGCGGGGACTTTGCATTGAAGTCCCCCATTACAACATAGTCCTCCCCCCTCAAATCCCTAACCTCCGTCATTATCGCGTCTACCCGCTCGTAGTAATCAGCCAAATTGATATTAGGAGAGAGGTAGCAACCCACGATGCCCAGGTTCTTCAGGTGCAGACATACAAAACCTCTCATAGCCCTAAACCGTCTGACCTCAAGCCCCCTATTCATTATTTGAATGGCAACATCCTCTTTTTGGTCCTTTATCCATATGTCATTCTTGACCTTCTTCTTGTTAGGTTCACTAATCATTACTATGTCTGCACCCTTCTCCCTGGCAGTTGCAACGGCCTTTACAACTGCCACTCTCGCCCTCATCGCGTTAACTTGTAGTAATTTCAGTTGCGCCATACTTAGTTGTACTTAGTTGTTTTTTGCGGTTTTTAGTTGTTGTTTTTCGCTGACCTTTTTACTCACTCCTGTTCCACAAGTCTTTTGTAGTGTGGGCATTTCATGGTGTCCGCCCTATGCCCCGGTCTCTGGCATTTGTTACAGTAGGCTGGGTTTTTGCATTCTTTCACCCAATGTCCACCCTGTCCACATTTAAGGCATTCCTTCGGTTTCTCTTTTTTCGCCATGCATTTATTCGTTTTGTGTCCAAATTCTAAACATCTATAGTATCTTATTATACTGAGCCTTTCTTTAACTTCGGCCTCACCCCAGCCGATCCTTATTTTTGCCTCTCTTATTATTGACCTTGCCGCCTCCTTCGGTACATCCATAATAGCAGTCTTGTTTTGATTTTTATTTGTAATAACGCTTTTAATTACCACTTTTTGTACTTGTATATTACCCTTTACCCCTACTGCATTTATTATGTCCTGTTCCGTGGCATCTTCGTCTATACCCATAATAACGAGACTCGTCATATTTCTTTGAATTGTCATTTCCTTTATCTCCGCTTTCTCCTCAATCTCATCCTTTAGCTTATCCGCCATATCTCCTGTCGGTACCGTGAGTAATAGGTCGCCTCTTCTTGTCCTCTTAATGTTCTGTATACAGATGCCGATTTTGTCGATGTCAACTTTTTTCTTAATCTTTTGTAGAAGTTCAGCATACGTCGTCCCCTCTCCCGTTTTCACCACCACTGTTTCAGACTTTTTTATTCCATTGGTTTTCTTTTTTTCAATTATGGGATCACTTCCCGATTCCCGTCCTTGTATAGCATCTGTGCGCTTGTTTTCTACCGCCAATTCTACGTCGACTTTGCTTTTCCTAAAAACGGCTTCAATTACTTTCTTAATATATTCCAGGTCCAGATCCTCCGTTATCGTAACGATTCGCGCTTCCCCTCCCTTTTCCATAATATCTCTTGCTTTACTGATATAGTTGTATATGCTTTCCCAATCATTTACGCCATTTTTATCACTTTTGATTGGGAGAACATATATTCTCCTTTCACTTTCCGTTCCACCTCCTCTGCTTGTAACGGCCTTCGTGTTATATTCAATGTACTCCAGGTTCCCTTCTTCTATTCCCTCTTCCAAAATTTTTTGGACTCCTGGGTATCTTTCCGCTATCAATTTTGTCACTCCTTTATTGCCACGATTATCCATGTCATGGAGAAGCAAGATGTTCTCTTCTCTCTCAACAGATGTGAAATTTCCTACTCTTAACCTGGTTTTATATATTTCCTCCTCCCACTCCGCGTCCAATATTGTGGCCAGCTCTGAAAAAGAGGCTTCTTGATTTAGTATCTCTTCAACATCTGGTCCCTTTTTATCCAGGTTGACCTGAATTCCCATCTCCACCTTCTTTGTACCTATCATCAGCGTCTGTGTATACGGCTCGGATTTGTGTACCGTACACTGAAGTTCCTTCCTAATTTTCTGTTCCTCTTCGACTTTAACCCTTTCCAGAGTTTGCAGCAGTTTGGCCACCTTCTCCTTAATTGTTTCCCTAATATTCAAGCTCTCCTTCATAATTTCCTCTGCTAGACTTCTTGCCTGGCTCACCGCAGCATCAGTGAGATTCTTTGGATTGTTAACTGTATTGCCAGCTTTCTTTCGTTGTGCCTCCTGTGGCGACTCCTCTCTCGGCATTTTGTAGGTTGATTTAGGTTCGTCCTCAATACAAATCACCTCCTCAATTTCTATTTTTTGCATGGTGTTATGTGTTCCTTCTCTATTTTCTCTAACCTGACGTTCCTCCATTGTTTATCTTGCCTCTGTTTCAGCGTTGGACTTTTCCTTGTTCTTGATCGGTCTCCTTTCCATGGCTCTCGAGAGCCATTCGCTGTATTCCTCGTTAGGCAGCATCCTACCACCACACGAGCTCGATCTTTCCCTTGGCGGCGCCCTCTTTGTCTTTATACTCCTGGGGAATGGTGTTGAAACGCCGACAGCTTCACTATCAGTAGTTTTATTATGGCTAGTATTAGCCCTTCCTACCATAGAGGTGGGAACCCCGGATTCTTTTGGCACTTCTGAAATATTATTATCTTTATCTGACATTTTCATAGATTGTAAACAAAAGAAACATAGTGAAAACAGGCAGGAGACGGTACGGAAAGATTCCCGTTTCTCCACACAATGGGGCAGAATACGTACGGGTGCGACGGCCGAGTCCAGAATCTCCGGTGGCCGCGATAGAGGTCCCCGACGTGTGCTGCAGGGTCCCATCCGGTCGCCATCCGGTACTGAAACACACATCGCGATTTTTCGCTGGTTGATAGGGCAGCCAGGGCATATTGGCTAGACCGCCCCGGGCCCCTGTACTACCCAGCGGCCCAGGAGTGCCCAACCTGGTTTTCTCTCTGTACCCTCTGGCAGACCGGAACATCAGCCCCCGCCCCCGCACCATCGGCCCACGGAAAATGCTTCACTGCTCCGCCTCTCGCTTCGCTCAGGGAGGCTTTTAAAGAGAACCCCGAGAAGCTCTTGACTCCTAGCACAGGCGTGCTTGCGGTCCCCGCTTCCAGACCACGTCTGGAGTTGCGGTATGTTGGTTTGATTTAGGGGTTTACGTCCGCTAGCC
Source organism: Brachynemurus nebulosus (assembly GCA_035578155.1). Lineage (NCBI taxonomy): Eukaryota > Metazoa > Arthropoda > Insecta > Neuroptera > Myrmeleontidae > Brachynemurus > Brachynemurus nebulosus. The sequence continues at coordinate 18,322,515 of JAPWDM010000002.1, forward strand.
TTTGATGACCCAACCCCATACTATGCAAGGCGGCATGGGAGATGCTTATTTAGTGGCGGCATCAACTCGCCACGTCACAGTCGCTTCACTGAGCTTGTGACCTTTTGCTGCCATGAACGGCCTCACCACAGGGCCGCCCTGCCACGCTCTCCGCTCCTGCTGTCCATTGTCCGCGGCTGCTAATTTGCCGACGCTTATTCGCAGTTGGCACCCATATCTGAGGGTAGTTCCACTATCCACAACCCGGTGGACGCGCCTGGTAGCCCGAACCAGGCCCCAAGAACCTAACCTAACCTAACCGAACCTACGAATTCAAAATTTCCCTGATAGATGGCCCAGTCACCTTCGAGCTCTGTAAATTCACTACTAGATGTCGCTGCTAGTCTGACTACTAGCGATCCCTGTGCGTAAGTTTGAAAAATTTTCAATAGATGGCGCCGAAAATCCTTTTTAATAGTTAAAGGATGGCGCTGCTAGTCTGAACCACTGCGAACTCTGTACCTTGATTCAAAATTCCATGAAAAGATGGCGTTGCTAGTCTGAACCACCGGGAACTCTGTACCTTGATTCATAATTTTATCATATTTTTATCTGAAAACAGGTTTAAACTCATATAAATTGTCATTAGAAGGTATACTAATATTAATAACAGAGATTTCTGCCTAATATGCAAAAATGAATTTTATCATATATATATATATATATATATATATATATATATATATATATATATATATATATATATATATATATATAAATATTTTTATCTGAAAACAGGTGTATACAGGTCTTCCTCTAAATAAAAACACATTTTTTTATTTTAATAAATTTATTTAAAAGAAATATTTTACAATAAATATTTAAATGTTATTAAAATAATATTTATATATGGATATAACATTTTCCATGGCGCAAGTTGCTCCAGAATGATGGCCGCATCGAGGACTAGTGTATGTTGATGTTATGATTCCCAACTTGGGACAAAGTTCATAATGGGCGCTGATGGTAGTAGTCGTTTCAAATACCGCGCTTTTTCTCGAGGAATGTATTGTAGTTCCTCGTATTCAATATGTCCGTCCATGAAGGAGATCCCATGATGATTTTTCCGCAACCAACGAGCTATGTGCTGATCTTTTTCACATAATCCGCAAAACCATAATTTTCGTCGGAAGAATCGAATTTCAACACAGCCAATTCCTTTATGTAGAATTTCCCGTTTGTTGCATTTGGAAATCCTTGGAAGTCAACAACTGCCGCGTCGGTCGTCATTGTGTGATATCTAGAGCCAAACTGCTCAACTTAGAATTTAGTATCTAATGTTTTCTTTAAACCTAAACTGGTTTTATAGGTGTGAGCTTGCTTAAATAAGTTGTGTGTATGTATGTTTACTGACATCATTAAAAGATTATTGCTACTAATACTACGAACGAAAATTTCCGTCTAATATGTAAAAATAAAAAACTATTTTATAACTTGCTTTATATTTGCTATTATTAACCTCATGTAATTTAAATAAACGATTATTAGTGGGAAAAGAGTTAGTTTCTTATTCATATACAGATTTTTATTAACAATGTTATAAAAATTTAATTTGAAATTAAAGTGCTCGCTATAGTAGGTATAAACCACTATTCAGCATTCTTTTCATTTAGGTACATATTAAAAGATACATTTGAAACTTAATATGTACAGTACTCCGGTACAAGTAAGGGTTTCTATACCGTTAAAATCATGAATATAACTTTTAAAAAAAATTATACTCTATATTTTTAAATCTTAATATTATGTAATATCCATAATATAAAGTAGTTTCAAACATTAAGTTTCTTCTTCTCATAAATATTTTTAGTCTTAATTAATTACACATATTCCCAATAGTTTAAGAAAATTTCCTTTTAATATTTTATAATTTATCTAAAAAATTATCTATTTTTATCAAAAAAATTCATTACTTGTTATTGTTAAAAATTAGTTAAATATATAGGAATTTATAGGAAAACTATGCGTATTAAGTGGCTTCTAGTTTTTGTAAACGATGGTAATAGCATTTAAAATTTTTTTATTTATCTTAAATAAAAAAATTTCGTTATCAGCGATAAATTGTGTTTGTTTTGGCATATTAATATATTATTTTATTCAGTGTTTAATGATATTTAAAAAAACGACAAACATCTTAACTCTTTGTTACCTTAAATTTGATGGATTAACTAGACATATAGAGTACTTACACAATACATTTTTGCTTGTTGTATATGGTGCATGATTTAGTAAGACTTTATTTAACGTCTTATGACGTTAATGACTGTTAAACAATTTAAACTAAGCACATTGATATGGTACGAAAATTTTAAAAAAAGCGATAGTTTTAACACTTTTGTTGCCGATCACGTGATATCGCATGATATGACAACTTTACTATATGGCCGATCACGCGATATCGCGTGATAAATATAAGAACCTATTCATTTAACGTAAAATGTTTGGCCATCGATAAGGTACTAGATTACAATTAAAACGATTTCTTTCTCTGTAATAAAACTAGTATATTTTTTATAAACTTATGAGCAATCTTTGATATTTATCGTACCCTGAGTATTAATCGTAAAAGAAATCGATGATATCTTAATATTTTCCAAAATGAAAAAAGTCAAATTTTTTCATAATAATTTCAAAACTCTATTTTATATTTAAAAAAACGCCGTGAGCAGCAGGGCCCCATCATGGAAGTCGAATTTTTCCCTTCATCTTCGGTATTGAATGTCTACAAGCGAAATGTAATTGAAAGTCTACAAGCGATTCGTCATTTTGGTGGTTTCAAAACTGATGATGAGTGTCCGGCTGATCAGAGCTTTAAAAAAAGGTTTTAATTTTTTAAGGGCTGAATCTCAGTAAATCTCAATTTGGTGCCGATTGGACTTAGCAGGATAAAAGCCAACATAATTCGTACGAGGGCATTCCTACCCATGCTTATCCGCCAATTGCCTTTGTGTTTTTTTTTTTTTAAATATTAAAAAAGGACCTTAAATAGTAAACTAGAAGGTCTTTATAAAGATATTTTTCTTTAAAAAAAAATTATTTTATAAATAAAAATCTAAAATTAATACTTTATAAATAAACATTAACATTAATAACATTTTTAAATTACTTAATATATATGTATTGCATTTGTTATAAAAGTACGTTCATTTTTTTTAAATTTTTAAATTTACTATTCGCCTACTTGTCTTATAGTATAAATATAAAGCATTTTAAACACATTTAACAATACCATTGAATTCCGATGTAAAAATGGGAGAAGTGAGGGGGGGAAGTAATGTGGGATCCCTAAAAGGCACTAACTGGATACTAACTCAATTCATGTACAAAATTTCAGCCCTCTACGTTTACTTAGAGAGTCTCTAGGCGTGTTAGAAAAGAGGCAAAAAATCAACGAAATACTGGTATAAAAATCGTGGGGGTAAGGGTTAAAAGTGGAAACCTTCAAAAAGCAGTGGCTGGCTATTAATTTAAACTGAACACAAAATTTCAGCCCTCTAGGTTTATTTGCGGAGATTTTGACCCGAACGAAACTGTTAAAAAACAAGAAAAATCATGTTCTTTTTGGTATAAAATTTGTGGGGGTAAGGGTTAAAAGTTGAGGCGAGTGGTACAAACTTTGAAAACGTCAAAAAAGCATGAAATTGTAGTTTAAAAATGGTGGGGGTGGGGGAAAAATATTAAAACCTCCAAAAAGCAGACCCTAGGTACGAACTCTATCAACATACCAAATTTCAACCCTCTATGTTAATTCTGGGGGACTGTGGGCGCGTAAGATCGAGCAAAAATCATTTTTCCCTCTCTACTCCCTCCAAATCATCCTAGGAAGTTGAATTTTGAATATGTTGTAGGTAATTGAACGAAACATTATTTTCAACCGGTTTGGAAAAGTTTTATTGTTTTGTTGTCCCCCACCACCCCCCTAGAGGTTGGGTCGGATCCAAAATTTGCCCTCTGTCCTCTGTTGCTGTCTGGTACATTTTGGTATCCTTTGGTGTCTTGGTGCATTTTGGTGCCTTTTGGTGCAAGAGTCACTTCCAAAGAGCCATTCCAAAGGAGTCACTTCCAAAGAGTCACTCGCAAAGAGTCACTCTCAAAAGAGTCACTCCTAAAGAGTCACTCCCAAAAGAGTCACTCTCAAAAAAGTCACTCCTAAAGAGTCACTACCAAAGAGTCACTCCCAAGGCATTGAAGAAAAGAAAGATAAAACACCAGTATTTCAAAATTAACACGAAGATGACACAGATCGATCTAAAAGAAACTTGAATACTTTTAATGAGAGTATGATGGCTGCAGCAGAAGCAATCAAAAGTACAAAAGACAATCGATTTAACGAGCAAAAGCACTTACCATCGCCTGATAACTACAAAGAAACAAGTTTTACTCCAAAAATGGCTGGTCTTTTGCAAACTGCACTAGACATATTAATAATCAAAGAGATTCAGAACTCATGCGCAAAGGACGACGCACAAGAAGATAAAAATTCAGAAAAAAAGGAACAACCTTCAACATCTAATTCAATAAATGCGGAAGTTAAACGTTTCAAATATGATGATGCAAACACTAACCTTCATAATGGTCATTCGAAATCTGTCGATGAAGAAGAATATTTTGATGACCTGAACCATTTAGTAGATGAACTAAGAAGTTTAGTGACTCAAACGCAAATTGGAGAAGAATGGTTAATACTATGCGCAATTCAAAGGAAAGGCATCATATTGTAAATCCCAGCTTTGCGGATTATATGGAAAATGAGAAAAACGAAGCCATTTTAATAATTTAAAGGAGAGTGACATTGGGAGGCGAATTATCTCAATAACTAGGAAATTGGAAAAGCATGATATTATTGAGCCAGTGTTAAAGTATGTATCAAATGATGACGAAGACAGCGATGAAAAAACATCAGCTAGCGACAACGAAGATACTGCGAGTGAAGGAGAAGCTGATGATGATGAGAATATAGTCGCCGACCATGGTGATGAAAAAATTGCGGGTAAAGGGTTATACTTACGACCCTATAGGAGGCGTTAAAATAAACTCTTAACATTTAATAAGTTGTTAAAAAATTTTTGTAGTTTTTCCAACAGCTGTATACCAAAGTTAATTATTTAATAAAATATTTTAAAATTATGTGAGTGTTATTATTTCTTACAGACCACAGTCCTTAAACAATTTTAGTAATTTGTTAAAAAAAGATCGTCGAAGTGATTATTCTTACAACGAACTATGTAATGTTTATTTTCTGAGCTATTAAAATAGGTAATGTTTTTACTTGCTCCTGAATATAGGCAATTAAACTGCATTGTTCCACTGACGTTCTGACACAATAGAACATATGTGTAAGCTATGTAATTCTTACCAATAAGTATTTACCCATATTATTAATGAATTGTTAAAAATAAAGTATCGTTGAACAATAATGATCTAAAACTGCCGACCAGGAAAGGGTTAATTAGCTGAATATAACTTAACTCCAAACAAAAATAAAATTTCATACTACAAATTACAGTTTTCATCCATTTTTAAAAACGACGAGAGTTATTTACTTTTCACCCTGTATACGTATTTATTGATGGTAGTGTTACATTACATTTTCAATTCGTTGTTTTAGAAATATTTATATATAATAATTTTTTAGTATTTTGCTTGTAACAGATAATTTTTAAGTGTTTTAACAATTTCCACCTTATGTACATAAGACATAATTATACGGTTCATACTGAACTTATAAATTAATAAATTTTATTCAATAATTTGTTTAAAATTATCGATTTTCGATTTTTATTAAAAAATGTTTTAAACTATATGAATGCTTTCATTTAGGAGTAGAAGGGTTAATGCAACATTAATTTTTTATTCCTATAAAAGTGTTTCCTAAAATAACAATTTTGAGTGCTCAGTTTATAAAAAAATGCTAGTTTTATTACAGAGAAAGAAATCGTTTTAATTGTAATCTAGCACATTATCGATGGCCAAACATTTTACGTTAAATGGACAGGTTCTTATATTTATCACGCGTATATATCAACAATACTATTCTTGAAAATAAATTTTCTAATACTATTTCCTATTTTTTACAATCAAATTTTCATTTAGTATAAATTTCATGTATAAAAATTTAAACAAGTAGGTACAATCTTCCTACATATGAGATGTACTTCACATATGCGAAATGATAACTTGGAATCTGTCTCATCAACATTTTTGCTATTTATGATTATAATTTTTGTGTCGTTAAAATACACATAAATTACATATAGGTAGTTAAGAAATTATTTTTTATATTTTATTAAATATAAATTAGAGTTCTGAAATTATTATGAAAAAACTTGACTTTTTTCATTTTGGAAAATATTAAGATATCATCGATTTATTTTACAATTAATACTCAGGGTACGATAAATATCAAAGATTGCTCATAAGTTTATAAAAAATATAATAGTTATATATATATATATATATATATATATATATATATATATATATATATACATATATATATAGGTATATATATATGTATATATATATATATATATATATATATATATATATATATATATATATATATATATATATATATAAAACTAGTATATTTTTTTATTTTTCAAAAGTGATCATAATGCTTTCACTGCTTTAGTAGTCTCGGAAGCAATAAAACAATTAGGCAATTTGATTACACACTAAAGTAATTAGAATTAATAAAATTATACTTTAAGTATATTTATTTATTATATTTTATTTAGGAAATGGCCCCAAACAGAACATTTTCAACCTTTCTGCGACGGCATGTGTAAAACTCAAAAACTTTCTACAAGCTTACTGTAAATCGAACGTAAACTTCGACATTTAGCATTAAATTATAATTCTTAGTCTATTAGAAACACTGAGTCAACAAGACCTTGTTATAAAACTGAATTTGTTTACATTATTTTGCGGTAAAAAAAATAATCTCAGGATGGGTTACGAAGGGTTAGTAGGCAATGGGTTAATAATACAGATTTTACAGACTTATATTAAGTCCTTTTAATTCATACAAAATAACTTCATGTGATAACAAGCACTTACAAATTACTTATATTTTTTTAAAGAAGGACTTTTTCACGTTCTATTTTTTTTTTCTATACTATAAAGGTTTTTCCTTCCCTTTTACGATCAAATTCAAAACAAATAAATTTTCTGCAGACTACATTCTAGATGGTTTTTCCGTAGCTAATGTTTCTGCAGCTGTAAATTTTTCATACTTTGGGGCGCCGATTTTTCTGCAGGAGCCCGTCCTCTTTCTGCAACAATGTCGCCGTGTCGCCTGTAGTTCCGCTATGGGGGAAAATGATTGTAATTAGATAAAATTTATGTAATTTTATTAACAACTTTTTTAAATTAAAACTAATTAAATACTTTATTAAATTTTTTGAGCTTTTCCAGCTTTCTTTGTAGCTTTTTCACTTGTTTTTAAATGTAAATGCTTTAATTTTAAAGTAACCATTCCATAAAATGAACTTTTATTGATTATTATTGGAAAATAAATTAAGGTTATGAATATTGGAAAATAAATTAAGGTTATGAATAGTGTTTGTAGTACATCTCTTTTAGACGTATTGGTAAAATACATATCACAATCTCGAAAATTTTTATATTAAAAATATTTTTTTGGAAAATTATTTTCCCTTTTTTTAAAAAAAGGATTTAAAAATTTAATTATTTAAAAATAATAATAATATGATAGCTGTTGGCGCTGTTGGTATGAATTTTATGCTATGCTATCCAGATATGCCATCTATAATTCAGTTTCAGAAAGTTTTTAATAATGACATTCTCACACCTACTAAATTTTGACTTCTTTAATATGGTGTAATACTAAATATTACACAGTTCTAAAATTTAATGACCTGTTTATTGAATATTAAGTTGACTATTTGACGAATAACTACAAATTATTTTAATATAAAATGTATTTAATTAATAAGTTTTCTTTTACTGTAAAAGATTAATGTGAACATACCATTACAAATTATTTTGTTTTTTTAGTATAAATTAAAAATAAATCGGATTTTTTGCGTTCGTTTAGACCAATGATTCCCAAAATGGTCCCTACGGACCCCCAGCGGTCCCCGAGATCATTCAGGGGGTCCGTCGAAAATCAAGATTGATTTGGGGGTCCTTGAACAACGTCAGGGGGTCCGCGCAAGGTTTAATATAAAATAAAAACATTATAACACACTTTTATTAATATGGAAGTTAAATAACAATGAACAAATTATTAGCGATTTTTACATCCTAACTAACGTATAAAAGAAAAGTTATACTCTTGTTTAAGATGATTAAAAAAATTTTATTACAGTTATCAATACAGTAAGCCCTTAACATTCATTAAAGATTTCTTTTTTTATTAAAAACCGAAAAAGGGATTGTAAGTTTTTCTAACAGAGATGTGTTGAATATACATATATATATATATATATATATATATATATATATATATATATATATATATATATATATATATATATATATATATATATGTAAGTATGTATGTGTGTGTGAGCGAATTCGAACTAAATATCGTATCATAAGTTAAGAAGTCCCAATCCATTGAATGAGCATTATGGTTTATTGTACAGAAGCTATTGATTACTTTTCCGTCTTTCTATTTGGTAAAACGTGAATTTAGTGCCGTTATAAGCCTCATCACAAAAAAACCGACCAGAAATTAATACCTACCTATTTATTAATAATATTTTCGTTCCCAATTAACTTCACTTTGCTACTATTAAGAAACGCCAATGTCATCTTGATTTGTATTGAATGTGTACATTAGAGTCATTTATTTCACTTGCCACCTGTCATTGGCAAAAATAAAATAAATAAATAAAAAATAAATATACTTTTCAGTAAATTAATGAAATACATCAAATTATTTTTAAATTAAGTTACTTTAAATACTAATTTTTTAAAATAATTTGATTTTTTATGCAAAAATGTTAAAAACTTGAAATAGAGCCCGACATCTATACTCCAAAATCTGAATTACTGCCATTCAGTATTCAATGCTGTATTATAGAGAATGATATTGGAAAAGGTCCTTTTCTTGGATATAATAGAAATTTTAGCCGTTAAAACTCTGTCGGTTGAAAGAGCCTCAAATACATATGCATATTTCTACCGCCTAATTGCTAAATTAAAGAAAAATTCAAAAAATAAACATGGGCAAAAAAATTTTTTTTCTTCATTTATATTTTTAATTGATGTATTAGAACAGTTTTATCGAAAAATTAACATATAGTCTCATTTAAAAAACTATAAGTTTGTATCATACCTCGAAAACCATAAGAGCTATAAAGCTCCTGACTATAGCAATCGGTTGCCCCCGTCGATATCTACAACTTTTATTTGAACAATTTTTCGATTAAATCAACGGTTTGGCTGTAATAAAAATGGCAACTCCCGAAAAACTCACACGGTATATATATATATATATATATATATATATATATATATATATATATATATATATACAGTTAGGTGCAAAACGGAACCAACCTCATAATATTTCGAAGTTATTTGGAAAGTAAATTTTAATAATAATCCTTTTTGAAAAAGTTTAGTTATTTTGAATAACTATAGACTGCCAGCTACTTAACAGATATTTGTATACATATTAGTGATGCGACTCGAGTGATGTTTACTCGAGTGACTCGAGTGAATTTGTCAAACTCGTATTCGAGTGAAAAAAATTTTTACTCGAGTCCAACTGCACTCGAGTTTCCGAGTCAACTCGGCACATCGAGTAGACTCGGTTAGGGCCAGATGTTACTTCACTGGTTACAAAGAGACGGGTTGAAACTTGCACTTGATACGATAACAATAAATTAACCCTAGAATCATACGTACTCGTTAAAACGACGAACGAACTTCTCTACCTGCTCCAACACTGTGACTTGTCGGTACCTGCTCGCTGTGAAACTTCTGTTATTTAATTTATTTGTTATTATAACACATAAGACATATAAATTTTGTTTATAGCTATTGTCGTTTTTTTTATACTGTAATAGTGTGCGTCAAAAGGACGACGATGTATGATTAACATATATTTTTTTTTAAAGATTTTGTACTCCACATATAAAAGTTTTCCTAATTTTTCTAAAATTTATTAAAGATATGGATGTTATAATTAATTTATTCAATGATTATGATAATGTGAAAGATGATTACAGCTGTTTGACTTATAGAGACGACATAATACTGAAGTTTGAATATATTGAATCCAAAACTAAAGAATGCGTTTCGAATGACTAAATAAAAGATTAACAATTTATTTTGTGGAAAATATTTTAATTTTTATTATTTTTTGAGATCTTATTCGAGAAATTACTAACAAATTTTAGAAAATTTACAAATGTGCCTAATGGGGAAATAACTACATATGTATAGGAATATTTATGACTGAGAAATTTCACATTCTGTAAAGTCACACATGTCCACTGATTCATAATAGTTCATAAATTAATTATTACAATTGATGTATTTATATATTTTCTAATTTTTATAATGAAAATATGCTTCGATAAAAAGATTAAAAAAATTAATAAATATTTACATTAAGAAATTTTTCCAAATCCAATTTTTTTAAATATTTTTTTCACTTTTGTAGTATTGTTATGTAAAAAAAATGTTTTTTGCAAATAAACTCTAAAACTCCCCGTAAAAAGTCCATTCGTCGAAACGACGCCGATGTATGATTAACTTGACTCGTAGACCAACGTATGATTCTAGGGTTAATAGGTATTAGGTTGATTTGATTGAACTATTGAAAAATTATTTTATGAAAGTGGGACATACGTGTGATTTTGAATTTAGCTTTCGTTAATATTACTAGTAAAGACTAAAGTATAGGTGTATAATAATGATGTTCCGATTCGATTATTTTACCAATCGATTAATCGATTATATACTAATAATCGTAATCGATTTATAATCGGTATATTAATCGAGGTATAATCGATTATACCGATAATTAGGTTTTTGAATAAAAAATAAATATAGTTTTTTTTGTTTTATTTCAAATCTACATCATAAATAATACTGATAATCGATACAAAAATTTTTTTAAAAATGATATATAATAAATAATAAATTAATAAAAACTTGAAAAATTTTAAAAAATTTCATTTAGTTAAAAACAGCACTACAAGGGATCGCGATGTCTGTGACGTCATAAAGGTAATATGTCAAAAGTGTCAAAACTATTAAAATTTAGTAGGAAAAATTATTGGTGGTTGTTTCATTGATTTCGACGTTCAAAATCCTGAGGGACATTTTTCCGGATTTATTTTTGTATTGCTATCACAAAGCGGTACAAAACAAGCTCGATATTTCTTTAGTTTTGATATTTCGACAGTGAAGTTTATAGCAAGCAATAATTTGGATAGAAACAACAATTTCAGAGCAACAATAATTTCATAGCAACAATAATAGTAGGAGAGCTGCTGGCCGATTTGCGATAGTCATTTCAACACGCGTTAAATTGAGAGAACAGGATCTTGGATACTACTTACTATACACAAAAATTCAGTTCTGGCAAGCCTATTCGGCCGGGTTGAGTCATCCTTAACGTTTAAAGCTGTGGTAAATTTGTGGTAAATTTTGCTGAATTTAGAAATTCGTTAAAACGAAATGTAAATAAATTGGACTCTTTTATACAACAATAGACCAAGAGCATATTGTTAAAATTGAGATTGTGGTATCATCTAGAAGTTTAAATGTGAATAAACTGAAATTTAGTCGATAAATACTATTAAAATTAAAAAAATTTAAGCGTCACTTGCGAAATTACACCTTCTTGTATAACTACAGAAGATTAAACGTAAAAAAATTAATTTTGTTATTTTAAATTATTTAGATAGATATGAGTCAGAACAATAATAATGAGAAACTTTTCATAAGAACAGTGTAATCCCTTATTCGTAATCTCTCTTCTTCTTTTCAAATCACATTACCATGGATACACAATATTTTGATATTTGTCAAAATAATTATGAAATTTATCACAACTTTAGATTATTCTGGCGGTACCTTGGTGAAGTGAGAACACTACTAGAACGCTTTTAATCGATAAAAAATATTTTTAACTTTCATATATCAAAATTCCAGAACTGTTACTTTATATAAATTGGGCCTTATTTTTTACACTCTTTAAACGTTAAGGATGACTCAACCCGGCCGAATAGGCTTGCCAGAACTGAATTTCTATGTAGAGTAAGTATCCAAGATTCTATCTTCTCAATTTAACGCGTGTTGAAATGACCATCTCAAATCGGCCAGTAGCTCTTGGCCTAAAATCTATTTGAAAATAAAAAGACACTAAAGTAGCTATGTTCAGGCCATATTACCTTTATTACGTCACATAAGCGCTCGTGAACTATCGGCCCGTTATCGGTTCTAAGTTTAAAAATTTATTTTTAGTTTAATATAACTTCTTAATTATTACGTTTAAAAAAAAATAAAAAGAGTTTTCTTGTAAAACTTATATGTGATCTTTCCATTTATAACAAAAAAATTTTTTCTTCAAAAGCCTAATTGACTTAAATATAATAACCTGACTTTATCCACTTTTTAGTCAATAAAATCGAAATATTTAAAATTTACATATGTGTTTTCTAAAAACTAATATTTTATGATTTTCTTCATAATAGTTTCTTTATTCATTATTATTAAATAACATTTAATTGTAAGGTGTAAACAAAAGTCTGATACAGTTTGATTTTATAATTATAATGATTGATAATTGAAACTAATTATAAAATAACTAAGTTTAATTTTTATTTGCAATCAAAATTGCATAAATGTTATTTATGGTCATTAATTGGTCATCCTTACATGAAAATTTTATTATTCTTAAGAAGTCATTTTACTTTTATTTGTTGATTACATAAATAAATAATATGTACACTAATCATATGTATTTTATTTCATATTACCTCATATTACTAATTCAATAAAGGTATTTAAAAATGCTTAAAAAAATCTTACTCGAGTTGGAGAGAATGAAATAGTTAACTCAGTTGACTCGAGTGACTCGAAAACTCGAGTATAATTCGAGTGACGTAGCAAAATTACTCGAGTGACTCGAGTCACACAATCCTACTCGAGTCGCATCACTAATACATTAGTGATTAATCCTTTTTCTTTGACTCACCATTGTACCACATTTCTGTTTGTGTTGACACAGAGTTTTCTACGCGAATAAAATTTTACTGGTAATAAATAAATTCTAAACTATATAAACGTTCACTAATAAAATCAAAAATATATAAATGAAAATTAATTACATTTAATAGTATTCATATAATTACACAGTAGCATACATAATGCAATTCAAAAATAAATATTTTTTTCCGTAGTACGCACTCGAGTATACAAGGTACAGTTGTCATTTTCAAAAACATGTACGAAACGAGTGATTCGTTGACGTAGTTTAATTCCTATTTTTGAGGACACTATAGAATAAATTGTTTTTTTAAAAATTTAAATTTTTTGTAATAATACCTTAGCTTCTTTTTGGTTTTAATAATCAATAAATAAATACAATATACTTTATGACTAATACCTATTTTACATTAATAATGTCACTATATTATACATACATATTTGCATCTTTCGATAAAAATTAATGAAATTTAATTAATTAAAAATATTTAAAATAATAGAATCCATAGGTTGTTGAATGACTTCACTATACGACTATACCCACTATACCTATGTATGTTATGTATGATGTACTGATGTACCTATACGCTTGAGTCGGTAAGCTCATTAAAGACACAAATGGATCACTATATGTAGAGCTCGGACTGTATAGTGTACTGTAAATCCTTCTGTCAAAAAATTGAATGTTCTCGAGTAGCGCAAAAACAGGTATGAGGGTTTAAAAAATGAAAATAAACTGTAATTTCAAAATCTATAGTCATTTACAAATTTTAATTGTTATTATGTAAATGCAAAGGAAAATGATACTTTCAGTGAAGTGTAGCACACCAAATTAACATATTAATTTTCAATAAAACAGTAATCAATACTAGATGCCTAGATGTTAGTTGCAATTAATAATTAAAAACCAATGAAAAAAATACTTTTTTGCAACTAATGATTGAAAAATTCAACTATTAACTCAACACCTCAAGTATTAACTAATAAGTAATTTACAGCCTTATTAATGAGAATGTGCTTAAAACCATTTTAACTAAAAGCATGTTAACTTGATTTTAAATGTATCGTATTAATAAAACCATTTTAAGATGATTTTAGTTAAAATTGTTTTAAAAAGATTTTAAAAAGATTGCGTTCAGTAAGGTTGCATGATGTTGCGTTTTGAAAAAAAATATCTATATAAAATAATATATTTCTAATATTTAGACAAATACGTAAAAATAGTTAAAAATGTTTCTGAATAAATATCCAATTTTTGGTGAATATAAGTGATGTAAAATTAAAAAAAAAAATACAAGCAGAAATGTGACATTTAATTTTTTTATTTTTTCAATGGATTTTTGACTTATAAAACAGTAAAATTTGAATATTACGTAAAGCGTCAATATAAATAAAATATACTGTAAAAACTAGAAATTACGAATCAAAGGTATTTGTCGCCATGGTTTATTATTATTGTTTACTATTTTTGTGACTTGCTAGGATTACAAAAAATATTATTGTAATTTTTTTTTTATTTTAATATTTTTGGATTAATTATTTTAAAATGACAACTAACGGACAATGGGCGATTTCATAGAACCCCATTTATATTTATTGTAATACGTTTCGTTGAGGAAATTGAATAAATTGTGGTCGTAACCGAGCGAATAATCGTCTACATCTGGGTCATATGAACCTTTTGCTAAATATTTTATCGCAATCATTATTTGAGTAGACTCATTAACTCTTTCTCCGGGATTGTTATTAATTTGAGTCATATCATTACGAATTAAATTTATAACAAAACGAGCAGTGTCTTTTCTCATTCGAGATCTTTTCTTAAAACTAGGGCCATAAAAAGTATACAGCGGATCAACACGTGGCATCTATACTTTTTAATTTGCTTCAACGCCCAGTAAATTAACTTTTATACTTAAAAAATTTCTTCGGTTAGATTAATCTCCTTCATTTTACTATTATTAAAAAATTATATTTAAAAAAATTATTACCATAGAAATAGTGTTTAAAATAGTGTAAAACATGGGTTAGATTGATTTTAAATTTTAAAATACTACCAAGCTTAAAATGATTTTAGTATTATTTTAAGTGGGCTCATTAATACGACAAAGCACTAATAGCATACAAAAACAAAGTTTTTACTTGACATTTGCTCATTAATATGGTTTTACTAAAATTATTCTAATGTGATGCAAAAATGGTGTTAGTATGATTTTATTTTCCTCATTAATAAGGGTGTTAGTTTTTAGTTGTAGTTGTTAGTTACAGAACTGAATTAACCCTGAATGTCGCCCTAGGCACCATGAAAAATGCCGCTCCTACCTTTCGCTTGAAAAGAAGAAAATCTTAATTTAAAAAAAAAAAAAAAAAAAAAAAAAAAACAATTACAAATTTTGACGCCGTGTTTTCAAAATCTCCCGCCCCTAAAAATTGGCCATCCTTAGGCCATAGCCTAGATTGGTCTATTGGTTAATCTGGCCCTCGTTAGTTATATATAATTATATTGAAACCAAAGTATGAAGTTTATTGAAATTATCGTAGAAGCAAAAAAGGCAGAAAAATATTATTTATCTTCTGATTATTTATTGAACGTAATATACAAACGTGAGTAACAATATAAAAAATCATAAACAGAAGTTTAAAAAAATTAGATACTATTTGCAACCTGTTTTCGATCGAAAGATTTTGATAACGAAAAATAAGTAGAATTTATAGTAGATGTTATGTATTTGAAAGAATACTTCTTTTCCTTATATCATCCATTTTGGAAATATCGTTATTTTCGGTATCGATAATTTTCGATAACGAAAAGTAGTTTTTAACAGTCGCAATATGTTTAGAATAGTCACAACTTGCTTCACTTAAGCCTTCAAAAATTTCGTTATTTTTGAGTTACGACGCACCGTTTAGGAGATATTTACGAATAAAGTTTTCGATAGGGAAAGTTAAGGAAAAGTAGTTTTTTAAAAAACTTTTCTGTTACTAACCAGATCAATGGGACTAACGGAGCCTAAATCAACTAGTTAGAACCAATTTATGATAAGTTACGCGGTATCGATAATTTTCGATAACGAAAAGTAGGTTTTGACAGTCGCAATGTGTCTGGAATACCCACAACTTGCTTCACTTAAGCCTTCAAAAATTTCGTTATTTTTGAGCTACGACGCACCGTTTAGGAAATATTTACGATTAAAGTTTACGATTGCGAAAAGTATCGATTTGTCATTTTTTTAAAAATTCACTATCGTTGACCAAATCAATGGGACTAATGGAGTCTAAATTCATCAGTTATAACCAGTTTATGATAAATAATTCGTTAGCTTTGCTAGTTCTCGAACAGAACATTCTAAAACCTTTGTTAAATATCTTTATTTAGCTTCTATTTCAATAATTCTTCTAATAGTGATATTGGTTTTTCGACATCTTTATTAATTTTCGAATAGAAACTTTTGTCAAATTTTTCCACTTGTATTTAACTTGTTTTTCGATGATTAAACAAATGGTGAAGTAAATTTTTCGATACCTTTGCCGATTTCCAGATAAAACATTCTTGAACTTTCGTTAAATTTCGCTACATGGATCCTTTTTAAATAACTAATTCGATGGTGAAATCAAGTTTTGGATATATTATCTGATTTTCAGATAGAACATTCTAGAACTTTACCAAATTGCATTTTTTGGTCACTTTTTTGATGCACTGTCTAATGGTGAGGCCAAATTTTTCAATAGTTTTTCTGATTTCCAAAAAGAATGTTCTAGAACTTTTGACGAATTCTGCTATTTGGACACTTTTTTGATGCCCAAACCAGTGATGAAGTCGGCCTTTGGATATATTTTCTATTTTCAGAATAGAATATTCTCGAACTTTTGCCGAATTTCGTTAATTGATCGCTTTTCGATGAAAAATTTGGTAGTGAAATCAGATATTCGATATTTTTTCTAATTTCCAAAAAGAATATACATGCATTATAGGTCCGCGCTCTAGTCATACAGTTAGAGCGCGGACCTATGGTGCATGCATATTGGATATACGGCTAGTATATATATATATATATATATATATATATATATATATATATATATATATATATATATATATATATATATATATATATATATATTATATATGTATATATATATGTATATATCTATATATACATATATATATATATATATATACATATATATATATATATGTATATATATATATATATATATATATATATATATATATATATATATATATATATATATATATATATATATATATATATACAGGGTGCAAAGTAAATGACTCTCTTCCTTTTAACAGATGGTTTATCTCGGTGTATAATTGCCGAAGCCATAAATTTTTTTCGGAATTCGCTATCTGAAAAAATTGCATCCCAGCCAACTCATCGTTTAATATAAATTTCCCTGAATACGCCTCTGACCAAACTAAAATTATTCGCACCCTGTATAATAAAAAATTTTTTTAAAATAAACAAAAAATTTTTTTTTATTTTACTATAATATGTAAACATGTGTTCACTGTCGAACTTATATGTACTATATTGTACACAGAAAAGCGAACAGTTTTTCATAAATTTTGATTAAAATAAGTTTATAAATTATTTTTTTAGTTTTTAAAATTTTTTAGTTTTTTATATCACAGTGCATTATGAATACTGCAAAAACCATAACTCTGATATCAGTATTTGCATTGCACATTATTAATTTAGTAACAAATTACATTAAAAACTACACTTATAAATTACCAAACAAATAAAAAGAGAACAGAACAGAACAATGAAAAAAATACACAAGAAAAATTTCCATGAGTTGTAATTTTTCAAAAATTAAAAACATTTTCTTTTAACTATCATAAAACATGAATTTCTAATTGTTGATACATTGGTACACAACTTCTTCACTATCTATAAAAACTAAATACCCGTTTTATGTATTGGTATGTACATATGTCAAATCTGTACAATGTGTTCCATATTCGATAGTTTTGCAGCTAAAGTACATAAGAGAAAAACAGAAATTAATAACAATGTTTGATAACGACTTATTTTTTCTTCTCTCAATTTTCTCACTAAGATCAAAAATTAATTGTTAAACGATTTTAAATATAATCTATTTCACTTAAATTTAAACATTAGTCATCACTTACGAGTTTGAGTAATTCCCGTTTTCTTAGCTTTATCTCTTTCATTGTTTCAAATGCGTAAATTTTAAATTTGCAGTTTGTTTTTAGAAAAGAAGATTGATTTGTTTTGAATATAAGAATTATTTAATTTTTTAACGAAAACTCATGATCAATTGTATTTGAAAAGGGGTATAGTTAAAAGTTTGTAAAGAAAAACAGATGTGACGAAAGGCCAATTATATTAAAAACAAAAATGTATTTCAATTATCAAAAAGAAAATTTTTTATTCATAATTGAGTAACTTTAGAGGAAAACTCTAACGGAAAATGCGAAACTATCTGCATCAGTTATCATTATCGTAAAATTTTAAAATGTCCACATGAAAGTCACCGCTATAAATTTTTTACCAAATTTATTCTTTTATTTCAGCAACACTTTGAAATACCAATTTACCTGCAACCCGACCTAAGAGAACTCAAGTTTCAGTAGACAAACAGGCATCGCATACTTACAAACACACAACATCCATATCATCGTCACACGCTTAGACAAAAATTTTTTAAATAAATAAACAACTATAGCATTGATAGCACACACATACAATCTCCATATTCATATACAACACTTATTAAAAGAGTTGTCCAAGTGCGTTTTATACACACATTAAGCAAGGTTTCTGACTTATTTGCATTTTTGTAGTTTCCGAATAAAATAGGTGGCATTATATTATTTTGTACGGTTTACTATGAAAATAAATAAATATATTCGACAATCACAATGTTATTTCTGTTTGTTATTTAAGGGTCAATTAAGTGGTAATTTGATTCCTTACAAATCACATAGACTTTGAAATACAATATTTCTGAAACGAGATATAAAGAATAAAAGTTGTTAAAAGAACTTTAACTTTAACAGATTTTTCTAATGATAAACTGCAAACAGTATACGTAGAATTATTTTTCAACATTTCTCTTAATAATTTTGATTTGAATTTTTGGAAATGTTAACAAATATCAGAATATACTTTAACGTAAAATTGACGGTTAATTGAGATATCTATCTGTAGCATGTATTATATTTGCAAAATTTCGTGTTCCAAAGGCGTAGAATTTCTGAAAATGTTACAACCCACTCACATTAAAAAATTACAACAGCTTCTAGAGTTCTTCGGAACCCTAAAAAAAAAGATTGAAATATGTAATACATATGTATGTGTGTGAGTGTTACTGTGTGTATGTCCATATACATATTGATATTATATTGTATTTGCACATATGTACACAAAACTTATAGCCGGAGAGCCCACCGTATGCAAAACGTATGTATAAGATAGATGAACGATTATTGTAAGTACCGCTAAAGGGAGCTTTCTTTAGAATTACAAAATTTTGCCCGCATGATAAAAATATGACGTCAGTTCCGGTTATGGGTTTGTCATGTCATCAAATACATTGATAATATTTACACCAAAACGAAGGATTCGAAGTCCAAAATAAAAAGATTGAGTGATGCCAGGCTTTAGTAATTTAAATAAAATTGATTTGAATGTAGTCATTGTATAATTATGTAGTATGTACATATCACGTTTATGTGTGCGTTTATGACTGTATGTTTACAGTTTTACACATATGTAAATGTTGAACGGTATTGAATTTATTTAGTGTTTGAATTATTTTATTTTATGTATTTGTTTATATAAATTTTTTTTTCAAATATTGCCGGCTTCCGGGGAAGTTTGCTGTGAAAGTGCTCGGGCCTCATAGTGTTAACAATAATTATGTACTCAAAAATATTTACTCAAACATGTGATAATTAATTTTGAAGCTTCCCGCTCTGTTTTGGATACAAAATGGATGACATGTCACGACTCTATTTATTATAGGGACTCTAGGTAGTACTACCCCAGACCTAAATTTTGCCTGCATGATAAAAATATGACGTCACTTCCGGTTATGGTTTTGTTACGTCATCAAATACATTGTTGAAATTTACACCAAAATGAAAGCTGTCAGATCTTAAAAATTCGTAAAAATATGGCTGCCTTCATTGAAAGGTTTTTTTTTCAGTGAAAGCAGCCTCCTTGTTGCGAATTACTAAGGCCTGGCAGCACTCAATCTTTTTATTTTGGACTTCGAAACCTTCGTTTTGGTGTAAATATTATCAATGTATTTGATGACATGACAAACCCATAACCGGAACTGACGTCATATTTTTATCATGCGGGCAAAATTTTGTAATTCTAAAGAAAGCTCCCTTTAGCGGTACTTACAAAAATCGTTCATCTATCTTATACATACGTTTTGCATACGGTGGGCTCTCCGGCTATAAGTTTTGTGTACATATGTGCAAATACAATATAATATCAATATGTATATGGACATACACACAGTAACACTCACACACATACATATGTATTACATATTTCAATCTTTTTTTTTAGGGTTCCGAAGAACTCTAGAAGCTGTTGTAATTTTTTAATGTGAGTGGGTTGTAACATTTTCAGAAATTCTACGCCTTTGGAACACGAAATTTTGCAAATATAATACATGCTACAGATAGATATCTCAATTAACCGTCAATTTTACGTTAAAGTATATTCTGATATTTGTTAACATTTCCAAAAATTCAAATCAAAATTATTAAGAGAAATGTTGAAAAATAATTCTACGTATACTGTTTGCAGTTTATCATTAGAAAAATCTGTTAAAGTTAAAGTTCTTTTAACAACTTTTATTCTTTATATCTCGTTTCAGAAATATTGTATTTCAAAGTCTATGTGATTTGTAAGGAATCAAATTACCACTTAATTGACCCTTAAATAACACAAACAGAAATAACATTGTGATTGTCGAATATATTTATTTATTTTCATAGTAAACCGTACAAAATAATATAATGCCACCTATTTTATTCGGAAACTACAAAAATGCAAATAAGTCAGAAACCTTGCTTAATGTGTGTATAAAACGCACTTGGACAACTCTTTTAATAAGTGTTGTATATGAATATGGAGATTGTATGTGTGTGCTATCAATGCTATAGTTGTTTATTTATTTAAAAAATTTTTGTCTAAGCGTGTGACGATGATATGGATGTTGTGTGTTTGTAAGTATGCGATGCCTGTTTGTCTACTGAAACTTGAGTTCTCTTAGGTCGGGTTGCAGGTAAATTGGTATTTCAAAGTGTTGCTGAAATAAAAGAATAAATTTGGTAAAAAATTTATAGCGGTGACTTTCATGTGGACATTTAAAATTTTACGATAATGATAACTGATGCAGATACTTTCGCATTTTCCGTTAGAGTTTTCCTCTAAAGTTACTCAATTATGAATAAAAAATTTTCTTTTTGATAATTGAAATACATTTTTGTTTTTAATATAATTGGCCTTTCGTCACATCTGTTTTTCTTTACAAACTTTTAACTATACCCCTTTTCAAATACAATTGATCATGAGTTTTCGTTAAAAAATTAAATAATTCTTATATTCAAAACAAATCAATCTTCTTTTCTAAAAACAAACTGCAAATTTAAAATTTACGCATTTGAAACAATGAAAGAGATAAAGCTAAGAAAACGGGAATTACTCAAACTCGTAAGTGATGACTAATGTTTAAATTTAAGTGAAATAGATTATATTTAAAATCGTTTAAAAATTAATTTTTGATCTTAGTGAGAAAATTGAGAGAAGAAAAAATAAGTCGTTATCAAACATTGTTATTAATTTCTGTTTTTCTCTTATGTACTTTAGCTGCAAAACTATCGAATATGGAACACATTGTACAGATTTGACATATGTACATACCAATACATAAAACGGGTATTTAGTTTTTATAGATAGTGAAGAAGTTGTGTACCAATGTATCAACAATTAGAAATTCATGTTTTATGATAGTTAAAAGAAAATGTTTTTAATTTTTGAAAAATTACAACTCATGGAAATTTTTCTTGTGTATTTTTTGCATTGTTCTGTTCTGTTCTCTTTTTATTTGTTTGGTAATTTATAAGTGTAGTTTTTAATGTAATTTGTTACTAAATTAATAATGTGCAATGCAAATACTGATATCAGAGTTATGGTTTTTGCAGTATTCATAATGCACTGTGATATAAAAAACTAAAAAATTTTAAAAACTAAAAAAATAATTCATAAACTTATTTTAATCAAAATTTATGAAAAACTGTTCGCTTTTCTGTGTACAATATAGTACATATAAGTTCGATAGTGAACACATGTTTACATATTATAGTAAAATAAAAAAAAATTTTTTGTTTATTTTTAAAAAAATTTTTATTATACAGGGTGCGAATAATTTTAGTTTGGTCAGAGGCGTATTCAGGGAAATTTATATTAAACGATGAGTTGGCTGGGATGCGATTTTTTCAGATAGCGAATTCCGAAAAAAAATTTATGTCTTCGGCAATTATACACCGAGATAAACCATCTGTTAAAAGGAAGAGAGTTATTTACTTTACACCCTATATATATATATATATATATATATATATATATATATATATATATATATATATATATATATATACATGTGTTAAAATGAAAATGAAACACCAAAAGCTCTATTGTTAATTGTCACTTTTTACTCGTTATATCAACGAACCCCTCCTATGGCTCTATATAAGTCAGACTATTACTACAAAAGGAAGGAAGAGACCACCTATCTGTGCAAACGACGATCCCTTTTCCACAAAAGCGACTTATTTACAAATTTTTGTTTGAAATTTTTGAATATTCTTGATTCTATTCGTGGTATTCGTCCTACATATTCAATTGCCTTATTTTTTATAATTATAATTGGAAAGTAAACTCATTCATCGCCTTTACAAATATACTACCTTATAAGGCGTTTTTACACGATATTACTGATATTACCTATGTACTATCAAGTAAGTCCCTTAAACAAAAATTATCAGCTAATTTTATTAAACTTTTCAAAATTTCGATTTTTTAGATCGGTCTCAGAATCGATTTTTTTTTTAGCCGATTTTTTTTTTAATCGATTTTTTTTATTTCGATTTAAATCGATCCAAAAATTGATCTTTTTTTGAAGAATCAACATCTCTACTATACACTGTATACGAACTTGTTGACGTGCTATAGCATCGTGTTGCAGTTAATGAAGTTTTACTTGAAGCTTCACAGCACTATAACCGTCTACGTGTTAAAAGTGCAGCAGATGCTCAGAATTACAGTGAATATTTACAAAAATAATAAATAAGTTCAAGAACTTGTTATTTATCCATTATTATATGGAATATTAATTGATTAATTGTTGTAATATGGTTATGATTAGTCTCGGTAACTATCCTCACTGATAATTACATGAATATTTTCTGTTGTGAATATATTAGATAATTGCTAATCCGTAAACTGCATCCGTAAAAAAAAAAACAAAAAAAACAAAAAACAAACCTGAGATGCTTGCGTAATGTCATATTTAACTTATCAGTTTTTATATTAAATTATAATATAGTTAGCTAAGAGTAAGTTATAATGGACCTGATCGCAGATAACCTGATTTGATTGAATGACTTCAATCACACAATGGTGTATTTTATTGGCCGATGAGATCAGACCGTGTGTAACCGGCTTTAATTAGGTATTTAAATCATGGGATACTTCGTATACATGTTTGATGTACTAACAAATTCTTAATGAATAGTTTTAACCTTATGTAAAGGCCAGGCCAATGACGAACAAAATTTTATTATTCATAATGCTAATTTCTTTATACCTATTAAAATTTTTGCCAGTTCAACATTTTACATTCAATAGGGTACTTGACTGAAGTTACAAAAATATTCTAAAAACATTGTTTTTCTATACCAGTTAAGTGATTTTTTTTATCTTCGACAGATTCTGTAAAAAATCATCAAAAAAAAAAAAAAATAACTCTACAATTTTAAATGAGAAAAAGGCGGGAAAAACACCTCACTATAGTGACGTCACAGTTTGAAGCAGTTAAACGTCAATGTCAATATTTATAACCTCAAAATTTTGATTATATTCATAAAATGTCAAAGTAAAAGCAAGTATTTATAAGAATTCTGGCCGATTATTATTATTATATATCTAAGTTAATAGAAATATTCAAAGGAAAACACAATTTCTCCTCACCGATGAAAATTATCAAAATCAACATATCTAGCTACAAAATGTTACGTCATATTCAAGAAATGGCGCGTTTTCACTTATTTGAATATTTGTTGAAAAATGGCGATTTTCAAAATAAAATTTCTAAATAGTTATCAAATTTTTTTATGTTTCATCATTAAAATTGGACATATGTAATGATAATGCATAGAATTATTTAACATTTGACACAAATTTTAAATACAGTCAAGTACCGTATTCTTATCAAAATTCTGTACAATTCTTATTATAATAAAAAAAAAATTAATAATAATAATAATAATAATAATAATAATAATAATAATAATAATAATAATAATAATAATAAACGCCCTGTGGGTGGGGGCTTCACTTTGCAGAATTTGCCCACAGTAAGTCCTGCTTGTCGTAAAAGGCGACTAAAAGGACACCCCATTAGGATGGTGAAAAAACAAAAAAAGCCTCGGAAAAATGCCGCTGCCGGTGGAGCGACCGGGCGCATCAGGGTCACCACTGAATGTGACAGCTTAGATCGCGGTGACGACAGGCTGGGTTCTAGGCAGCCACCTGTCAGCTGTAACAACACCTTCAGCCAAAATGCTACTGCCCTACTTACGGAGCCCCCAACACCTTTGGCTCAGCCGACTTTAAGTGTTTCCTCAGAGCATCCTTTGGGGACCACTAAAGCTGGTAAGAAGCGTGTGCGTATGCAATGGACAGATGAACTGAATGAATTCATCGTACGCACATACTTCAAAGTTACTAGACTTGAAACGGACAAAACTGGTTACCGTACAAAATTACATCAAGAGTTCGCGCACAGCTACCCTCACCTATGTCGCGTTACTGAACAGAGACTGGCAGACCAAAAACGTGTCATTTTTACCAATAACCTCATCCCTGCCTCCCTCATAAACACCATTAAAACACAAGTCGCACATCAATTTGCTCAAAATGAAGAAAGTCAGGACGACGGCTCACCAGAAATGGAGAGCCCCACACAAAACGACACTCAACGGCTTGTCGAGAATGAGCCTGACCACCATGAGACAGCAGTAAATGACACCCTACTGCAAAAGATCGAACTGGAATTTAACACAGCGCTTACTGAATTTGAAGGGACGGACCCCACACATAGGTACTTGTTGCCTAAACAACACACCTCACGTAGATTGGCTGAGATCGTTGAGATATTGAACAATACAATACTGCCTAAACACTTAGAAACATGTGACAATTTTATCGAGTTACACACAGCTATCTATTGTGGAGCCGTTGCAGCTATACGTTGTAACGGGTCCGATGTAACACCACCTGTAACGCACAACTCGAAGGAACACAAAACTCCTGCCTGGGAAACACGATTGAATAAACGCATCAGCAACATCCGATGCAACCTCGGCAGGATCACCCAATACCAACAGGGTACGAGGTCCAAACGGCTCAACAAATACATACACGACATATTACACAAACACACAGTACACACACAATACGAGGAACCCAATAAAACACTCACAGAGATCAGAGATACGCTTCACCAAAAATTAACAGCACTAGCGAAGCGCTTACGAAGATATAAGACCAGTACTGAACGCAGACGACAAAACCAAGCGTTCAGCAGAAACGAGAGACGGTTTTATCAGTCTCTAACGAACACGGTAACTGACAGTAATGGTCTACCGGAGAAGAACGCACTTCATAGTTTCTGGGCGAATATATGGTCCAACACCATTGACCATAACGACAAAGCCAGCTGGATCGATACAGAGTACAGGAATAACGAACATCTTCCGGAGATGCTCTATACGGACATTACTACAGAGAACGTCTCCAGAGCTTTACAGAGATCGCATAACTGGAAGGCACCTGGCATCGACAACATACAAAACTACTGGCTCAAACACTTTACATCAACACACAAGTATCTCGCTGAACACTTTACACTATTTATAAAAACACCAAACCTGACACCGAAGTTCCTAACGCAGGGTATCACATACATGAAATCTAAAAACAGTGATACAAAAAATCCTGCGAATTATAGGCCTATCACCTGCTTGCCTACAGTGTATAAGATTTTGACGTCCTGTCTGGCAGAAAAGATCAATGAGCATTGTCAGATTAACACCATACTGACAGAAGAACAAAAGGGATGTCGAAAGAGGTCACAAGGCTGCAAAGAGCAGCTTCTGATTGACTCCGTAGTACTGGAACAAGCGAAAGGGAGAAAACGTAACCTGTACACAGCGTTTATTGATTATAAAAAGGCATTTGATTCGGTCCCGCACTCCTGGTTGCGGAGAGTATTGGAGCTGTACAAAATACACCCAAGTATCGTGAACTTCCTTGGAACGATCATGTCCGACTGGCGAACGACCTTACATTTGAGTATTGGTAATGAAAAAACAACAAGCGACCTTATTCAAGTAAGACGCGGCATATTCCAAGGCGACTCATTGAGTCCATTATGGTTTTGTCTCGCAATGAATCCACTTTCTCGCCTGTTAAATGAAACCAAATACGGTTACAATGTAGGTACGCAAACGAATTCGCGCCATACCATTTCACATCTAATGTACATGGATGATATTAAGATCTATGCAGCTACTAAACATCAATTACAGCAGCTGCTGGGACTTTCCAACGAGGTTTCGCGAGACCTCTGTATGGAGTTCGGAATCGATAAATGTCGAACACAATGTCGTTCTGGAGGAAAACGAGATGCGGTCGCATTCGAACTCGAACCAGAGTCTGTTATGCAGCCCATGGACGAGGGAGAGTCGTACCGGTATCTCGGATTCAATCAGGACGAACGTATAGATCACAGCGCTGTAAAACAACACCTGATGCAGCAATACCTAACGCGTGTACGGAGATTACTGAGCACCCACCTTGATGGAAAAAAAACCATCAAAGCAATTAACACCTACGCAGTTCCGGTGCTAACATACTCATTTGGGGTAATCAAATGGACGCCTACGGACTTGACAAACATCGAGATCAAGACCCGCGTCCTTATGACCAAATACAGAATTCATCATCCCAAAGCAGCGATAGAACGATTGACGCTGCCAAGAGCCGAAGGGGGTCGAGGTCTTATAGACATAAGGAACACGCATAATAAACAGGTTCATAACTTGCGAGAATACTTTTACACCAAAACACACACATCACACTTACACAATGTAATAATCCAAGCCGACAAGGCATACACACCATTAAACCTCTCACACACAGAAATGCCAGATAGTTTTTGCCGTTTGGTCACGAAGGAGGACAAAATTCAGCAATGGATTCGGAAGCCTTTACATGGGAGACATCCACATGATCTTAATCAGAGTAACGTCGACAAAGCAGCGTCGCACGCCTGGTTGAGTCAAGGAAGTCTTTTCCCGGAGACTGAAGGATTCATGCTAGCTATACAAGATCAAGTAATTCATACAAAGAATTACTCAAAATACATACTTCGCGACTCGTCAATAACATCTGACTCATGCCGGAGATGCCATTCCAAACCTGAAACGATCCAACACATCACAGCTGCCTGTACTCAGCTCGCTCAGTCCGAATACAAACACCGTCACGACCAGGTTGGCAAAATCATATACCAGAAACTAGCGGTCAAGCACCACCTTATAACCGATAAAACACCTTACTACAAGCTCACACCAAAAGTAGTAGCGGAGAATGACTCCTGTAGACTTTACTGGGATCGGTCGATTATTACAGATAAGACCATAAATCATAATCGACCAGATATCACCTTCGTAATGAAAAACACTAAGACAACCTATCTGATCGATATTGCGGTTCCAAATACACACAACTTACAAAAAACACACGCAGTTAAATTGGATAAATACACTGACCTCGCAGCCGAAATAAAACAACAATGGCGAATGGAACATGTCCACATCGTTCCAATAGTGCTCAGTGCCACCGGGGTCATTCCACACACACTACATAATAGTTTGAGCCTCTTGGGTCTCCCAAAATACACATATGTCACTATGCAAAAGGCAGTGATCATAAACACGTGTCGTATAGTACGGAAGTTCCTCAGTAATACGAATCCGACTGCGATATGTGAAAGCACAAGACCTGCTTCTACTCCATCTGAGCCATCTACAGTGAGCGAACAATACACTGACACTCATCCTACTGACACACAACACACATACATAAACACACAATACACTAACACTGAAAGACAAACACTTAACACACATACAGATCCAGATTCGTCTGATGGAGAGGGGGGATCGAACAACTGCCGCACTGTCACTGTTACCGCTCTGGTGCACAATCCTCCCCAATTCAATAACACACAAGGTCCGTCAACCTCTGTACCATCTAAACGCGCAGTTCCAGGAACACCCGATCTTAATGAGCAATTTGATGAACCAGAAAACATCTACACCAAGAAACGTAAAATAGAAAGACATATCCACACACATACACAAACACACACACAAACACAAACAGTCCTTTCCCTTCCCTCTGTCCCTACTCCTACCTACCATTTGAGGACACGAAAACGAACTAGGCTTTCACAACCCTCTGTCATTGAGCCAACATCTACGCTCCCACAAAAGTCTCGCCGTACGACCCAGTGTACACCAAAATAGACGAATAACACCTCGTTTCAAGTAGCATTAACAACAATATAGGGAGTGATGTGACAAACCCGTCCGTGAATGTACTACGGTACTTTTACGGATTGGTTTGGCACATTACCCTTCCACAGAGCCTAATACCTTGCATAATGCCGGTATAGGTGAATGTTACCCAGTACTGTCCTACTGAGTAGTGAGCGCCAGGTTGGCGTAAAAGTCTATAATAATAATAATAATGCTGGGCTAAAATCCAACCTTCACGTCCCCGTTCGTGTCCGGCGGGCAACTGTTAGCTTCGGCTAGCAGGCTGACGAGGCTCTGGTACTGTGTTTCGACAAGAATGATCGTGTGGAGGGGACGATGTTGTATCCCCCGAGTGAGTGTTATGCCTGCGTCAGTTTGATTTGGTTTAATTGGTACCTTGACCGGAATTCAACGCGTCGCCAGTGCTGCATACTCCAGTGGGCGTGATCTTCGGAGTCCGACGATACCGTTCGGATGCGTCGAAAAGGTGATATTGCGTCTGTGATTTATGTAAAAATTGTGATCTGTGTCTGTGATAGTTGTTATGCCACCTTGGGTTCTCATGCCTGCGGTGGTACTTTTTAATTGTTACTGTGATGTTTCCCTGGCCTTGTTCTTGTCATTTCGATGGGTAGGAATGCGGCTCCCGACGCACTCGTTCTCATCGGCCACACGTACGAGTCGACGTCTTCCCGAACAGCTTGAGCGAGCTCGCCCAGTAAGGAGACGTCGTCGTCCCTCGTACGGATGCGTTCGTGGGCGTTGATATGGCGGCTTCCGCCCCGTCGAAGTGATACGGACACAGGTCAGATGTTGGCTCTGTGATACTCTGTGGCATTGTCCCGTTCTCTGTAGCCTCGACTCGGAAGAACGTGGCCTAGTCATCGTACCGGTCTCCCGTGTAGGTTGACCCCGACATCTGACAGAACGGCACATGTACCCAGTAATCAGTTATCTGACAGAACAGTACATGTTGCTCAGTAATCAGATGTCACTGTCCCTACACATGTGAGTTCCTAGGTGTTGACGAAGCCATTTCGGAACTGTCGAGACTATGGGGAGCGGAATCGTGTCACAGAGCAAGAAATTTTTGAAATCTGTGATATTGTTGTTTTTATTTTTTAATAAGATTGTGTTTAATCCGTTTTGTTTTAACGATGTACCACTGAGGGCCTTTTCCACCCGAGGTGGTACATCATTTTTTTTATTCTTATCTGTGATATTTTATTGTGCCGCTGTGGGCTTGCTGTTGTAGCCCTTCAGCGGTTTTGTTTTTAACTACTTATTGCGGCACTGGTCGGCCTGTGGCTCCCCAGTGACGTAATAAGACTTTCCTCTTATATTTTTTTTTCCTTGTGATATTATTGTGATGTTATCTGTGATATTTTTACTCAGTATTCTCCACTTCGAGGCCCTTTACACCTCGAAGTTTCATCGTTGGTTTTCAGTCCTTGGTGACCGGACGTTCTGGCTAGTACTTAGCGTACCGCCACCAAGGACTGTCCGCTCGTTATGAAGCCCTGGGATGGCAAGGCTCATCGGCAGGGTTGGCATGTTTAAAACAAAGTGTTTTAAAACATATGTTTTAAACAGTGTTTAAAACACAATCTAAATAAAACATGTTTGAAATTAAAGTGTTTTAAACGATGTTTTAAACTATGTTTAAAACAAATAAAAAACATTACATAATAAACAGTGTTCTGAACGTCCTTTAAATTCTTTCGGCTAGAGTAAAGGTATAAATAAAATGTTCTGAAATAAAAATATAGGCTAATTATATCTTTATTTATTTAAAAATGAAAGCAATTACATTCTAGGTATGCATGAATAATACTTAAAATAGTAAGAACAAAAATTTAGGTTAAACTAAAATTTAAATATTTCGATTTATGTTAATTTTTTTTCGTGTATACTAAATAGAAGTATATATTTATGTAAAGTACCTTAAAATGGTGGCTATCACTAAAGTTACTGATCTATATAAGCACGTATAAAAAAATTATATTATTATATCAAGTACTAATTTATGTTAAGTATTTATTTCTATTTAAATCTTGGAAAACAGCAACCAGCTTTGCAGCTTTTTCCGTACCCAATCTATTCCTCACATCGGAATGAATAAACCCAAATGTTGAAAACAATCTTTCAACTCCAGCACTTGACGCTACAGCCGAATGTAACTGTGTTACTAAATCAAATGTTTTAGGGTGGATTTGTGACTTTAGTGATAGCCACCATTCTAAAGCACTGACACTGTTTACTACATGATCCTCAAATAATAAAGCATGGAAAGGATCAGTCATAGCTCTGTATTTTATAATATCAGGCAATGCCATTTTATGATAGGTTTGGACGTACATTAATGAATTCAAAATGGTTTCATTTGTGAGGTCTTTACCTCTATACTTTGGGTGCAACAAATTAGCCGTGTAATGAGCAGGCGTCATTGCCATTTCGAATCTATCATTGAACTTTTGCAAATCGCTTAGAGAATATTCATGATCATGGGCACCATCAATCTCCTCAAATTTGTTCTTTAAGTTTATCCATGCTTGTGTCACTTCCCCAATAGAACAAGATGCTTTTTGCGAAATATCGAGGGTTTTTGCTATATTTTCAAGTTTTTTGAACAGATTTTGTACATTTATTTTTAATTCCATGTTATTAACTTTAGATATGATATCTGAATTAATAGCCACAGCATGGTTTAGACCACATATTCATATTCCAACTACGTATCTCTATACTAGCAAGATTTTTGTGGACAAGAGGTGACGTAAAATTTTTCTCCCACTCTAAGCGCACAACATGTTACTACATAAGCTATCTATCTATGTATGTGTAATATGCGCTGGTATGTGTGTCACGGGTCATTCTATCTGTAGAAAGTGGGGATTGTATGTGTACGTACAGCTCCTGCATACATATTATGTATGTATTCGCTTATATTGTTGGGAAGTACTTGATAACAATACAAACAATCGATCTTTACACAGCTACAGTTGCTGTGTGACTAATCGGCTTAAACGGTATCTACCACAAACTGGCACACAGCTATCCACAGTTTTGTAGAGAAACGCTTAGGACGTGGTTTAGACATATATCAGACATGATGTGCCAGCTATCTAAAAATGTCTTCAAACAGTCTGACATTGTATTCCATCTGACTTCTTGTGGTAAAGCTATGGCCTTTACCCCAGCTTCTTTATACTTTGCTGATGCGAAATGCGTATACTTAAAGTATTTCATTATGGTTTTCACGTCATTGGTAACTTCAGTTACATTTAGATCACGTGCTAAAAGGTTTAATATATGAGAAGAACATCCATAGGTAATTATGCCTGAATGATCAGCTAGTTCTTCCTGTTGAGCTAAGATTTCGCGCATTTTACCCATATTAGAGGCATTGTCTGTGACGAAACTTCGAACTGTACATTGAAATTCTTCACATTTCTTAATGGCTGCTATAGCAATCTTAACCAAATAATCTCCTGTGTGGCTCTCAGCTCCGGTATCTATCGTATCTATTAAATAAGTTTTCTCCTTTAAAATATCAGAAACACAAACACAGACAATAGAGTCGTTTCGTACATTGCTCCATCCATCAAGAGACATGTTAAGTACTTTTCCTTTTAGTTCATCTCGTAGTCTGTCCTTAGTCGAATTGTAGACTTCATCCAGTAGGTTACCTCCAATCTGTTTTCTATTTGGTGGTTTATATCCTGGATGGAGCATTTCTACAAATTTTAAGAATTCTGGATGTTCCACATGAGTAAAAGGCGTGTTTGTGGCATATACGAAACGTGATAATTGTAGATCAAATTTCTTTTTATCATCTGGTTTGGTTAATACTATGAAGTTTTTAATTGATGCGCCGCTACCTAAAAATACAAAATGATTAATGTATTGAACGGACAAAACCCAAGCAAATATAAATATATTGTACGGAAAAGTTAAGAAAAGACAGAAGACGAAGTAAGTACCTTTATTATATTAATAGATTTGAGAGTTACTTTATGGTATTCCATATTTGTAAATAATAAACAAATATTTTGCAAAGTAAAATATTTGTTTATTATTTATAAGTACCCTTATTTATTTCGTCCTAAAGAATACCTAAATGTGAGTCCTAAAAATAGAGTACCTATTGATATTTACAAATTTAATATCAATAGTTACTTACTATATTTTTGCCTGTTTCCAACCTAACATCAAATTTAATTCGACAAAATTCATTAAGTCAAGAAAATAACCATCTATCTACAGCTCAGTTTCTATTTTAATTCCATGAAATTAACTAGTAAATAGTAAGAAAAAAATACAGAAGACAGAATAGTAGGATAAACTATAATACCTTTAGATGTAGAAGGTAAAGACAGTACCGATTTGTTAGAGGTACTACTGGAATTACTACAAACGCTTGCGCTTCTGCTAACATAGACATCAGAGTCTTGATCGCCGTCTATACTTTCCATGTTCGTGTCAGTGTCTGACTCGGGCTCATTATTTAGCGACGCTTTACATTTTTGAAAATGAACTTCCATTCTTTTTACTAATCCTAATAATTCAAAATTACATTTTCGACAACGCACTCTATTGGTTTTTAGTGCAGAATTTCCTTGACCCACTAAAATAAAGTGGTCCCATATCTTATTCTTCTTCCGTCCACAAGTTGACATTTTTTTTTTATAAATACTTTCACCCCCGATTTCGAAATTCAAATAAGTTTTCAAACAAAACGATTTTTCTTTCCTTTCTAATTTAATGCTGAAAAATCAAGAATTACGACGTAAAGAAACACCGAATAGTTGAGAAGGTACATTTTTTTCTTAATTATCGTATTCTACTTACCAGTTTTAATTAAAGAAAAAAATTTCTGGAGATTATTCGAAGATTTAATATCAAATTTTATAAAATTTCTCGGCAACGCCACACAATGTCTTTGTTGTACACCGTATTCAACACAACTACATTTACGTAGTTTTAAAATTTTGAATAAACAGCAAACGGTTTATAAATTTTGCAACAAACAAAATATTCAAATTTTTTCCGTTAATGCCATCTATTATAAATTAATAGTACATATGGTACATATCGTAGATATGTATACCTACTTATCATAAATTTTTTTTATAACAGTAACTGGCAGCAAAAAGTCCAGTATTTCGTGACAAAAAGTTTTTTCCATAATATGATTAAATTACAGGGATCAAACCTGTTTAAAGTTTGTTTTAAACCTATGTTTAAAACGAGTTTAAAATGTTTAAAACACATGTTTAAATTAAACGAATAAAAACAAGATTTAAAACATAGGAACACATGTTTAAAACATTTTGAACTGTTGGTTTTATAAATTTAAAAAAAAACTGTTTTTTTCCATCCTTGCTCATCGGTGAATTTTATCATGTGTATGTTTGTCCGTTGTCTAATGCATTTATGTGTTCCTGTCTATATGTGTCGTTTTTATCATTTTCCCGTTTTGGCGGCGCATGCCCTTCGATGGCGATGCCGCCGGATACTGCTAACCGCGCCATCCACCGGCAGCAGTGTCCCAATTTTAATTAAAAAAAAAAAAATAATAATAATAATAATAATAGTAATAGTATAAATTTTGTGTGTGTCCTAATTTATTTATTTATTAATGATACCCTGTTCCAGCTGGTCTGGCAGGGTACTTTTAGTCTTTTGTTATGCCACTAAGGGCCTTTTACACCCTTAGTGGTACTGTTGTTATTTATACGTGTTATTTTGTTTTTGTTATTGTTTTTTAACGATGTACCACCGAGGGCTCTTTACACCCGAGGTGGTACATCACTTGTTTTTATTATCTGTGATATTTTGTTATGCCGCTGTAGACCTGTTATTATGGTTCTACAGCGGTATTGTTTTAATTCCTTATTGCTTCACTGGTCAGCCTGTGGCCTCCCAGTGATGTAATAAGTATTGTCTGTGATTTTTTACTGTGATATTTATCTGTGATAGTTAGTGATTGTCTAGTCAGGTTTCTCCACTCCGAGGCCTTTTGCACCTCGGAGGGAGTCCCAGCGATGGCTTCCAGGCCTTGGTGACCGGACGCTTTGTCTAGTACTTATCGTACCGTCACCAAGGACTGTCCACTCTTTTTAAGCCCTGGGATGGCAGGGCTCATCGTTGGATTTTATAT
The DNA here is from genome assembly GCA_035578155.1 of Brachynemurus nebulosus. NCBI lineage: Eukaryota > Metazoa > Arthropoda > Insecta > Neuroptera > Myrmeleontidae > Brachynemurus > Brachynemurus nebulosus. Next base: position 18,357,818 of record JAPWDM010000002.1, read on the forward strand.
GTGTATGTTTGTCCGTTGTCTATTGCATTTATGTGTTCCTGTCTTTACGTGTTTTTATTTTTACTGTGTTTGGCGGCGCATGCCCTTAGTAGGCGATGCCGCCGGGTGCTGCTGACCGCGCCATCCACCGGCAGTAGTACCCCAATTTTAATTAAAAAAAAAAAAAAAAAAAAATAGTATAAATAAATAAAATGAATTATATAATTCAATTTATACAAATAAAAATTATATGAGAATTTTCTGTTATTTTATTTTTTAATTTTTTCTCGTTCCAATAAGAATATTCCTATTGTCATTAAAAACGCAACTTATTTTCATTAAAAAAATTCATTCAAGTGAATTAGCTAAATTCTAAATAATTAACAATACATTTTTTAAAAACTTTCACGTATTATTGTATTAACAAGAAATTTTATCTAAAATCTAGTACAATATTACTCTTGTAATTAAATTAGTACTCTGTGAGTAAAATCATATCGTGTATATCTCTATGATACGATGATTCTAGCATACATAGTTTATAGTCAGTAATAGCGTTCGGTATACATCGTATATATCCTTCACCCTTCTCTCAAGAACACGGAAAGTGAGACAGGAATATACAAATATCTCCAAAGTAAGGCAAAAGTTCTTCAAAACAAGTGTAATGTTCTTAAAAGTAAGAGCAAGGCACTTTGGCTAGGTGCGGTACGAATAGGCCCATATATACATACAGCAGAACACACATAATATAATATACATACGATACATACTCAGAGCCATCTTTACATATTTGTGATAATTACTTACTGATATATCAACCTGCAACAAACTATGTACCAAAATGTCATTTTGTCATTTACAATTTCAAAAGTAAATAATGTTAAGCTGTGGTTAAGTGGCAAAAATGATTTTATGGTTTTTATAATTAATTTGGGTTTTAATTATTTATTAAATAATATTTTTGTCAAACAAATATAATTATTTTGAACATTCAAACATTGAACATTCAAACTAATCTTGAAAAGGCGCCAAATTATGTACTTTTAATTGTAAATAATTTGTGGTGTAAATTAAATTATTTTTTCTACAATCTTAGTGGAAGGAAGGCTTTTGCGCTCTGTGAAGAGAGCGCAAAATGTCTATTTGCCGAAGACTCTCGTTGCCGAGCAACAAATTTCTACTTTGCGCTTTAAAGCGGAAAAGTAATACTTTGTCGCTCGCTCAACGTATATTTAATTACAAATCGGGTAGGCGTTGTTTATATTTTCTATGGTAACAAATAAATAAACAGATTCTAAAATTATTATGTTTACCGTAATCAAGTGAAATATTAATTTTATTAAATTTCAAAATAACTGCAAAATATTAAAAATAATAAATAACTATAATTAATAAATAATTAGAATAAAAAATTTTAAAAAATATGTACATATATGATGGAAATATGTAATAGTGACAGTGATTTCTCAAGTACACCTCCAGATATTTCTAAAGATGCAAAAATTATAATATTAAAATCATAATTATTTTTTCAAGTACATATTTATATATACATATTCAATTAGTCAGTAGGTCTTCTACTAGAATACGTATCTATGTGTGTGTAATGTAAGTATTTTTTTTATACCTGTGTTGAAGGTCAAACCACACTGGAAAAATTTTTTGTCAACAAGAATACGAACTCACCTCTTAGTACACTGTAAATCCAGTTATGTTAAGACATTCAATACTTAAATCATATAAGCAACTTTTGCATATTGTTCTAAATATCTAAATGTTAAATTATTCACAATATTGTTTTTCATTATTACTATTTTATGTTAGAGCATGTTAGGCTACTAGAACCTTCTATTTAACGTTTACTAGAAAAAAATTTGTATTAGAAAAATAACCCTAGCGTGGATTTTTAGTGTACTACTAATTTAATTTTATTGTGGAACTGAAAAACAATATTTTTCAATCTAAATAATTCGGTTGATGCTTAAATAAAAATGTCAAAATTATTAGATTTATGACTTTCGAAAGATAGTGTTGTCTTTTATTGTCAGATATATTTCTTTCTTTGTTTCCTTTGGCATGTTAAAATGCTAATGGCAGTGAATCGGTTAAAAAGGTTACTTCATACTTTAAAAAAGAAATAAAATATTTTTGTGTATTTTTTTAATGACTTAGGGGCCTTACACAATAATGAAAATTTTTCCGTTATATCTTCAAATACTGCTCTATAATGTATATTTTTTTCAGATTTAATTTACCTCTTTTCAGATACAATTGATCATGCGTTTTCGCTAAAAAATTAAATAATTCTTATATTCGAAACAAATCAACCTTTTATTCTTTTCTAAAGACAAATTTTAAATTTAGAATTTACGTAAATGCAATAATGAAAGAGATAAAGCCAAGAAAACGGAAATTATTTGAATTCAAAGTGACGAAGCATGGTTAAATTTAACTGAAATAGACCATATTTTCAATCTACTGAAGTCACTACATTTAACGTATGCGGAATGAAATATGGACTGCCACATTAACATTAACAAAAAGTTTTATTCAAATAACAAAATCTTGAAATTAATACATGTTAAAATATAGAACTTAAGCTATTTTATAAAAAAATATTAGAGCCACAGCGATGGGCTTTCCTTATATTTTGAGGCACCTTATGCATTGCCTCCTGGATCCCCTTTGTGTCCATCTTCCTTAGCTCTCTTTTAATTTTATTTATGAGGCAGTCAAGGCTTTTTGGTTTATATCCTTTTCTATAGACATTCCTTTTTAAATTCGCCCAAAAAGTTTCATTTGGTCTTAGTTGTGGCACGTTTGGCGGATTTTGTTCCTTAGGTACAAATTCTATATTTAAATTTGCCAAAGAAGACTGTGTGGCTCTTGCGTAATGCGACGATGCCAGGTCTGGCCAAAATATTATTTTGTCATCCTTGTGGTACTTATCTATAAATTTACTAAGTACAGGAAGACATTTGTCAATGTAAACCTGAGCGTTTACAGCTAAGCCCGATTTTATGAACACCGGCTCACTTATGCCACGCTCACTTATCGCTAACCATAACAAAACTTTTTTGGGAAACTTTGTTTTCGTAATGTTTGTTATATTATCCGGTGGTGTAGTACCACGAAGCTTAAAATAATATTTTGGAGTCCATTCATGACCTTCCATTGTAAAATAACTCTCATCATCCATGATGCAAATGTACGGGGAGCCCACAGCAAAAAAATTTTGTGACAAAGCACGTAGTCGATGTTTAATGAGCTGCGACTGTTTTTCTGAAACAGCTGGAACTGATTTTTTTGCACACTTCAACACTCCCATATCAGCTACGTACTTTTTTACTGTTTTATCACTGACTTTAAATTTGTTTGCTAACGCACGATATGATTTTGCAGTTCGTCCCACAATCTCCGCCTTCAACTTAGCTCTTGTTTGGCTGCACTGCAAAACGCATCTTTTACCAGAGCCGGATTTTCTATTAAACGTTTTCCCAATCTCAAAAGCTTTTATAGTCTTATAAATAAAAGACTTTTTGAAATCCATTTCATAAAAGTGCTGAAATATTTCTTTTTTTCTTTTATGTGGATTATTTTCAACAAATTTAAATATCAACTCGCGACGTTGCAATTCGTTCAATGACATTAGTTGTGTTCCAGCATCTATTTTTGGACAAGTACAAAACAAGTTACGAATTTGTTTGTAACCATGCTAAAATACAAACAAGTGACGAACTTGTTCGTAATGTACAGGATGTACAGTGTGCTGGAACGGTTTAAATTCGTTTCTGACATTCTATAGACTTTCACTTCAGTGCCTTGGTAAAGCGGGTTCTACACGATGCTACGAACGTTCCTTCTAACGTTCGATTGAACGTTTGAAGCAATTAAGTTCGACAGTTGGTGCGATGAATGTATCTGCTACACGGTGAATCGAATGTTTGATCCAATACGAATGATGATGTGTTGGTACTCACAAGTGGACGACGCTGTTATCTGACTGATGTTATCTCTAATGTTATACACTGATGTTGTCTCTCTTCACATGAACGAGTCGTGCAGCTGCTGAGTCGAACCAACCAACGCAACCAACATTGACCTTCAAACGTTCGAAGCATCCCTTTGACTCGGTCCAAGAATACGGACATCGAGCGGGACATGGCCAAATGCGAATGTTTGACGCTCGACATTGGACACTCGTAGGTTCGAACAACGGCTACACGATGCTATGAACCATCCAACGTCGAATGTTGGAAGGTGTTCGTAGCATCGTGTAGCAGCGGCTTAACACTAATTACAATTCATTAAATAAACAATTGGACAATTTGTCCATTCAAAAGTCCGCTGACAATTTTAACAGTTAGGAACAAGTTGAAAACATGTCAAAAATGATGCTAGAACGTTGTACATTTTGTACAAAATGTACAAAATGTACATTTTGTTTTGCTGGAACAGTTTCGCATGTGCAAACAGTTTGCGGACTGTCAAACATGCGATGCTGGAACACAACTATTGTAACAACTAATATTATTTTATTGAACTAATATCCAGTCAAATAATTACAGGAATAGTACCGTTACTTTTTTAATATTTTGTTTTGATATTATGTTTTGTTTTGTTAGTGCAATGACGGTTGAATATCATTCCAAATTTTATTCCGTATACGTTACTCATAGCAATCTAACAAAAATAAATAGGAAATTATACGCATGGGATAAATTTCCCCGAAAAGCAGTGTTAGCGAGCAAAAAAAATTGTCCTTTTTATTTTCTTCTATTCTACTCTTTTAAGGGATTTATTATCAGTTTATCAATTTTGTCGAGGTTACTTACCATCTTCGAGATATTTGCAAAATTAAATTTTTATCCTAATTTTTAAAGTGCATTTTCACCCCTTTAGACCGCTTTTCTGCAAATAAAAAATACGGGTTTCTTAGATTTCGACAAAGAATAACATATCAGGGTATCATCGAAATTGTAGAGGGACACCTTGGAATGTTTCCTTGTGAGATAAATAGACACGATCTCTTGTGTAATGTTTTTATACTTTTTATTCAGTTCTTGAAGAAATTTTGATCGTTAGTATTTGCTGTTACTGTTGTCATGTTATTTCCTTAACGGATGATGTAATACTGTGAGTATTTTGATAAAACAAACATTTAAACCAAGACGTTTTGGATACAACGCGTCTTAACCGATTTGTGTTAGTTGATAGAAATGTTAGTTGATAGAAAGTTGTTAATAGAAGAATCTTATGCGTATTCGTGTATTATCCGCAACATTCGTATAATACACGTATTATCCGGTTAATATGCGTATTTTCTTTTTTCATGCGTATTAGCCGTAACATATATAAGAAACAGAGATCCGTAAATTATTTATTGGTTAACAATTGCATTACTTTATGAAAAATTAGGGTAGAAATTTTTTCCTAACGGGATCTTCTTCTTTGAAGTGTTTTGAATACAGCATAATTGTTTTAAATTTTTAAATTAGCATTTACTACTATAAAAAAAAATTATTTTCGCTGGTATGCTGTTTTCAGCGTCGCTGCGTCTGTGCTAAAACTGGCGCGCGGAACCCGATTTTCGGCATTAAATTAAAATTAGAAATAATGGAGGTAGAGTTTCGAGAGTTGGGACTCTTTTATTGCAAATTTCCTCCTCTTTAAGAATCTTTTTGTCTCATTTCTTAACTATTAATATTTTTTAAGTTATTAACAAAAAACTGAATACTTCGTTTTTTCCATCTTATTTTGTTAATAACAATTGCAATTTTTTATGTGCTGTAAAATCCTTAAAATACATTTTTCTATAGGTCATTACGAATCGAATGAGCCATAGCTCATATTTTTAAGAGCTTCATTTCTATTTTTCACGTTTTTCAATTTGCGAACTAGACTATACATACGTCAATATAACCTCGAAAAAGAGTGTAATCCAGTTTTGAATTCGGAAATCGAATATTTTAATATTTTTATATTCTTAATAATACTTATATTATAATAATAATACTTATATAATATTTTTATACTCTTAATAATACTCTTTTTTCTACTCCAGTTGATGAACACACTCATTATATATCTGTTAATTGTTGAGAAAGTTAGGCATTATTCAAAGGTGTGGAGGAATGTTCATTACTCAATACCATTTTGACCAATGAAATCACAGTATTAACCATTATTCAATGGGTTTGCGATTATTTTGTGACTAATGTATGTATCAAGTTTTGATTTAATATAGGTTGCGTAGTAACAAGCAAGTAAACAAAGTAGTTTATATTTTGTTTAGATCGTTTTATACATATTAATACAAACGTTTAATGCAATTAGAAATAGATTAAAAAGTTGATTTAAAATTTATATTCAATTTTATTTAAATCAAAAAGGAAAAAAGTCGTAGAAAAAATATCGTATTCTACTCGCTTGCAATGGCTATTTCTCACTCAGATGCATTACGACACTCGCCTCGCAAGCTCGGCTCGTGTCGCAATTTCATCTTCGTGAGTAATAGCTGTTATTACTAGCTCGTTGAATAATATACTATTGATTGTATTATAAAACTGGGGCAAATAAATGACAACAATTTTATTTTGCTTAAAATCATTGTTGTTAATAAATAAACTATAAATAAATTCGCCAAATGCGTGTTTGACATGCATTAAATTAGGGCTGTTGTAATTAACTAACTCCTTGTCTTCAAAAAAAAATTCTAATTTTTGACTGGTGATACATGTGCGTGTCATCAAGATCTAACATCCCAAATTTTAAATTTCTGAATCCGCAAAATTTGGATTTCGTAATCGTTTCAAAGGAAATTATGAGAGTGATGAACCGTAATAAACAAATATACTTAAATTTCTTATATTGTACTTATAGTATATTTTATCCTAAGAATTGTGAAGAACTCTGGCTATTGACTGCGTAACGCTGACATAATGCGTGTTTACCACGCACTTGGCGAATTTTTTATTCTAAATTTCGAAAATACGAGTAGGTATTTACTGTAATTTTTTCACGTACAACATATAAAATGGAATCAAGTGTATGTTATAATTACTTTTGCTACCCGTTCTAATAAGAAATTAAGCGTCACTTGCGTATAAGCGTCACTTGCTATAATGTCATTAACTGTATACAATTATACATATACAATGTCCATATTCACCCCGTTTTCTCCCGTTCACATAGGATTTAGAGTAGTCAATTTGAGAACAGGGTGCAATAATTGTAGCTACACAAAGTTGTGAGAACATATCACTACCCTTTTAGTACACAACAAGCAATACAGTTACTGAAATTTTACATATAATTGTATTATAATCCCTAAGGTATTTACATACATTGTGCATCCCTATTCATATCTATACCAGATAGATATGTATTGTATTACTAATTCACAGATTTCCCTTACTTTTTTCGACACATAAAAATACAAACCAAGGGATGAATATTTATTGAACAAGTGGACACCTAAATGGACCAACTGTTTTAGACTACCTTCCTTGTGGTAAAAAAATAGTGTCTATGAAGCCCTGCTCGCCAGATCCCACTTAGGCTATAATTTTTTGCTATTTTTTTGCCGACGAATTGATTTTTTTGCCGCAGCCGTTATCGAGAAACAACGGCGGTGCTGACTTAAGTCTGAAGTGAGCCCAGCCACCCCTGGCCCTCTATCTCCGGACCTGCTGCATTTATCTAAATGAAATTTACGGGTTATTTTTTTGCGAACCAAATTTGGTTCGTAACACAAACATGGATATGAATTACTTTGGAATGAAACACAAACATAGATACAAATTACATTGGAATAAATTTCACAGACTCAAGTCACGTTTCAAAGAAATATGTAGCTAATCCGCCATCTTGTGGTGCCCACCATATTGAATTTAAAAAGACGGCACAAAACAAAACACCGTAATGGCCACCATTTTGAATCCACCATAATACCGAAAGCACTACTTTGAACTGCCCTTAAAACCAAAGGTTTGTGCAAAATTTCAGCTTGACCAGATATTGATAAGTATTCGAGAATCGATTTTCAGATTTGTGCCGGATACTTTTACTAGAAGCTTATAATAGTACTTTATGGGAATGGAGTACAGCACACAAGGAAGTGGAATTCGAAATGCCAAATCAACTGTTAGAATAGCAACTACCCAGTGAACATAGAATGTAAATGTGATGTAACAAGGAAATAACAAGTTACGTAACTTTTTTGACTTATGGGTGACATAACAATTATATAAAATTAGAGTTTTATGTTATATACCTAATTGTTACGTAACAGTTACATGCCATTGTGACTGTAATAAAATGTCACATTTGTGACTGCTATGTTACGTTTAGATGATGTATCAAGGTTGCTTTGATAAAACATGACAGTGTGACTCTTATGTTATGTCTTCGCAACCTAACAATGTTACTTTGATAAAACCTCACAGAACTGACTCTTATGTTATGTTTTTGTGACGTATCAACGTTACTTTAATGAAATGTCACAACCATGACTCTTTTGTTATGTCCTGATGACCTAACAATGTTACTTTGAACAAAACGTCACAACAGTACTCTTTTGTTATGTTTTTGTGACGTATCAATATTAATAAAACATTTCACTTGTCACTTTTGTGAAATGTTTTGTTACCATATTAATTTTAAATGTATTAATTCGTGAGGAATTATCCATTTAAAGATTCCTGCAGTTTTTTAATCTATCCCCTATTGGCGTCTGATGTAATTAAATTTCATCCATCCATTTTTGTATAAGTTGATTTATGTTATTTGTTATATGGGTTATGGGGTTATATTATATAATATAACCCCATAATATATATATATATATATATATATATATATATATATATATATATATATATATATATATATATATATATATATATATATATATATATATATATATATATATATAACTAGTTGCAGAGTTTTTGAGGTATCAAAGTCCAACAAAAAGGAAAGATGTATTTTTAGTAAGAGATATACATATTTTATTATATTAAGAAGATAAAATACTTTTGCAATAAAGATGGATATAGAATAATTATGTCTAAACTCCCTCTATTAGTTGTTATATCTCTCACTCAGGTAATATTGAACGATACATACAATGTATAAAAATACACTACGTTGTAAAAAAAGTAATCGATTTTGAAATAGTTTGCTTATTTATATAGTAATGCAATGATGTACCTACTTAAATAACTAGCCAAAGCTAAGTAAAAGTACTGATTCTAAAAATTACTAATTTATTTGTAAACATACAAATTTTGTAAAACTAATAAACAGATTTTATTGAAAAATTCATAATAATAGCAATATTTACAAAGGTAGGTTTTATGCAGGTTTTATGACTGTATCAGGTAGTTTAATAAAATTGAATACATTTCAATTAATTAACCACTGAAAAGTACAGACTTTAAAAGAGAAAATTGTAGACCGTTTTATTATTTGCAATATTTAGTAAATTGTTCAGAAAGTATAAAATATTAAAAATTAAACGTTTCTAAACTACAAGAAATATGTAATATAATTAAAACTAGAAATAGCTATGATAAGAAATTTAATGTTTCAAAACGACTTAACGCTACCAATTTTAAAATATTAAATACTAACAGGAAAATTTTTTATGAAAAATACCCTTACATAGTAATAATAACATATTTTGGTATTTATAAATACGATTTTTTTAATGGTGTAGACCCTTACTTTCATTTATTTAACGGAGTACTGTAGTAAAACTGGAAGTGGACTTTAGTCGCTCAGAAACTTTGCAACTACCTATATATATATAATATAACCCCATAACCCATATAACAAATAACATAAATCGACTTATACAAAAATGGATGGATGAAATGGATGAACGAATGTTTTATTAATATTGATACGTCACAAAAACATAACAAAAGAGTCATGATTGCGACATTTCATTAAAACAACATTAATACGTCGTTAAAACAACGTTAATTTTGTTACATATTAATTTAAAAATGAAACTTTTATGAAAATTCTTGTAAGGCTTTATTTACTATTTTGTGATATATATTAATATATAACGATCAGAATAAATAAGTGAGTTTGGTCTAGTGGTTAAGACGGTCAATAATTTAAAAGATGCTTCAGCTTGAATAATGGTTCGAATCCTGCAACAGTAAACAAAAATAATAATAATAATAATTTAGGTGTATGTATATGTCAATAAGTTGGTAATATGTGTATGTAATGTTAATAAGAAATAAAAAAAGGGAATTTTGAATTTGCTTTTTGCAAAAGAAGACGTAATTTTTATCTATAAGGTAACATCAAAGTTATATTTTCCTAAAACGTAACAAGAACATAACAATGTTACGTCACATTGTTACGTTTATAAGTGGGAAATTGTAAGTTATATGTGAGTCATATGTGACTCACATGTTATGTAACATGTGACTTTCAGTTCTGTCACTGTGACATAAAATTTACAGAAAAATGTTCACTGGGTAACTAGCAAAAAAAATATTTGGCAAATTTCATTTAGATAAGTGCAGCAGGTCCGGAGATATAGGGGTGGCTACACTGACTTCAGATTTAAGTCAGCCCCGCCATTGTATCTCGGTAACGGCTGCGGGAAAAAAATCAATTCGTTGGAAAAAAATTAGCAAAAAAGTATAGCCTCAGTAGGATCTGGGGGTTATGACTTGGCGGGGCTAGCTTTATAAACACAGCAAAGTCTTTCCACTGTATATCGGTAATTTAAAAGGGATGGTTTCCGACAACCCTATTTTATAAACATCATATTGTGCTCTGTCGCTCGGTACTACATGTGCGTTAGTGCAGCAGCTACTATATCATTCATAAATTTTATTTATAGTACGGTAAAGATACAATTTTTTCTCACAAAAATTTACATACAAGATTTTCTTTTTGGAGACTGTTTAGGGGTATCTCATGAGTGCAAATTCAAATTGGTGGGATGGTGGAGGTTGTGCTTCAGCCGCCATTTTGAATTTCAGTTTTTGCCAAATATCTCAACAACGGTGCATTTAATGAGAAAAATGCTCAGAATCAATTTTATAGAAAATTAAATTTTGCGTTACTTTTGTTTGAAACATTTTTCGATAAAATTCGTATTTTTCGGTGTATAACCTGCCAAAATTTCATGGATCTAATTTTCCCCCAATATCTCATTAACGATAGTTCGAACATTGAAAGTAGCTATTATCGCATTTTTAGAACGTAAAATCCTCTACAAGTTTCATTCGAAACTCTTTGACGTATTTCTAATAGCTTAAAAGTTATAGACCTTTAAACGTCAAAATTGTATCATCAAATTTTCGATAAGTCACTACTGTTGACACTAATGAGATATATAGTGCTAAAAACTTGGGCTACAAAATTTAGACCCTAGATTTTTCTTTCGGAAAATCTTTAGGAGTATCCCATGAGCTTAAATAGAAGTTGGCAGGATGGTGGAAGCTGTGCTTCAGTTGCCATCTTGGGTTCAAGTTTTTACAAAATATTTCGAAAACGGTACATCTAACAAACAAACTGATAAGAACTAATTTTACAGAAAAATAAATTTGGCACAATTTTCGTTCAAAAATTTTTTCGATGAAACCGATATATTTCTACAGTTTTACTGGAACCTTTTTGACGTAACTGTTATAGCTCGAAAGTTATAAATCTCGAAAAATTAAAATTTTCAATTTAATCGCTGTTATGACATCTAAATGAGATAGACAGTACCAAATACTTGGTCTGCAAAATTTGCATCTGAGATTTTTTTATTGGAAAATGCTAAGGGATACTCCACTATTTGAAATATAAATTGGCGGGGTGGTGGCAGTTGTGCTTCAGCCGTAATTCAATTTTTAATCTGGATTTAATCATCTTAATCTACTCTAATTAGATTATTAAATTTAATAATCTAATAATCTTAATTCAACGGAGAAAAGACTAATATGGAATTTTTACAAAGGTTCATAAGTACTCTTAAAAATTAATAACAACTTTCTTTACGACATACGTATCTATACCTAACGGAATTGTTTAAAAACAATAGTAGTTAAAGTTTTTTACATTCTAATTCTGTAGTTTAAGAAAAAAATATTCAAAACAAATTAATTTGAAGAGTATTTGGTAAAAGAAAACTGTAAAACCTACAAACTTTTAATATTCGACCTTAGTGCCTTCTGATTAGCAGCATTCGAGTTATCGATTTCTAAAAGAAAACTTCGGCTGTAAATTATTAAAATCAAACTAAAAATAAAAATTGTAGAGAATTTTACACTCTAACAATTTCTTAATAGCTATTTTCAAGGTATAACGTATTTACAAGATATTTAAAAAAAAATGGGATCCATGAAATTGTGGCGAGTTTTACATCGAAAGTTACGAAATCCATCGAAAAGTTTTTCGAGGAAAAATATTTTGTTCCAAATTTATTTTTCTATAATTTCTATAATTAGTTCTCACCATTTTCTTTGCTAGATGTATTGTTATTGAGATATTTAACAAAAACTAAGATCCAAGATGGCGTCTAAAGCACAACCCCCACTATCCTGCCAATTTGGATTTACACACATGGAATATTCCTAAACGTCTTCTGAAAAAAGAATTTCAGGAGACAATTTTGCAACCCAAATTATTAGTGCTGCATATCTCATAAGTGTGTTAACAATACAGACTCTTACTGACATTTGCAGGTGATTTTGACGTTTACATGTCTATAGCTTCTGAACTATTAGTTCTACGTAAAAAAGCGTTAAATAAAATTTATAGAGAATTTTATGCTCAAAAAGTTTCATAATAACTATTTTCAGAATATTTTTCACATCTGAGGAGATATGAGACAAAAACAATTACAACGAATTTTCACAAAGATTTAATGTTCATGTCTTGAAAAATATTAATTTCACGGAAAAATGCTTCAAGCAAAAATTGTAGGAAATTGAATTTCTGATAAAAAAGGTTCTTACCATTTTCCTTGTAAGACTGATAGTTTGTGAGATATTGGCGATTATTTAAAAAAGATTTTCTCCAATATGGCGGCTGAAGCACAACCTCCACCATCCCCCCAATGTATATTTATACTCACAATACATCCCTGAACAACTTCCAAAAGAAAAATCTTGTATGTAAATTTTTGCATTTTGACAGGCTTTTTCTTGGTAAATTTACTGTAGTAGTATTTTAGTTTTGAATCAATAACCTGTACTAGCGTGTACCAACGTTACGTTACGTTGTGCCGTTGTTCTTTGATTATCTACAATGGAAACAAAAATTTTGCCCACATGTTGACATTTGCAAATAAAATAAATAAATAATAGACATAATAGCAAGTGTACGATAAGGGTAATTTAACAGAACCATGCATATAACGCGCTTATTTCATATTATCACATGCGTATATACTTGCAAGGGTGCAAGTGAGCACACTAGTGAATTATTTGAGAACAAATGAATATCTAAATAGCAACAATGGTAGCATATTAAACAAAATTTATCTTTTGGTATACTTACGTATTTTTTCCCAGTATAGCAATAATTATTTAAATTATTTATGAATAATAACTTGGGGTAATCTGATTCAATTAAATTTAATATTTAATTCAGTTATTAAAAAACAAAATTGTAAATGTTTGCTTTTTTTCTATTATTATTTTTATCTGATGTTTTTTAGTATGGTCCATTTCAGTTAAATTTAACCATGCTTTATCACTTATGAATTTAAATCATTTCCGTTTTCTTGGCTTTATCTTTTTCATTATTGCACTGACGTAAATTTTAAAATGGCAGTTTGTTTTTAGAAACGAATAGAAGATTGATTTGTTTCGAATATAAGAATTATTTAATTTTTTAACTTTAACTTATGATCAATTGTATTTGAGACAGGGTATACATAGTTAATTAAGTATACATAGTTAATTAAGTATTATTGATACTGAATTGAAATTAAACTCATTTGTAGAAGCCGTTTGTCCGTATTTATTCTAGGTAAAAGAATTTCACAAACATTTTTCTTTTTATTCGGAAAGTTCGAAATTGCGGGTTAAAACTTAAATTTGAGATAACAAGTCTAATTTTTCCTGTGAAAAATTCGACTAAAAACGATTAAGACGACCACTAGTGTGACCGTCTGACAAAACGGTAGTTTTTGGGAATTTAAAAAAAAAAACTACTGTATGGAATATTTTAATATTTTAAGGATATTTTCGTTGATATATAATAAAATCATGATAAAATTTTTGGACTAAATAACTGAAAATTCAGTGAGTTATTCGCGATCTCCCAAGGCTCCAAAAAAAAAGTTCCCCCACTGCTGCAGTGCTAGCGACCTTCACAGTGCCTGAAATCAAAAAAACTAGAAGGTATTGCCCGTGCCATGAACCTCAATCGAAAAAAAAGTTAAAATTTAACAAAATGGCGGAGTCTTTTAAAAAAAGTTTCAAAATTTGCGCGAAAATTTGATGATTTTTGACCTGCAAAAATTATATTTTTTATTCGATCGGAAAACTGGAGGTTCATGGCACGAAGAAACATATATAAAAGAAGCTGCAATAAGAATCAAACCGATCGGATGATTTGTCTTCGAGTAACTGCAGCAAATTTGAAAAATGTATTTTTTTTACTTTACCTTTTAGTCTTAATCACTGAGAATTTTTACTAAAATTATTTACGATGTACTCACAATAACGGTCATAGTAAAACTAGATGGGTCGTTTAAATGTGCCAGGGTCTAGCATCTCCACAACATGTGACTGGCAGCCACGTCTAGAAACTCCCGAACTATCAACCTTCATACATTTCTCAATACCTCAAAGTTAACAATGAAAATCAAAATCCGCTCTTCGGATGGCTGTAACTCAAAAACTATTTGAGATATGCACTTGAAATTTTAGTATGTTATTTTTAAGGGTATAGCTATAGGTTATCGAAACATGCAAAAATAAAATTTTAGGTGAATAAGTATTTCTAACATCTTAAAAAACATAATTATGAAAAAAAACTTTTGATAAATTGATTTTTATAGATTTTATAAGCGATTTTTGGTCAATTTTTTCAAAAAAACAAAAGAAACTTCAAATTAACCCCCTTAGAAAAAATCTTACGACGTTCGCTAGATTTTGGACTATGTTTTAAGAAACTTTTTGATTTTTTGTTCCAAATTAAAAATTGTGACCTTTAACGGTACACCCATGTCGACCGTCTGAGATTTTTTTTTCTTGCGTGCGCTGCTGTGCCGCCATTTTAAAATTAAGATAAAACACAAGGTTTATTATATGTTTGGGAGGTTTGCTCATTGTAGGTTTTACCGTGGACTGCAGTATAACCAGGTCCGGACTATTTTTGTTTTTATTATGTCTTAATAATTTTAAAGTGAACAAAAATATTTAAATTACTTTAATGATAATATTAAATATCCGAGTCAAGTTTTCAAAAAAGAGAATAAAAATGATTAATATGATTTTTTCAATTAAATATGAATAAAATATATTAAATATATTTATTACAGTTTGTCATAAAAATAGAGAAATATTCAATTATGCTACACGTGTCTGTATCCATTCTCTGTATGTCATAGAATTCGGAAATTATGAAGCATTAAGGAAATACTCTGCTTTAATTTGTTAATTACAGGATAATTTGGATTTCTCTATGTTTTTTAAACTCAACTGATCAGGAATAATTTTAGCCAAAAGTTCTTAGAAATGCTACTGTGTTCATTTTTCCAGATTTTTTGGATCCACAGTTGAAAACTTCGTGGTTCGAGATGTTTTTTAATACCAATATATACACTTTCATGCAAAATTTCGTTTATTAAAGATCACTTTTTCTATTTCACTCTATTTCACCTTATCGCATCCTTTTTCGGAAATCGAAAATAGTTAACGTCTTTATTTAATGTCTTATATCGTGAATTTCTGTAGTTTGACACAGAACACCGTATATAGAAAATTCAACGAGTTTTGCCATGCAACTTCAGTAAAGTGTCTGCTCGTTATACTTCCATATAACGTTAAGAGATAATTTCATAATTTTATTAATTAATCAGCCAATTATATTATATTTGTTCATGCCAGAGTTCAAACGAGATTAAAAAAGTAATTTTAAAATAAAAGCATTTTAAATAGATAAATCTTACAAATATAATTTCTAAAAACGTTTGTTTTGTAAAATTAAATAATTTTTTATAAAATTTAAAAATAAAACGTATTTTTAAATAAATTTATATTCAAAAGAAATTTTAAACTTTACAACGGCTTTTTTAAATAAAATTAATCCAGGACGTGCGTTTGGTATCCTGTATATCTCAGGCTGCCTTTACACGATCAGTAATACTCTCAGTATTTCAAAATACTGACATTTTTATTGATCGTGTATTGACGATACTGAAATAATGATGAAAGTACTGAAGAATGGCTTATAATTCCATCAGTATTCACTTCAGTACTAAGACGTGGAGGGGACAGTGACATTAATGACAGTTAAAACCGTTAAAACATATTTCTCGTATATTATGTACGTTATATACCAGCGGTACCAGCCGAGATAAATACAAATCGATTGTATGTAGATCGTATAATATGTACATCATGTACATCATGGAAAAGTAAAAAGTAGGCTTGTACAATGCTACATATTGGCTATGTTCGAGCAGAAAAAATTCTTTAAAGCGCTTTAAAGCAAAATGGCGATTTACTAAATAAAGCACCAAAAAGAAAAATGTCGTCGTAGATATTTAAACAAAATAACCTCAATAAGAGTTATTCATAAGAAAATCTGTTATTTTTTTTATATTTTACACAATATAAATAACATTATAGGTCATATTATTGAAGAATCATCAGAGTAAACAACAATATGGCAGAATTTTGTAATTTATCGCAGTAAAATTTAAATTTCGTTTAAGACAGAACTACGTGTCACTTGATTTTTGTCCTGGCAGAAAACTAGTCAGCAATATGAAGCGGCTTGAAGCGCTTAAAGAATTTTTTTCTGCTCGAACACAGCCATTATTATATGTATTATTAATTGATTAGTATGTACAGCAGTATGTACAAAATGTACGATATGTACCGTATGTGAATACATGCGTATATGTATGGCTAGCTAGAAAAAACATTACGAACATAACGTTTTTTTTTTGTTTTCTTCATGTTTTCTTGTTTTGAGTTGCAAACGCTAGTACTATAGCTAAACACGTTTCTTCCATAATAATAACAATTCCAAAATTTTATTAATTTAAAAATTTCGAAAAATTAAATTTGCAGTTTGTTTTAAAATACTGAAGAAAATAATGATAGTGTACGGTATCATAAAAATACTGAAGTAATAAAAATAATGATTCATTATTTTTATCAGTAAATACTGACAGTATTACTGATCGTGTAAAGGCAGCCTCAAAGCATTGGAAACACTGTGTTTTGCATTTTTTTCTTTATCAAAATTACCTTTA
The DNA here is from genome assembly GCA_035578155.1 of Brachynemurus nebulosus. Taxonomy (NCBI): domain Eukaryota; kingdom Metazoa; phylum Arthropoda; class Insecta; order Neuroptera; family Myrmeleontidae; genus Brachynemurus; species Brachynemurus nebulosus. The sequence goes on from JAPWDM010000002.1 coordinate 18,375,261, forward strand.
TTTTATACATAATACATATTTTCCTAAGAAAAGGAAAGAAAATTATATTGTTTCGTTGATAGCAATGGTCGATGCAAAAACTTAAAGTGAACCGGATATACCAGGCATGACTATAAAAAATATAAGATCAATTTTAAATGCCGGCCCTGAAGTAACAATTTTCAAGAAGGTATTAATACAATTAGTTCAAATAACTAAATAACTTATCTTTGGTAAAAAATAACTAACAAAATGTGAAAAATTAGTAAAAATAATTATATTAAACTGAATATTATATTATAATAACTAATAATTATTCAGAAATAATACTTTAAAATTAAAAAATAACAGTTAATATACAAATATTGTTGATGATCAATTGACGCTATAAAAACAGCTGATTGCAGTCCAAAAGCCTGCAAAAGCCAACACATGTATAGTATACGGATTGCATCTACCTAACATATTTTTTGTAGTTAAAGACTAGTACTTTCATATGCACAAAACCTTATATCTCTATCTCTTTCCTATCGTTCGTGGTACGTCTCAGAAAATCACATGAAATTTAACCCTTAATTGGTCTACTGGGGTACAAATCCAATTTTAATTTATCTTTTTTAAATAATGTTTTTATAATCGCTATTACTGAACTGTAATCACCCCGTATTCCCAAATGAGATTAAGTACTTCCATTTGATGTGTGATTACTTTCTCTTTACAAACTTTTAATTTCAGTTATTAACGATTTAATTTTTTTGTACCCCAGTTGACTGATAATCTTATTTAAAATAATTAACCAAATTAAAGGTAATTAATTAATTAATTAATTAAATTTAATTTATGTGTAAACAGATCTAAGTAACTTAATTTTCTGAAATATGTAAAAATACGATTTTATAAATAATAAACTTTTGGTTAATGTTTCAATTATAATTTTTTTTTACTTTATTACTATTTAAATTCTAACTTCATATGCCTAGATATTTCCAAGAAAAATATTTGTGAAAACGATTAAATAAAATATGTTATGATCTCAGGAAAATATTTTAGTATTTTTTGAATAATACTTTTCTATTTTCAAAGCAGATTAACCAATAATTTAAGAAAATAACTTTTGTACCCCAGTAGACTACTTATGTTTCAAAAAGTGAGTAGACCAGTTAAGAGTTAATGAACACAAGGTGATATTACCCCCTAACACTAAATATTTAACAGTCGGTCTGAATATGGTCTTGTCAGTGAAAAAAAAAAACTTACAGGTAACGACAAAAAACATTAGGTTTTAAAAATTACAGGTAACACTCAAAACCTCATGATTTCCTTAGAAGTTGCCTTTCTAAAAAAGATAAACCATTAATTTACGTATGAGAACATTTTATTCCATTTTTATAATATTAGGAAAATTGTGGAAAATACATCTGTAAAAAAACTTATTGATAGTTAATGTTTAAGTTTCTTACTGTCTCTTGATTTTGATTCACATTAGGCATTTTAATAGCTATTTTTTTTAAAAACGTGTAAAAGATCGCATAAAAAAGTTGCACAAAAAAAGACGAATAAAAAAAGGTTTAGCTGTACTATATCCACCAAATACGAACTCATAACACAAATTGTGAATACTCATAAACTACTGGAAGATAGGCATTAGGAACCACTTAGACTGGTGTGAGCGCACGGAACACTGTCGATAGTTCAAATATATGTGAAATCCGACAAAAACAGATATTTGGGAATATCTGTAAAATATGGCGCCAAAAATATTATGTATTTGTATTTAAGAAAAGAAATAAAGCTTTAAAAAAATTATTGAAATTCATTGGTATGCCAAAAACAGATATAATTATAATAACTAAGCTTACATACAGATGGTACTTAAAAAAATAATCTAAAACAAATTAATACTAATTTCCGGAATAAAAACTTTTGTTGTATTTGGCTCAAGATTTTACTTGATATTAATAAACAAAAAAAAAAAAAAATAATAATAATAATAAAATATTGAGCTAAGTACAACAAAAGTTTTTATTCCGGAAGTATTAATTTTTTTTAGATAATTTTTTTAAATACCATCTGTACGTAAGCTTAGTTATTATGATTATATCTGTTTTTGGCATAGCAATGGATTTTAATAATTTTTTTAAAACTTTATTTTTTTTTCTTAAATACAAATACATAATATTTTTGGCGTCATATTTTACAGATATTCCCAAATATCTGTTTTTGTCGGTATGCATATGGGGTATGGGTTTGAACAAAATACCTTTTTTTAGATCTTTAATTCTCTACCAATTAGTTATTTTTATGTAACTTCCCAGTAAACACTGAATATAATAGCCCGTCCACACTACACCAACTTTTGTTTGTACAAACTTTTACACAAACAAAAGTTGGTGCAAATGGTACGTGTGGACGTGAAGTTTGCGTAAACATTTTGTAAAATCACACAAACTTTTGTTTGAATAAATTGTTTGCACAAACATAAGTTTGGGCAAACGATACGTATGAACGTGATGGTCAAAGTTTGTACCAGTGTTTGTGGATTTTTGTATCTCGCATCAAAAAGTTGGTATGAACGTGTGAGTTTGACAACTACCGTAAAAATGACTGAGTAGGCACGAATTCAGGCTTTACACCGTATTTTTTTATATTTATTTTATGAGTACGTATTCTTTAATATTATATTAATTAATATATTAAAGAACATTAATTTAATATACTAAAAATTTACGCGAGAATGGTCATTTTATTACATTAATCAAAAATTTTGGAAAATGTCCCTGGTTTTTAAAAAAATTACAAAAATAATGTAATTTCTTCTCTATGGTAAATAGGGGTCAAAAGAGATGATAACAGGGTGAATGGGGACGATCCGTAGGGCCGACCAAAATTGAAACAGAAATATAACATAATTTCGATTTTTTTTGTATTTATACATCCAAAAAAGAAATAATACTTCATGATTTTGTGTAGAAATTGACAATAAATCTAAAATAAAATTTATAAAGTATAGAAGTAAGTCATGTTGAATATTTTTATAAAAATATCGATTGACTTGAAAATCTTGAAAGTGCTCTATTCTATGTTCCAATATATCCTTCATCCGACCCTAATCACCCCACATTCATCTCTTTATACCTGATACAGCGTTCCTATTAACCCAGATACTGTCGCTATTCACTCTTTTCGGCATCTATTAACCTCCAACTTAAGCTCAACGACACATCCTCATTATTTCCTCTTAAAAAAATAAGAACAATTAAAAGTTTGTAGTCTTCCTTTTTCAGATACTATGTTTCAAAATAACTAAAATTTCGATTAAGCAAGAATTCTTTCGTTACACCACCAAAATAAATAGTTTTTAGAGAAAAAATTTTAAAAACAAAAAGTAACACTGTGTTGTAACATTGATTTTTTAATATTTTTTATTCAACTTCAACCTTAGTTATTGTTGTTACCCAAAAACATAATTATTCTACTATATTTTAAGAAAGATATCTATTCCGATTTATGTTTAGTGTTTTTAAACCAAGCTCATGAGAACATTTTTCCTTGTGTTCCTATTCACCCGCCTTTCTCGATTCATTCTAGTCTAGGGTAATGGTCTTCGAAAAACATTGAAACTGAATACCTATGTACCATACAATAAATATTTATTAGCAATAAATTAAAAATATTTATTACCACCGACACTTTGTAGGTTATAAAAGACGACTTGCTTCAAAAAGATAATGTGTACCTACTTGTATCTAGTGTATTGTATACTTTAACCATCGATATTTGGGATGACTTTTTCAGAGTGATTATAAACTTTTAAAAAGTTAGTTATTTTATTACTTGTACCAAACATCACCCTATGCTCACTCCAATTGTGCTTAAATATATTATCTGTTTTATGAGTGGCGGTTTCTTTTAACACTAACCTAGATAAGTAGACAACCTACAGCGCACAATACTAATAATTATTGCTGTACTTGAGAAGTCATCTCATTTATATATGGTCAAACTTTACCAATATTCTCTACAAAAGTTTGCTCAAACAAAAGTTTGTGCAAAAATTCAGTCAAACAAAAGTTTGTGTAATGTGGACGTGTTATTTGTACAAACTTTTGTTTGGGTAAAAGTTTGTACAAATAAGAGTTTGTGTAATGTGGACGGGCTATAACAGCAACATAACATAGAAGTAACAATATGTAACAAGTTATATAACCAATAGTTACACATTTGTAACATAACTACAATGTATCGTAAAAGTAACAAAGTTATATTGCAGCTGTTACATCAATGCAATATAACAGCAACATTACATAGTAACATAAGGGCAATATAACTTGATTTGAGTTCCTGTTACATTACAATGTTATCTCTATGTTATATAACATTTGCTGCATCAATGTGATGTGTTTGTTCTATAACATATGCAATGTTTTTGTTACGTAACAGTGTTATATTTGTATTATATAACATTGGTTTTATCATGTTATTTAAATGTTACATAACAGTGTTATATTTTTGTTATATAACATCGGTTTCATCGTGTTATATAAATGTTACATAACGTATTTATTTCGATTTGATGTAACATTTATTGAATCGATGTGATATGTTTGTTCTATAACATTGTTATCTTTATATTATGTAACATTTCTTATATCAGTGTAATTCACATATTACATAAGATATTTAACTCAATTTTATGTAACATTTGTTGCGCATATGTAATGCTTCCATTATATAACACAGATGTAATCTGTGGTTTCATCATGTTATTTAAATGTTATATAAATTATTTATTTCAGCTTTATACTCTAATAATTTTATTTAAAAACTTTTGAAATTTTTAAAAACATTCCCTTTAATACTTTTAACATTAAAATGAATTTTTAGTTATTGTTTTAAAAATAAAAATGTAATGAAATTTCTAACATTGCCTCCGTTTATTATTTTATCATAATATGTATCAATTCGGTAATATGTATACTTATTGGAAAGTATGATGAGTAGAAACAGAAAAGGTTTGGTCTAGTGGTTAAGGCAATGGAAAACTTATAAGATGTGCACCTTCAGCTTATGAATCGAATCCCGCAGCAGTCAACAGGAATAAAAAAGGTAAATAAAAATAATATACAGTACACTCCCGATTATCCGCGGTGCGGATTATCCGCGCGTGCTACGGAAACCGAGAAAATAAGTATTTATAAAAAAAGGACTGAACTGACAAGTTTATTGAGTACAAAACGTGCGAACTCGCGCAGTAGGCTGGCGCGCAAACTTATGCTACGCAAAATTCAATCGCGGATTAAGAAAAAATGTTTCCAAAGCAAGAAACAGAAACAAGTGACCGATTTTTTTAAGAGGTTGTAATTACTATTTATGTTTACATTGTATTTTACGTCTTAATGTATAGTAGACTGTATTAAATAGATTGTTTTTTATGTTAAAATAGTTTTTCTCTTTTGTTCTCTCCCATTTTCGGTATTTTTACGGATTATCCGCGATTTTCGTTATCCGCGGTAGTCGCGCCACCCAATTCCGCGGATAATCGGGAGTTTACTGTATGTGTACATAACATCATAATATATAGGCCTATATACATATGTTATATAAATGTAATATCTCACGTTAATAAAAAAAATGCGTAACATAAAAGGTGAAAAAATATCAGTAATTTACGTATATCTTTTACATTTCATTTAATGTAACAGTTATGTAACAGTTATATAACAATGTTATATAACTGAGGCGAAAATAGAAACATGTATGTAACAATCACGGTACATAACTGCAATATAAAATGTCATAGAAGTTATATTATGGTTATGTAACAACTATGTAACAGTGTTTACTAGGTTAAAAGATTTTATGTTTTAATAGTAACGTCTGTTTAATATTTTATTGTCTCTTAAAATCAAGAGACGGTAATAAACTTAAGCATTTAACTATAATAACTTTCTGTGATAAAAATACATTTTAACGGCTTTTAAGCATTTAATCAATACATTGCATAAGAACATAAAAGTTATTGCATTATTTAATTCTTTTTACATATTTTTCAAAATTTTCAAAATTTTCATAATATTATAAAATTGAAATAAAATGTTTCTACGTGTAAATTAATACTTTATCTTGTTTACAGAAGCAACTTCTAAGGAAATTTCTAAGTTTTGAGCGTTTTGAGTTATGTTTTTTCGATGAAACTTTTTTTATGCGGTCTCGACCAACCGCATAAAAAAAGTTGTTTGTACAATCTGAATCGAATTATACCTTTTATAGCTATGTATGATATTTTTTAATATATTTTTTTTGTGCGATTTTTTTATGCACCCCTATCCACCGCACAAAAAAAGGATCAACAGTACTTACTTGATAACAGTGTGGTCATTAGGAGCAAATCCACCCTACTCAGGTCAAATTTTAAATGAGTAACCGTCGTAAATCAATAAACAATGTAGGTATACAGTGCGAATCAAAGTAACATTTCGTATTGATAGGGATTAATGCAATGAACAACATATTATCTTTAATTGCAATAAATTTTATTTAAATTCAATACATTAATTTAAAGTAGCGGTTTCCAAACTTTGTGATACTACGCCTCCCTAAAAATAACAATATTTTTCCGCGCCTCCCAAACTTTATTTTTTAGTAATGATATAGGCATCGTTTAAATCAGGGGTGGCAACTCGCGGCCCGCGGGCCAAATGTGGCCCGCCTGAAATTTTTCTTGGCCCGCGAGATTCATCACACTTATACAAAATATATTTATTTTATAATAACCATGGTAGTAAAAACCAATGTATTAAAAAAAAACGCCGTGAGCAGCGGAGTCCCATCACGGAAGTCGAATTTTTCCTTTCATCTTCGGTATTGAATGTCTACAAGCGAAATGTAATTGAAAGTCCACAAGCGATTTGTCATTTTGGTGGCTTCAAAACTGATGATGAAGGTCCGGTTGATCGGGGTTTTAAAAAAAGGTTTTAAGTTTTTAAGGGTTGAATCTTAGTAAATTTCAATTTTGTGCCGATAACAGTTAGCAGGGAAAAAGCCAACACAATTCGTACGAGGGCATTCCTACCCATGCTTATCCGCCAATTGCCTTTGTGCTTTATTTTTAAATATTAAAAAAAAGGAACTTAAATAGTAAACTGGAAGGCCATTATGAAGATATTTTTTCTTTCCAAAAAATTCAAAATTTCTATTTTATAAATAATAAAAATCCAAAATTCCTAATTTATAAATAAACAGTGACTTTAATAACATTTTTAAATTACTTAATATGTATGTATTTCATTTGTCACATGAGTAAGTTCACTTTCTTTTAAATTTTTTAAAATTACTATTCGCCTACACATTTAACAATAGCATTCAATTCCGATGTAAAAATAGAAGAAGTGGGGGGAAAAGTAATGTGGACTCCCTAAAAGGTACTAGCTGGATACTAACTGAATACACGTACAAAATTTCAGCCCTCTAGGTTTCCTTAGAGAGTCTCTAGAGAGTGTTAGAAAACAAGCAAAAAAATTAAGGAAATATTGGCGTAAAAATCGTGGGGGTAAGGGTTAAAAGTTGAAACCTCTATTAGCTATTAGCTTAACCTGTACACAAAATTTCAGCCCTCTAGGTTTATTTGGGGAGATTTTGACCCGAACGAAACTGTTAAAAAACAAGAAAAATCATGTTCCTTTTGGTATAAAAATGGTGGGGGTAGGGGTTAAAAGGCGAAACCCCCAAAAGGCGCCCCCTTGATACTAACTCAATCCGAATACAAAATTTCAGCCCTCTAGGTTTATTTGGGTGACCTGTGCGAGTGGTACAAACTTCGAAAACGTCGAAAAAGCATGAAATTGTAGCTTAAAAATGAGGGGGGTGGGGGTAAAATATTAAAACCTACAAAAAGCACAACCTAGGTACGAACTTTATCAACACACCAAATTTCAACCCTCTACGTTAATTCTGGGGGGCTGGGGGCCTGTTGGATCCAACTAAAATCGTTTTTTCCCCCTGTACTCCCTCCAAATCATCTTAGGAAGCTGAATTTTGGATATGTTGTAGAAAATTCACCGAAAAATTATTTCCAACCGGTTTAGAAAAGTTTTATTGTTTTACTGCCCCCACCACCCCCTTAAAAGTTGGGTCGGATCAAAAATTTTCCCAAAATTTGACCCCACTTTAATAGTATGAGGTGCCTCGAAAATGAGCCCCACTTACCAAATTTGAGCTTTTAACTTCCATAGGGGGGCCCTACACAAATTAAAAGGTGGTGGGAATATGTGTATATATATATATATATATATATATATATATATATATATATATATATATATATATATATGTGTATATCAGACTTTTTTTTTCTACATATTCGTGTTCTACGGGTCCGAAAATGGATAGCGCCCCTACTCTTGCCTCTCGCCGTTCTTGTCGTATAGACTGTATAAGTCTAATTTTTTCAAGGAAAAATTCGACTAAAAATACATTACTTGTGCATCCATATATTCAAAAATATATTACATAATTTTATATGCGGCCCGTGAAGTTATGATACGCTTCCAAAGTGGCCCGCAAGATTATTTGGGTTGACCACCCCTGTTTTAAATAATCGTAACTTTATTACAAAAATACCTGTCGCAACATCCTGCACAACATAGCGAATTTTTTTCTCGAAAATTCGTTTACATAGGACAATGTTTCAGAAACGTATCTTTTTCCGTTCTTTGTCATGGAAAAATTTTTGAATTTTGGCGAATTTTTATAAAAAAACCTATGTAATTTGTTTCAGATTTCTGGCATCGGACGTGTTTGGCTGAATAACTCACCTAAAATTTTTTAGCTTTTAACGTTTTCACCAAATTTGTATCATTTTCTAAGAGTTGTAACATTTTCGGTTTTTAGGGACCTCAAAATAAATTTCATAAATTTCTAACATAGTCCCTAATTCAAGTCGCTCCATAACAGTGTTTGTACTCGCTGAATTTTCCATTCGAAAATTCGCTAAAAAAAAAAATATTAAAAACTACAATTAAAACATTAATAAGAAGGTTTTGCTATAACATATAGGAACATGTATATTTATTTTTAGATTAAATTACCTACTAATTAAACATCTAGCGCATCAAAATTTAATGTGAGAGTGTTGTTTATTAGCACAAACCTTGTTAAATCTTGGAGGTATTGGGGAAAATGCCACTTATAATTGTTTCTTGACCTTTACGCTGTTTCTATATTTGGTTTTCATTGCAGCTAGTGCTGAAAATCCCGTTTGTAGTATAAATAAGACGTTACCATTGGAAAACCAGTGGTGGAAAACCAATGGTGGTGCTTTACAATACAAAAATTCATACTCTCAAATGCATGTATAAAAACGTAAACAAAAATAAAAATTAACGTTAATTCATGGAACACAAATCAATTTATTGCTACGCGTTACGATATGAAGTTTTATTCATTTATAAATCTGATAATTATCTGGATTATTTTTGTTATTAAAAAATTTTGGCGTCTCCGCTGGCAGTTGTCCGCGCCTTCCCTGGGGGCGCGCCACCCAGTTTGGAAACCACTGATTTAAAGTTATTTTCTTCAGATATTTGAAGTTCAGACGCGTCCTTCTGGTTTAGTAAGACAATAATATTTCCCTTAAAAGTCAAATAAATATACGTTAAAATAATATAGTAGAACCTCTGATTACGGACACCTCTCTTAACCGGACCCCTATAGCCGAATAAATTTTTTATGATGGTGACATGCTATACTAAAACCAATTTATTCAGCAATCTCTTAAACGGACCCTCTGTTAACCGGACGCGGACACAATATTTTTGACGAAGACATATTATTTAGTCAGGGCCGTGGAGAAAAAGTCGGGCCCCGCGAACAAAGCACATTTCTTAAAAAATTCTCCCCAAAAACATAATTGATAAGCAAAAAGAAGTTTGTTTTACTTTTTTCCGGGCTCCTACTTACCGTTACGGGCCCCCTCTTCCAGCCCGGGCCCCGGGGCTGTAACCCCAGCTACCTCAGCCTCTTGTCGGGCCTGTATTTAGTACATTATTACCTCTATTAACCGGACGAAAATATATTTAGTACGTACATGTATACCCATATGGGTTAGGTATAATTGTTCACGTTTTAACTTGCTAACAATTATTCTAATGTGTCGATGTATTTGTAAACGTTATATTTTGGTATAAGTCCCTAAATTCGTTCATAAAATTTATTTGAATAAAAAAATTTAAAAAATTAAAAAAAAAAATTTGAATTAAAAAATTAGTTATGAATACTACATTATTTAATGCTATTATTTACTCTGTCCCTGTTAAGCGGACACCTCTGCTAGCCGGACAAATTTTTGCGTGACACTGCTGTCCGGTTAACAGAGGTTCTACTGTACCAACCAACGAAATACACATTATAAATAATGTTTAAATGTAATATGACATTTAAAATTATAAAAAGACGATACAGAAATATTTTTTTCCTAAATATTTTTTTAAAATTATTTTTTAATAATCATAAATAATTTCGATATGAGCCAGATGTTTGAGAGTAAAAATATTCCTTTTAGCGAATTTCCAGAATGGAATTCAGCTATTACAGCCACTGTCATGACGCGACTTGAACCCGGGACCATGGCAGAAATTTGTTTTGAGGTCCCTAGAAACCGAAAATAATATTCACCAAAATTTATATATATATATATATATATATATATATATATATATATATATATATATATATATATATATATATATATATATATATATATATATATATATATATATATATATGTGTGTCCGCACGATAACTCTCGAACGAAATGTCCTAGGTTTACGAAATTTGGTGAAAATGTTGGAAGTCCCAAACCGTTGGACAAGTTCGTTAGCCAGACACGTCGGATGCCAGGAACATGGTGTTTGTTCTTGCAAAAAATTAGTTTTTTGCCAAAATTTCCACTTATTTAAAAATTTTTGCGAATTTTTTTTACATCATTTAAACGACGAAAAAAAATTACACAAAAAAGGTCTTTAAATTATTATTCTATGTCAACTAGTTTCCGAGAAAATTTAATTTTTATAAAAGGGCATTCGCTATGTTATGCAGGATGCTGCGACAGGGGTATACCTATATGCATAATTATATGAAAGAATGTGTTTGTGGTACAGGAAGATAGATTGTGTATAAGTCATATACATATGTATATGTTTGTATGTTACTTATATGCCGTTTTTTAGGGTTCCGAAGAAAGTTCTATTTTTTAGAGCTCCGAAATAAATCTCCCGAGACTATAATAGAAATTTGTTTTGGGGTCCCTAGAAACCAAAAATAATATTCACTAAAATTTATGTATTAAATTTATATTTAGTCCCACACCGTTGGACAAATTCTTTGGCCAGCCATGTCGGATGCCTAGAACATGGTTTTTTTGACCATTTTTCGTGAAAAAATTAGTTTTTTGCCAAAATTTTCTAAAGTTAAAAATTTTTTTGACATTTATTTACACCATTAGAAAGAGGAGGAAAAATCACTTAAAAGGGTGAAAAATCACAGAAAAACGGATTTTTATAAACGGAAATTCGCTATGTTATGCAGGATGCTGCGACAGGGGTATTTAGTATTTCAAGACTGAACCAGACTTGGCTACCTATGTTACAGTGCTACATAGTACATACACTAATGTTTGTGGATTCTAAACCAAATTATTTTTGTTTTTTTCTTATATTTTTTGTCGAATCTCAATATAAATTTTTTGTTAAGTACGTTTACAAAACAACGGCTCAGTTGAAACTTTTTCATTAAAAAAAACCACAATTTCTTTATTTTATTCACCAAATTTCTTTATTTTCTCGAAAGCTAGTTCACTTAGAACAATTTTTTAAAAGCTTCACTCTTTTCAATAGTATCTATAAAAAAAAAAAAATTAAAAACATTTTGAAATCTGTCCAAACTTTTTCATTAAAAAAACCACAATTTATATTTTAAATTGACAAAATTTGTTTTACCAAAATAAGTAATATAAAGCCAAAAATAAAAGCCAAGTTCTTTTCCCGAAATTTTCACCTAATCATAAATATTTAATATGTACAAATATTTTTTTTTATTACTACAAAAAGATAATTTCACTCGTGACTGCCAGAAAACTATACATAAACTTTCGCTCAAATTTCTATGAGTTGTTACCGGCCCAGTAAACACTGAATATAACAGTAACATAACATAGAAGTAACAATATGTAACAAGTTATATAACAAATAGTTACACATTTGTAACATAACTACAATGTATCGTAAAAGTAACAAAGTTATATTGCAGCTGTTACATCAGTGCAATATAACAGCAACATTACATAATAACATAAGGGCAATATAACTTGATTTGAGTTCCTGTTACATTACAATGTTACATCTATGTTATATAACATTTGTTGCATCAATGTAATGTGTTTGTTCTATAACACTGATATATAACTTTTATTGCACATATGCAATGTTTTTGTTACGTAACAGTGTTATATTTTTGTTATATAACATCGGTTTTATCGTATTTATAACGTATTTATTTCAATTTTTTTGTAACATTTATTGAATCGATGTGATATGTTTGTTCTATAACATTGTTATCTTTATATTATGTAACATTTCTTATATCAGTGTAATTCACATGTTACATAAGATATTTAACTCAATTTTATATAACTTTTGCTGCGCATATGCAATGCTTCCATTACATAACACAGATGTAATCTGTGGTTTCATCATGTTATTCAAATGTTATATAGAGTATTTATTTCAGCTTTATACTTTAATAATTTTATTTAAAAACTTTTGAAATTTTTAAAAACATCCCCTTTAATACTTTTAACATTAAAATGAATTTTTAGTTATTGTTTTAAAAATAAAACTGTAATGAAATTTCTAACATTGCCTCTGTTTATTATTTTATCATAATATATATTAATTATTATTTTATCATAATATATATTAATTCGGTGATATACTTATTGGAAAGTATGATGAGTATAAACAGAAAAGGTTTGGTCTAGTGGTTAAGGCAATGAAAAACTTATAAGATGTGCATCTTCAGCTTATGAATCGAATCCCGCAGCAATCAACAGGAATAAAAAAAAGGTAAATAAAAATAATATATGTGTACATAACATAATATATAGGCCTATATACATATGTTATATAAGTGTAATAATACCTCATGTTAATAAAAAGAATTCGTAACATAAAAGATGAAAAAATATCAATCATTTACGTATATTCTTTTACATTTCATGTAACAGTAATATAACAGTGTTATATAACAATGTTATATAACTGAGGCGGAAATAGAAACATGTATGTAACAATCACGGTACATAACTGCAATATAAAATGTCACAGAAGTTATATTATGGTTATGTAACAACTATGTAACAGTGTTTACTGGGTGTTTAATAGGCCATAAAATGGTATAATAGCCAAAAATAAAAGCCAAAGTCTTTCGAACCCTAGAGGTCAATTTTAGCAACAGGTTAATTTTTGCTAGAATCTCAATATTATTTAAACAAAATTTGGTGAAGATCAGTTAAGTTGTTTATTTTACGTCCTTTTGGACCTTAGGACCCTAGAAATCAGTTTTAACCTAACATCTATTCTTTCCAGGATCTGAATAACATTTGAGAAAAATTTGGTAACAATCCGTCCAGCCGTTTGCTTTGGATCCTTTTTGGGGTCCTAGGACCTTGTGATGGCAAAAGCGAGAAAAATTAACTTATAAACATTTTGGTATATAGTATCAAAAATTGACTTAAGGAGTTTCGATAGACCCTAAAAAATGATACCACCGATCTAACATTTTAACCAGTAAACAATAAATATGTAAAACGCTGACCTTTAAAATTTCAGATCAATTGTGCTCTTAGTATTCAAGAAATTAATTTTCAAAATTTAACTTTTTTTAATGTGCATAAATGGACTAGAATACAAAAACGACTATAAAATATTAAAAAATGTTAAACTTTCGACCAAACTTATGAGTATTTAACAGATACATTAGACATTTATGAATCGAATAAAACAAGATTTATATCAGTTTTGCACATTGTTTATTAGTTATTGCAATAAAAAAATTAAAAATGTAATGTCGACTCGAAAATTGTAAAAACCATAATTGAACGTGGCAACATTGCACATTTAAAATGACACGTGTAAAAGCTAAACAAAAAGTAAATTTTTTTTAGGCTATAATAATAATCCTACAGTCAAAATTTTTAAATTACATTTCTGTAAATTAGAATCATTAGTTTATTATAATTTGCACCCGAATACACAATTAAAATTTTGAGAAAACCAAAACACCACAGATATCAAAACACAATTTTTAAAATTGTTATAGTTTTTTTTTACATTTTCCGATTTTTTTACGTGTAAATTATATGATTTTTCCGTTATTCATTTTCGTTTCCATTTTTTAGGAAGACAATACAATAATGAAAATATAGTTTTAACAAAAATGATTAAATCACAAATATATTGGTGGAGGACCGGTGGTGTAACGGATAGCACACCTGGCTGGTTACCAGGAGATCCTGGGTTCGATTCCCGGCCGATCCGGATAATTTTTTCAATCACTTTGTGATTTTTAATTTACATATGTGGTTTTTGGTTATGTTAACCAAGGAAGTCGAGTGCTTAAAGTTTCAATTTAGCTGAACGATAAGTGAACATATGAATACTACGTGTGTTTAAAATGCAGACAAAAGTCTGTCATACATAGTAGTGTTTCACAAGCACTCGATAATATTTGAAATTGAAAAATTGTAACCGCTTCTCGCATTATAAAGAGTACATACACATAGGTGGTTGAATGTTGTCTGTATCGGACGCCTACCGAGCCGAGGACCGGTGGTGTAACGGATAGCACACCTGGCTAGTTACCAGGAGATCCTGGGTTCGAATCCCGGCCGATCCGGATAATTTTTTCAATCACTTTGTGATTTTTAATTTACATATGTGGTTTTTGGTTATGTTAACCAAGGAAGTCGAGTGCTTAAAGTTTCAGTTTAGCTGAACGATAAGTGAACATATGAATACTACGTGTGTTTAAAATGCAGACAAAAGTCTGTCATACGTAGTAGTGTTTCACAAGCACTCGATAATATTTGAGATTGAAAAATTGTAACTGCTTCTCGCATTATAAAGAGTACATACACATAGGTGGTTGAATGTTGTCTGTATCGGACGCCTACCGAGCAGAGGACCGGTGGTGTAACGGATAGCACACCTGGCTAGTTACCAGGAGATCCTGGGTTCGATTCCCGGCCGATCCGGATAATTTTTTCAATCACTTTGTGATTTTTAATTTACATTGTTTATTAGTTATTGCAATAAAAAAATTAAAAATGTAATGTCGACTCGAAAATTGTAAAATCCATAATTGAACGTGGCAACATTGCACATTTAAAATGACACGTGTAAAAGCTAAACAAAAAGTAAATTTTTTTTAGGCTATAATAATAATCTTACAGTCAAAATTTTTAAATTACATTTCTGAAAATTAGAATCATTAGTTTATTATAATTTGCACCCGAATACACAATTAAAATTTTGAGAAAACCAAAACACCACAGATATCAAAACACAATTTTTAAAATTGTTATAGTTTTTTTTTACATTTTCCGATTTTTTTACGTATAAATTATATGATTTTTCCGTTTTTCATTTTCGTTTCCATTTTTTAGGAAGACAATACAATAATGAAAATATAGTTTTAACAAAAATGATTAAATCACCAATATATTAGAGATATACATAACCTCATTTATTCATGCTAATTATAATATGTATGTATTGTATACATACATATATTGTTGTACGATATGTACGATATGTACCACATGTACGGTTGTATATTAGTGATGGGCATATTTGAATAAGAAGTAATCGATCACTCGATTATTGTAATATCACTCAACTATATTTCATTTTAATGATCTTACAAAATATTTCGAAGTATAATAATATTATTTGGGTATTTTGATTAAAATTATTTTATATCTCGTGATATCATAAAATCATTCGACTGATTTTATTCTGTCTCGAAATATTTCAGTAAATAATTAAACAATTATTCTAGTTTCGTCAGACGTTTCAGTTTATAAATAAAAATAAAAAATAACAGTAAAAATTTTCTGGAAGTCTTTTTTGACTTTTAATATGTTTATATTAGAGTAACTATAGTAAATTAAGGTTGTTTTCTTAAAAATGTTAATTCCTTAAAAATGTTTTCTAACAAACTACCAAATTAATTTCAAACTAATCAGGTACAGAAATATGCGAATGAAAAAAATCGTATAAGAAGTAATAATTTTTAATAATCGAAAAAATCGAATAATAATAATCGATTACTGAAATCATTGGATTATTCCCATCACTATTAGAAATTATGGTTTAACGTAAGTGGTGCCAACATAACGACATGTTCCAAGAGTGTGCGTTGCCAAATATATCTTCAATATTTATTCGTATTATATATTTATATAAATGCGTTATAAAAGCATTAAAAAAATTATAAATTATTTCTTTTTTTCTTCCGTACTGTTATAATGTACATGAATATTGATATTCAAAGAATTTCTTAAAATATATCGATCAAAATTTATTGCCTAGAAGTTGTCACTGTCCATGAAAACAATAAATTTACGTCACAGATTTATTGAAAAGATAAGAGGTATCGAAATACCTTAAAAAGAAAAAAGAAAAAAATTATTTCTCAATTGCTTACTTTTTGTTACTTTTATCGACCGTGGCCCAATGGCACAACCCATTAAGTTACATCTCATTATTGCTCTGACCGAAGGTGAATTTTAGAGAAGCAAAACAGCAGCTTTATATATCTATCTGTTCAGTACGACAATTTGTAAAGAATATTTAATTGTTCTTACAATATAACCATAATACTCTTTTTGAAAGTCAACAATTTTGCTATTAAAGGAATATTAAAAATTAAAAGAGTCTATTATATAGCTTTCACTTAAAGCTTGTGAACGCAGATTGCGAGATGGGTATATTCATGAGAATATACTGGGTGAACCATTAAGTACTTCTTCTAATTCCCGTTAGTGATGAATTTAAAATATTATATAACGTAGAATATAGAAATTGATAAAACATAGTCCTTGCGATAGAAAATTACAACTGATTAACTAAATTGTTAGACGGACACTATTCGCACCAAAAATTCTTTTATCAGAACGACTTCTTATGCCATATCTTTATGCCATGGATCTAGCAATCAGCTTTAAAATACGAAAATTTTTTCCTCCAGAATGAAAATTTTTATGCGCAATTTACGTTTTAGAGCTTCCTGGCTTTTCTTTTTTTTAAGAAGAACCCATTAAGTGGCATAGTTTCGGAACTACAGTAGCCGTCCAAGCTAGTCACTTCCGAGATAGTCACACTTCGAGTGAAATAGACATATACGTCATCCATATACTATGTTTGCTCTTGTCTATACGCACATATGCGTCACATGTAATACTTGCATACACACTACATACATACCCTGTGTACCTGCCGCGTGGTACTTTGTGAGGTAGCTACCGTGTAATGTGTGTCGTTTGTGATACGTATGTACGTATACTAGTCTAAAGTAAAGATACTGGTCCGCACAAACGAGATCACACATTTTTTATAGTGGGCTCTAGTACACACTACGTCGTCAAAAGTATGGTGACACCTTGACCCAGGGGGGTGCCTACACTTTTGACGCGGTACTGTACTTAATGTTGTGGTACACTGCAGTGTCAAAAGTGTGGACCCCCCCCCCGGGGGTCAAGGTGTCGCCATACTTTTGACGACGTAGTGTGTGCTAGAAGCTAGAGATGTCGATTCTCCAAAAAAAAAGATCGATTTTTGGATCGATTTAAATCGAAATTAAAAAAATCGATTCAAAAAAAATCGGCTAAAAAAATCGATTCTGTGAGATCGATTTAAAAAATCGAAATTTTGAAAAGTTTAATAAAATTAGCTGATAATTTTTGTTAAGGGACTTAATTGATAGTACATGGGAAATATCGTGTAAAAACGCTTTACATTATATTTTTCAGGGTGATGAGTTAACTTTTCAATTATAATTATAGCAAATAACACAATTGAATATCTAGGACGAATACCACGGAATGAACCAAGTTTACTATTCAAAAATTTCAAATAAACTGACAAAAAAATGTTTTCTAAATAAGTCGCTTTTGTAGAAAAGGGATCGTTAGCCCCATTGGTGGTCTTCCTTTCCTCTGTATTAATAGTCTTCTACTGGACAAAATAGTGCGTATATATATATATATATATATATATATATATATATATATATATATATATATATATATATATATATATACATATATATATATATATGTATGTATATATATATATATATATATACATATATATATATATATATATATATATATATATATATATATATATATATATATATATATATATATATATATGTATTTATATGGAGCCACATGGGGGATTCGTTGATAATAACAAGTAAAAAGTGAGAATTTATTAACAATAACGTTTTTGGTGTTTCATTTTAACACATGTTTCTTTGTAAAATTACAACTAAAATGAAATCATTTTTGAAAAAAATCGGTTATCGATCTCTTACTTTTAATAATCGATTCATGAATCGATTCAAATGAAAAAAATCGAAAAAAGAATCGATTTTTTAAGCTTCGATTAATCGATTTTCGATTAATCGATTTAAAATCGACATCTCTAGCTAGAACCCACTATAAAAATTGGGAACGAGTTTGTGCGGACCAGTGTCCTCACTATTCATACTAATTTAAATAATAAATATTTGTATTGTTGTCTTTTTCTAAAAATTCAAATATGTGACGTAATTATGACGTAGATGGCGAATTGCGCAAAAAAAGCTTATTTTGGTTTCAAATGTAGCGTACCTTTCTCTGTCTACTTTGACTTGACATAATTTTTTATAATAATATTGTTGAAAAAATTCCAATTTGTTATGTTAACTAAACACTTACCCCACCTCACGGACGTCCATGACTTCCAAGATAGTCACTAGAGGAACATTTGTGTGACTATCTTGGACGGCTACTGTATTCGATACATGATGAAATAGGACTCGTCTATTTTTCACATTTATGTTTTTGGTAGGATTTCATGACTTTCCGTAGGGAATTTAAAACCTCCTACTTAGATTGTTTAAAATATTGCTTGGTGTCAACTACTGAAATTTATTAATGTCAACTACTAAAAATTGTAAAATTAAAAGTATCAACTACTGACTGAGAATTTCATTATTTTCTTTCTACTATATACCAATTCACTTTCGTTACATCCTTAGGTAAACAGAAAACACGATTTTAAAGCTCATTTAATAGAATTTCCTTTCCGAAAGTTAAAAATACTTAAAATTTTTTCTTACAGTGTCAACTACTAGTACCTTTACCTTATAAGAATTTGGCCCAAATATTTTCGTTAAAAATTTTCGCAACAAAAACTGCGAACACGGACGTGAGCGCAAACGTTGGAAAATGTAGAGTCCTTTACATATTTAGAATGCGAAAGTGAATATCCGACAAAAACAGATATTTGGGAATATCTGTAAAAAATGGCGCCAAGAATATTACGTATTTTTATTTAAGGAAAAAAATAAAGCTTTAAAAAGTAACTGAATGCCAAGAACATATATAATTATAATAACTAAGCTTACGTACAGATGGTATTTAAAAAAATAATCTAAAAAAAAAATAATACTAATTTCCGGAATAAAAACTTGTACTTGGCTCAATATTTTTTTTTTTTTTTGTTTTGTTTTGTTTATTAATATTAAGTTAAATCGTGAGCCAAGTACAACAAAAGTTTTATTCCGGAAATTAGTATTGATTTTTTATGTACCATCTGTACATAAGCTTAGTTATTATAATTATATATGTTCTTGGCATAGCAATGGATTTCAGTTATTTTTTAAAGCTCTATTTTTTTCCTTAAATACAAATACATAATATTCTTGGTGCCATTTTGACAGATATTTCCAAATATCTGTTTTTGTCGGATTTCACATATTTTTGAACTATGGATAGTGTTCCGTGTGCCCACACCAGTCTAATTAGTCCTTAATACCTATATTCCAGTAGTTTATGTCTACTCACAATGAGTTCGTATTTGGTGGATATAGTAGAGCTAAACCTTCTATGCGCCTTTTTTTGTGCGATTTTTTATACGGTTTTTTTAAAAAAAAAAAGACGCCGTGAGCAGCGGAGTCCCATCACGGAAGTCGAATTTTTCCTTTCATCTTCGGTATTGAGTGTCTACAAGCGAAATATAATTGAAAGTCCACAAGCGATTTGTAATTTTGGTGGTTTCAAAACTGATGATGAGTGTCCGGTTGATCGGGGCTTTAAAAAAAGGTTTTAAGTTTTTAAGGGCTGAATCTCAGTAAATTTCAATTTTGTGCCGATAGCAGTTAACAGGGAAAAAGCCAACACAATTCGTACGAGGGCATTTCTATCCATGCTTATCCGCCAATTGCCTTTGTGTTTTATTTTTAAATATTAAAAAAGGAACTTAAATAGTAAACTGGAAGGCTTTTATGAAGATATTTTTTCTTTCCAAAAAAATCCAAAATTTCTATTTTATAAATAATAAAAATCCAAAATTCCTAATTTATAAATAAACAATGACTTTAATAACATTTTCAAATTACTTAATATGTATGTATTTCATTTGTTAAAAAATTGTATTCACTTTTTTTTAAATTTTTTAAAATTACTATTCGCCTACTTGTATTTAGAATAAAAGTAATGCATTTAAAACACATTTAACAATAGCATTCAATTCCGATGTAAAAATGGAAGAAGTGGGGGGAAAAGTAATGTGGACTCCCTAAAAGGTACTAGCTGGATACTAACTGAATACACGTAGGGGAGACAGGGGCATGTACTAACAGATTTTACTTTTTTACATATTAAACGGAAATGAAACTAGTTAGCGATTTTTTTTGTAAACGTTATGAAGCATCAACTATTTGTCTATAATTTTTGATAAAAAAAACTTACATATCCCTTGTACTTTCTATGGAAAAACCCATTTTCTTAAAAAATGTGTTTGTTAATACTTACCCCACTTTTGGGGCAAGTTTTAACAACGTTGGGGTAAGTATTAACATTAGAGTTTTAATATGATTATGATATTTTGTAGATATATACTTACAGGAAATAAAACAAAGTATCATATTTAACGTGTTTATTATTAGAAAGGAATTAATTTGACATAGAAAATTCTTATTTTAGATTTATCTTTACTTAATTAGTTAAAGTTAATCATTATTTTAATTTTTTCTGAGGCAATAGTTAGTCAGGCCTCATTAAGTCCAAAAATTCGTTAACTGCGTGTTTTTGACACGCACTAAGTAATGTCACCTCAGTGAAAGTGTTAATTTATGATTTTTTGTTAACTTTATAGTTGTTAACTCTACAGCCCTCTTGCATTTATTCAATATGGATGTACAACTCTATAATTATTTAATATGGATATACAACTCTATAATAATGTTTCCCTCACTATGATCACACAACGATATTAATATGTCATCCTTCGATGACATAAAAATTACGTCACTTTGACCTTGATAACGAAACAAAAATTGGTAAATTTTCAGTCTTCGATAGACAACCACAATCGTTTAATATCTTCTATATTAAAAAAAAATATTTACTTATTAAAAAATTAGTCTTCGTCCTATTTAACATTATTATAATTCTTGAAATATATGATAACTCAGATCAATCAAAACTCTTCCTCTGCTTCACTGCAGAAAATATAAAAATTACAACCATTTAAATTTAACACTCACATATGTACACACACATACATGCAAACATATTTGGCAATGTCACGAAAAAAATTTTGGTAACCTCGAAGCATGAAAATGACGATATTTGGATTTTGAAATCGGGATGAATACAATAACCTCCTTATAGGGAAGTTAAAACATAGTCTTTGTTGCATAAGATTTAAACGAGGTAAATGTTAACATGTTAATACTTACCCCATGCATTTTGTTAATACTTGCCCCGAAGATAAATTTTTTACAAATTTAAATTTTTAAAAAGAATACTTTGATAATGCGATAAAATTTAAACAAAATACAATACCAGATGGAATATGCTACCGTTTGAAATAAATTTAGTCTCTTTTAGGTATACAATCATGCTTCAAATCAAAAAACCGTCGACTTAAAAATGTTCTTTTACCTAATAAAATCTACGCTTACTCACAACTTTGTTTTGCGGCAACCGGCCGAAGACTGATTGGTCACAACGTGTCCGTGGGCATCTACTGATAACAGCAACCGGACGTACTTAATTTTTTCGTCCGTAGTTTGGCGGAAAATGGCCTGTTAATACTTACCCCCGTTAATACTAGCCCCTGTCTCCCCTACAAAATTTCAGCCCTCTAGGTTTTCCTTAGAGAGTCTCTAGACGTGTTAGAAAACAAGCAAAAAAATTAAGGAAATATTGGCGTAAAAATCGTGGGGGTAAGGGTTAAAAGTTGAAACCCCCAAAAAACAGTGTCTGGCTATTAGCTTAACCTGTACACAAAATTTCAGTCCTTTAGGTTTATTTGGGGAGATTTTGACCCGAACGAAACTGTTAAAAAAGAAGAAAAATCATGTTCTTTTGGGTATAAAAAATGGTGGGGGTAGGGATTAAAAGTCGAGACCCCCAAAAGGCACCCGCTTGATACTAACTCAATCCGAATACAAAATTTCAGCCCTCTAGGTTTATTTGGGTGACCTGTGCGAGTGGTACAAACTTCGAAAACGTCGAAAATGCATGAAATTGTAGCTTAAAAATGAGGGGGGTGGGGGTAAAATATTAAAACCTCCAAAAAGCACAACCTAGGTACGAACTTTATCAACACACCAAATTTCAACCCTCTACGTTAATTCTGGGGGGCTGGGGGCCTGTTAGATCCAGCGAAAATCGTTTTTCCCCCCTCTACTCCCACCAAATCATCCTAGGAAGCTGAATTTTGGATATGTTGTAGATAATTGACCGAAACATTATTTAAAACCGGTTTGGAAAAGTTTTATTGCTTTTCCGCTCCCCACCACCCCCTTAAAAGTCGGGTCAGAAAAAAAATTTGCCCAAAATTTGACCCCACTTTGATAGTATGAGGTGCCTCGAAAATGAGCCCCATTTACCAAATTTAATCTCTTAACTTCCATAGGGGGGGCCTACACAAATTAAAAGGTGGCGGGAATATATATATATATATATATATATATATATATATATATATATATATATATATATATATATATATATATATATATATATATCAGACATTTTTTTTCTACATATTCGTGTTCTACGGGTCCGAAAACGCATAGCGCCCCTACTCTCGCCTCTCGCAGCTCTTATTGTATAGACTGTATAAGTCTAATTTTTCGGAGAAAATTCGACTAATAAAATGCATTGTGAATCAAAATCAAGAGAGTCAGAAACTTACAAGTAAAGGTCTTGAAGTGATAATTCCCGATTTTGATGAAACTTGGTAGGTGTGTAGAATACAGAAAAGTAACAGGCACGTATTTTTTTTATCGGCCAAAAACGCCATTTAAGGGGTGAAATCCATCGCCAAAGTTGGGGTAAAAAGTTAATTTTGTTAAATTACTCGAAAACTATAGCAGATAGAAAATAAGTTTAAATTGACACAACCCTTCATTTTTAAAGATATTTCTACGGATGTACTCAAATCTAGGGTCGGACCTACTGGAGGGACTTTGACTATAAAATTGAGGATGAATTTTGAAATAGGGTAAATATGGTTCGACCAATCAAAATACTAATATCAAATATGAAAACTACACAAAAATACTAGTTTACTTGTTTTTGCTAAAAGCCGTTACGTTAAAGCTAAAAGCTCAAATTTTAATCTAAAATCTTACATGTGTACTGCTATTTTACTTATAATATCTTTAAAAATAACTGTTTAAATCGTTTTTATTTATTGTGTTTATACCCTACAATTAATATTTAAAGAAAAATATTGGATAAAATTTTATTATAACGTTATTCGTACAAAATTAAGACTTCTATACAAATTCCGGTAGCTCTAGTTAACTTCCCATTGGAAGTTATTGTAATGGGCCCGATTTTACGAATCGCTAATTTGGACATATTTCCACGTTTCAAGGTTACTAGAATCCGAATTTACCGTTTTTAGTGTGATGTCTGTGTATGTGTTCGTTAGTTCGTTCGTTCGTTCGTGAACTTTTTTTTTGTCTCGCATATCTCGAGAACAAATATGATATCAACTCCGGACTAATTTAATTAGATGTGTAATTAAACAATAAAGACCGGATAAAGTTTTCAGCAAATTCGGATTAGCCGTTCATTTTTTGTGATAAAAAACGGAGTTAACTTTATTCACACAACATAGATCATATAGATTTGTTACCATGTCTTTATTATATAATGACCTAAAAACCTAACTGACGTTAAAACGTCAGTAAATACACCGATGCTCTGATTGAGAGAAAGAAAATTGCGTGTGTATTGGTTACACGGATATAAAAAAACATAAAATTTTTTAACGTAAACAACTCATTATATATATATATATATATATATATATATATATATATATATATATATATATATATATATATATATATATATATAAAGGGTTTTCCAATAACAGGTGTTGTTTTGAATAGCCCGCTATTTCGGTAGATGTCACTTTTGAAGCTGTCATTTTTTGATATTTGACAAGTAGAAACTACGCCATTAATAAAAATGGAACGATACACGCTTTAACAACGCATTGAAATTATTAAAATTCACTATAAAAATGGTGAAAATTTGGCAGAGACGGTTCGTAAAACATTTTTGGGTCATCGTGAAGCACCTTGTCGGACCGCAATACAGAAATTGGTGAAAAAATATAATATTATATATAATATATTATATATAATTAAATATTATATATAATATATATATATATATATATATATATATATAAAAATATATATATATATATATATATATATATATATATATATATATATATATATATAAATATATATTTATATATAAAAATATATATTTATATATAAAAATATATATATATATATATATATATATATATGTATATATATATATATATATATGTATATATATACCATATGAGTTTTTTGAAAGTTGCCATTTCTATTACAACCAAATTTTTATGATAGAAATGGTACTGGAAAAGGTTCTTTTCTTGGATGTAATGGAAATGTAACCAAGAAAAACACTATCGGTTGAAGTAGCCTCAAGTACATATGCATATTTTTACCGCCTAACTGATAAATTAAAGAAAACTTAAAAATTTAATTTGGGTAAAAAAAATTTTTTTGCTCATTTATGTTGTTAATTAATGCATTAGATCAATTTTATCGAAAAATTAATATATAGTCCCATTTAAAAATCTATAAGTTTGTATCATAGCTCGAAAACCATAAGAGCTATAAAGCTCCTGACTATAGCAATCGGTTGCCCCCGTCGATATCTACAACTCTTATTTGAACAATTTTTCGATTAAATCAACGGTTTGGCTGTAATAAAAATGGCAACTCTCAAAAAACTCAAATAGTATATATATATATATATATATATATATATATATATATATATATATATATATATATATATATATATATATATATATATAATGAATTGTTTACGTTAAAATTTTTTTTTTTTATATCCGTGTAACCAATACGTACGCGTTTTTCTTTCTTTCAATCAGAGCACCGGTGTAATTATGAAATTTAAGGAAAAAGAAAACACGAAATAAGAAACTTTTTATGAAATATCTTTTGTCTCGCATATCTTGGGAACAAATGATAATAACATTTGTTTGATAAGGGTACCCACCCTTAGGTACAGAGGGCAAAGTCCCCTGTGTAGTATACGAGGCAAAGCCTAGGGCCTAGGGGTGGAGCCCTCTGAAATAAGAAAAGAATTATTGATGTACAGTAGTCTCTAGTCTTTAAGGACACCTAATGGGAAGTTGACAGTATGGGTAGACCCCAAATTTTTAATATTGGAAACTGTTGAAATATTTTAAAAACAGAATCGGTAGAGACAAAATTTAAATTGACTAATAGTCATATTTCTTGCATATTTCTATGTAATTAATTACTACAGTTTTTATACATAACAAATTTTACCTTACAGTATAAATTATTCAGTAAAATAGTACTTTAAGGGAAATTTAATATTACATGATCACTACTAAAAATATAAAAGGCTTCATTGTCTTCAGTATCTGTGAAATAATGGTGATCAGAACGGAATTCGCCAATGTTGGAAAATCGGAAGTAGGTTGTACTAAAAATTGGGTATAGTAAATATTTAATTTTTTCTGAAGACCCGTTAATAACTACGGCTCTGGATTTATATATGTTAATATCCCTGTATATATTTTCGAGCTCTAAAACAATTATATGTTACGTCAATTTAAATTTTGCCTCTACCGATTGTGTTTTTAAAATATTTCAACAATTTCCATTATTAACTAGAGCTACCGGAATTTATATAGAGTTCTTAAGGTTGTTCTGACATGAGGTTTTGTTTTTTAAATGTGGTAATATTGAATCCTATATTAAAGCATTGATTTTTAAAAGCATTGCCAACTGAATGCGACGAAATTTCAAAGCGAAAATTTGTTAATTTTTAATATATACAAATATAGTTTTAACATTAAAATATTTTAAAATGTCATTAAATATTTTTATAAACATTTTATATGAAAGCAAATTTTTATTTACACAATTATTTAAATAATATATCTTTGTGTTAAATATTGCAACGTTGAAGTCATAAGCACGGCGTCAAAGTGCTGTCATCTAATAGCACGTTGTTTAGTTTCCTAATTTAACCACTATTATACGCATTTTGTTATGTCGGTAATATCAAACGCAAACGCATAGGATTTAGTTTAAACGTTTTAATACATAAAATTCATAAGATATTTATGGAAATATTTTTGTATTTAAGTTTATTTAAGTGTATTTAAGTTTTATATCTACGTGATAAAGTATTGGTGTTATGAAAGTAAGTTTATAATTCTCTTCCAAAAATAGTGAATAATTTTTAGTTTGTTTTCCGGTGTCGTAATATGGTCGTAATAATGTCTGTGATTTTTAAAAACGTAATTGTGTCATACAAAAACTCAAATATCATTTAAGTATTATTAAATAAATTATTATTTTTATTTACCTACAGTAATGAATCTATTTGTCTGCTGTATTGTTAAGAAATTTTGAAAAAGACATTTGAACTTTTATATAAAAAAGGTATGATTTCAGTTCATTCAATTATAATTTAAACTCAAGAAAATAAACAAAACTAATTCAAATATGTAATGTTTTTTGATTATTAGTATCAGTTTTATTTTTAACTTGTGTGCATACTTTTAAAAAAAGTTATATTTTTATTTTAAGAAATTTTTTTAAAAAATAAAATGAGGTTAACCGGATTTAATGATACACGAAAACCCCTCCTCTCAATATTTTGATTTCAATAGCTTGCACTGTTGCCGATGTTATTGCTACTTTAGACGTTTTCGTTACGTTAAATCAAAAAATCTAAAGTTTAGTCGACCGGATTGCAACTAAATTTTGAGTATCGATTCTTTACTGGTTAAACTATATCATATCAGTTTTTTATTTAATTCTCTTTATTAGAACTATTTTTTTTTTAAATTCGAAACAAAAAAATTCACATGTCTCCATAAGAACCCGTGCATTTTCACTCAACTTTGGTAATTTTTTTCTCGACTCTCAGCGACCAAATTTTTTGGTTCTTTCATAGGATGGTAAAATACCTTTTTGAGAATCGGTATGCAAATTTTTATAATTTTTTCTTCAGTCAGCCCTCATGTCAGAACAACCTTAATTTTGTATGAATAACATTGTAATAAAATTTTATCCAATATTTTTGTTTAAATGTTAATTGTAGGGTATAAATACAATAAATAAAGCGATTTAAAAATTATCTTTAAAGATATTGTAAGTAAAATATTGAGTGCACATATAAGATTTTAGATTTAGATTTAAGCTTTTAGCTTTAACGTAACGGCTTTTAGCAAAAACAGGTAAACTAGTATTTTTGATGTAGTTTTCATATTTGATATTAGTATTTTGATTGGTCGAACCATATTTAACCTATTTCAAAATTTATCCTCAATTTTATAGTCAAGGCCCCTCCAGTAGGTCCGACCCTGGATTTGAGTACATCACTAAAGGGTTGTGTCAATTTAAACTTTTTTCCTCTATGTTATAGTTTTCGAGTAATTTAACAAAATTAAATTTTTACCCCAACTTTGGGGGTGGATTTCACCCCTTAAATGGCGTTTCTGGCCGATAAAAAGAAATACGGGTCTGTTATTTTTCTGTTCTACACACCTACCAAGTTTCATCAAAATCGGGAATTATCGCTTCAAAACCTTTACTTGTTTGACATTAACTATCATTAAGTTTTTTTTACAGATGTATTTTCCACAGTTTTCCTAATATTATAAAAATGAAATAAAATGTTCTCATGTGTAAATTAATGTTCTTTTTAATTAATTAATTAATTAATTTTCTAATAAATTATCTTTTTTAGAAAAGCAACTTCTAAGGAAAACATGGGATTTTGAGTGTTACCTGTAATTTTTAAAACCTAATGTTTTTTGTCGTTACCGCTAAGTTTTCTTTTTTTTTTACTGACAAAACCATGTTCAGACCGACTGTTAAATGTTTACTGTTAGGGGGTAATATCACCTTGTGTTCACTAAATTTCATGTGATTTTCTGAGACGTACCATGAACGAAAAGAAAGAGATAGAGATATGAGGTTTTGTGCATATGAAATTACTAGTCTTCACAAAAAATATGTTTTATTTTAGTTTTAAAATGGCGGCACAGCAGCGCACATAAGGGAAAAAAATCTCGGACGGTCGACATGGGTGTACCGCTACACAATTTTTAATTTGGAAAAAATCAAAAAGTTTCTTAAAATATAGTCCAAAATCTAGCGAACGTCGTAGGATTTTTTCTACAAATTGTTTTTTAAAAAATGGCGTTAGTTTGAACTTTTGTTTTATTCGAAAAAATTGACCAAAAATCGCTTATAAAATATAAAAATCAATTTATCAAAAAAATCCTACGACATTCGCTAGATTCTGGACTATATTTTAAGAATCTTTTTGGTTTTATTATATTTGGTAATATTGAACAAAATAATTTTTTAATGATTCGAAAACATAAAAGAAAATAATTTTCAGTTTTTTTAAATCTTGAAGTTGGTTTTTAATGACACAACTTACTTAAATATATGGGCGATTCTCGCGTGACGCACGGGACATTTTTGCAACAAAAACATTTTTTTAAAAAAAAATGAAATTAATAGCAAACAAAACAAAAAGTTTATAACATGAGGCAACTGGATTAAAATTTTTTGAGCATATTTTAATTTATATCTGAAATGCAGTACTCCAAATATAAGACATAAACTTCGTTTTGTACGATATCCCGTGCGTCACGTGAGTTTATGCCTTTTACATATCTTGAGTACTGGACTGCAGATAAAAATTATAACATGCTCAAAAAATTTTAATTCATTTCTTGCGTATTATAAACATTCTGTTTTGTTTATTATTAATCGCATTCTTTATGAAAAAATGTTTTTGTTGCAAAAATGTCCCGTGCGTCACGCGAGAATCGCCCATATACCTAAGATCCATCTCTCATCATACTTTTGCATTTACTCGTACGTTAAAAATTATTCATATAGTAACTCTAACTTAAAATGTATTTCTTCTAAACTAGACGTCAAAAATTATTCATATGGTGTCAGTGAATGCATCATATCTTTCTCTATAATATACAAAAATTTCAAATTCTAAACATGGAAAATTTCTTGTAATCGATTCACCTTAAATAATATTATTTTACAACTAGCCGTTTACGCCATATACCCAGCTAATCGGCCACATCTCAGGATGTCAGTCAGTGTTAAATATTTATTAAATAAGATAATATTATTTACTTAAATAGCCTTAGTAATACATGAGGGTTGTCATTCTAAAGTCTGCAATCTCCACCTTGCTAAAATTTTGGGAAATCGCGAAAAATTTATTTAGACTATTGGAGTTCGAATATACTAACAAATATTAGTACACTTTCCACGTATTTTTTAAACTTTCTAAGTTATTCAACTCTAAATGTTGGAGATTGCAGATTATGATTTGACCTAGTGGATATTGCCGCCTTTGTTCCAAATGGAATTGGATTTTGCTTATTTCGATCTAAATAGTCATACAAATTTGGTTTTATTTCACCATTAATTTCTTAGCACATCTACTTAATAAATTTCTAACACTGACTGACTGACTGACAGACAAACCACAGCCTAAACCGTTGGGTTTAGAAGAATGAAATTTTTCATAGGAGTTCTCTATGTAACGTAGATGAGCACTAAGAAAGGATTTTTGATCCCTTGTGTGTTTCTTTGAAGTTAGTGGTATATAAAAATATGTTACTACCGCTATTAAAATAAATAATATATTATTGAATAAATCTTTAACACTGACTGACAGACACACACGGCCTAAACTGTTGGGTTTAGAAGGACGAAATTTAGCACAGAAGATATGAAAATTGGCGTTTAGGCTTCTATTTATAAATAAAAGTCAGTTGTGTAAACGTTTTTGGATTATTCCCTAACGGGTTAAAACAGAAAATGAAAGTTCATATGGGAAGTTCGTCATTTTTGAAGTTAGAAATTTGGATATTGATTTTGACTTTTGAAAAACATTGAAAGTGAGTACCTAATAAAAAGATGTTGTCGATGGGTAATCCCATCGGGTATACGGCTAGTTGAAAATACATACTACAATTTAGATTACTTTTAATTTAGCATACAGGAAGGTTAGCATACAGGAGGCCTAGGTTTGAATCCCGACTGAATAGACATTTTCTACTCTGTACTTTGGATGTCCGGGGTGCACTCATACTTTGTGAGGACTAATGAGTAATTATACTTGTATGAGTGGCGGCATTACTAGAGTAAAAAAATAATGTTAAGGATTTAGAGAAATCATGACGCTCTTTGTGATACCCACAAAAATTGTGAAGAAGCTTTCCGGGATAGAGGAGAAACTGAAATATAAGTTTTTAGTGACATCTTGAGTCTGTGGCTATCAACTATAAAGTTTGTCGACCTTTACGGGGGCGACGAGGTAGCTGAATTACAAAATTTATAACAAAAAAGATTAATATACATTTATTAATATATATTAATATATATCTTGTTATAAATTCCACAGTCATTTATAACAAAATATCCTGGTTTCGGATTTTCGTGAAAGCCTTACTCGGTAGAGGCGCTGAAACTCGTATACTACGATTTTACATTAGTTCTTATGGACTGTTTTCCCTCTATCCCATACTCTTCACCACAAGGAATTCATAGTTTACTTACATACTTTTAATCAAAAGTGACGGAATTGAAACAAACTGAGTACAGTAATAATGCTCATTTTTTCTGAAAAAATTAGTATTTTCTGCATTTTACAGATGGATTTATTTGTTATAAAATTTACAAGTTAACAATATAGTGTGTAAATTTAACACAACTAAACAACAAACTGAGTCAATTCAGGACATGGTTCGCACAAGATCTTATCAAAATTATTTTCTTCTTGATTCTGATTGGTTGATATTGGACATTGTTGAGTTTGTTATGACATGGGGCTTGTAGTATTGTACAAATACATTCATACTGATTCATACACATATCCCAAAGATCTATTTTTCTTAATTGTAAACAAAATAGTAAAGTGGCCCCTACACACTCAATAACATTACACAAAATCTGACCTTATACAATATTACGGATGAATTTATTGTAGATTATACTGAAGGGTTGTACGACATGCAACTTTATTTATTTACAAGTTTAATTTGTTTATTGTGTCACCTATTGTGTCTATGATTTGAACCAGTTTAAAATATTAATTTGTAAAAAGTAATTGAAGCGTGGAGCAAAGGCACTAAGTACCAATTCATATATTTTGAGTTATTACACAAATAAAGAATAAAAACTCCTTAGATATAATACATTATGCAATTATTTATTTACTTATTATTACACGAGAGGTTTGTATTTTTTCGAATAAAGTTGGGTTTGTCTAACGAAAATTTGTTGCCTATAGCAATTTAACGAGAAGAACTGTCAACTAGCAAAAACGCGACAGCGGAGCTGAAGCGTTTTTGGGTTGACAGTTCTTCGAGTTAAATTGCTTTAGGCAAAAAATTTGAGCTATAGAAAACACAAATTTATTCAGAAAAAATATAAATCTAAAGTGTAATACGGTAAGACAATTTATGAATAAAATAAATTAGTATAATTCATATTATTAATTAAATTATTTAATGCATTGTTACCATGATTCTGAAATCATTTAAATTTACCAATAAGAATTTTTGTTTCGTTTTTATCGTGTTTACCTAAGTCGAAATGACCAATGAAATATTTTGTACCATTTTTTCGCTGTAAAAATTTGTCCTAACTTTTTTCCATGGTAAAAGTGAAAAAATTTCAATTTTCTTATGGCACTTGATACACGTGAGTTAAATTGGCAAGTTAAAAATTAAAAATATGATAAATATTACTTCTAAATTTTGTTTGGGTTTTGGCGATGTCATATAGTACGTTTTGAAGACCAATTTTTAAAAAAAAGCTATTTTTTGGCACTTAGTGCTTTTGGTACTTCCACGCTTCAATTATTTACTGCATCGTAGCATTTTTATCAGTTAATCACTTAACATTTTGAATCAAAAAACAATTTTATTATCATCTAAAGAAGATTTTAATAAATTGCACAAGCTGACTACATAATACTATTAAGCGTGTAGGGATTGCTTATACTTAAAGGTGCTGTAAAGAAAGATCTTTTTACATATATACATACACATATATACACATATTGTGCCGTATATACATTATTGGTAAAAGTTTTAAAACTACATATGTATGTGTGTATCTGTCCTTTCGTTCACACTGTGGCTGTGCTCGGATTGTCAAATCTATACATATAATAAAATTGTAACGAGACCATTTCTGTACATGGAATTTTTTTTGAAAATTGTACTGGTACTGTAAATATTTATCGATGTAGATACCAAAACAGCGATTTTTAGAATTTTTGTTTGTTTGTCTGTCTGTCTGTTCACGCATCACGCAAAAACTATTGGACGGATTTTAATGAAATTAGGTGTGCTGATAACTTATTACCCGGGTTAACATCTAAAATACTTTTTACTCCGGGAAAATTTCTCATTCCCACGGGAAAATGGAAAAACCATTTTGAGCATGTGCACACATTAGGCAAAAACTATTGGACGGATTTTAATAAAATTTGGTGTGGTGATAATTTATTACCTAGGGCAACATTTAAAATGAATGAATTAATGAATGCTATAAGTGGGTCGGGATTCAAAGCTCCCATTGTACGTAGGCCACCAAATACGGGCCCATTGTACCCCACGGCATCCAAAAGGGACTAGCTAATACCCAGTCCCTCATAGAAACTCAGGATTGCACTAAGGTCTGCAATCCTGATGTCCTCGGAACTCAGTATTGGAGATCCCAGATACTTGCATCTCAAGGATGACAATGCTTCGCAAGAGCATAAAACATGGGACGAAGATTCGGCCTCCAAGCCGCACCTTCGGCAGAGAGGACTTTCCACTAATTTCATGATATGCAGGTGCTTCCTCAGGACGTTATGCCCCGTGAGTATACCTGTTAACCGGCTCAGCTGTACCCTGCTTAGAGATAGCAATTCCTTTCTCCGTTTTAAACTGGGCAGTACTATAAGCTCTCGGGCCTGTCTGGCCGTTGTACACACTTTCCAGAGATGGGCGTGCTATCTTTTAGCCCAGTCATCCACAGCACACCTCACTCTCTGGAATGATATTTCTAGGGCCAGCTCTGGACCTATTAAAGGTTGAGTCGAGCCTCGTTTAGCTAAATCATCTACTCTCTCGTTTCCATCTATTCCCGTGTGGCCTGGTACCCATACCAAGGTCACTGGGCAATGGACTGAGAGTTGATCCAACGTTTCTTGGCACTCATGCACCAATCTTGACGTTGTCCTAACGTCAAACAACATTTAAAATACTTTTTACTCTGGGAAAATGCCTTATTCCCACGGGAAAATAGAAAAACCATTTTGTGCGTGAGGACATATTACGCAAAAACTATTGGACGGATTTTGATGAAATTTGGTGTGGTGATAACCTATTACTTGGGTCAACATTTAAGATACTTTTTACTCCGGAAAAATTCCTCATTCCCACGGGATAATAGAAAAACCATTATGAGCATGTGCCTGCATTAAACAAGAATTATTATTCTTTGGAAGTTCTGTATAATTATTACACTTACATACTTCTCATTGAGTTTATAACAATGCTTTGCGCGAACGACGTCGCGGGTGCGGCTAGTAAATAAAAAAAAAATAAAAATTAGAACTCTCTTTTTTAAAAATTATCGTCTATTCTTCATTTACGAATATTGTATAGGGTCTTAAGTTTCTGAAAAAAACAGTTCGAGACATAGGTTAATAATGTGTTCAAATTTCCCAGACAAAATATCGTTTTTTATTTATAGTACATAATTAATAGTACATAATTTTTATAGTACATAATTGATTAAAATGTGATCTAAACATTTCAAAGAGACAGACACGGGAATATTAGAATATTATATGACTAGAATAATGTAATTAAGCATTAACAATCGCCATTAGACTCGTATTTGATGTCAGCAATGCCGAAAGAAACAATTTTTACATTAAAATAGTTAAGTAATAAGTTCAATAATTTTACAAGATTAAAAATGGTCAAATGTATGGTAAAAGATTTTCATCTATGACTACCAAATTCAAAATATTATTGGCACCACTCTACTTGATGTTAAATACAGACTAATAATGTTGACAATCCATGCACTTTTCCTTGCACAAATTTAAATTTTAAAAATGAATATGTAAATTTGAAAGATAAACAAGAATGACAGATAGGTTTCATATTCAAAATCTATGTTTCCACTCTGTCTAAAAAGGGCCTACCTAAAAATATGTAGTGTGTGAAGAAATCCTCATATTTTTGTACATAAAAACAGAAACTTTTATTAGTGTCAGATACTGATATTTAAGAACAGAAATAGTAAAAATATGAAAAACTGATCAGACATTTTCTCTCCAGTTAAGATTTTAACACACAAAAGCCTTTTTAAATGTATTGTGGGCGGCGCTTAAAATTTAGATAAACTAATTTCTTTAAAGACATATTATTTAAAGTCTATTCTCCAACCGACTTTACGGGACGTATGCGGGGATGGTACAAATCAAGATTTGATTGGGATATAGAAAGAAGTTATTTTTTTGTTCGTTTAGACTGTTTTCGCTAACTTTAAAGCAAATTTTTAATATTCTTGGCGCGCAAAAAAATACCTTTTTTCTTGATTCGTTACAAATCTAGTATGTATTCTTCAAGTATTTGTTATATAAAAGAGACAGAAGTTATAAAATTTAATTACATATAGTTGATTTACAGGAAGTAAAAATTTTGTAGGTATATAGTCACTCTTTCGATTGTTAACAAAAAATAGCATTTGTACATAGAAAATTTTGGATATACTAGTAAAAGTTAGATTATATTTCGGATGAAATAATGAAAACTTTATTTGTTGTGATTTTGATATATTTTATGTAATTTTAAATTTAATGACATTTCATTGTTCCAACATTACTTTTACAAAGTTAAAAAAATATACGAGAAAAAAGTCATTTTTTGAATGACTAAAAAAAAAAGAAATAAGACCTTGAGTAATGTAATTGTTCATCATCATATTATATTTATAATACATAAAATTGATCGGTTCCGCTTGAATTAGAAATTTGATTTCATGAAATGTTGTTGACGTAACATTTTAATTTTAATCAACAATAGCGCTGCTATAATAATACGAAAGCGATAGAGCTATGAACAACACAACATACTTATGTATTCTTCTCTTGCCATGTAAGAACTCATCATCTTTACGAAAAAAAAAAAAATGTAATGAAAAGAACATTCAAGTCATATCATTTTTAATAATACTATAAATTAAATTATAAATTTAATCTATTGAATTCTGCTCTGCATGTTACAAAGCAATTGTTACAGAATTCGTTATTAAATCAATATAAAATGTTTAGGTACTAGTGATGATTGATTTTTATAATATAAAGTAAGAATTTCATAAAAAATTTCGCGATTTTAAATTTTTAAGCAGACATTTGGAGAGATGTTTTCACCCCTTAAAATTTGGTAGATACAAAAGAGAATGTTGTACTAGAATTTTGTATAAATATGTAAACAAAATTTTTTCAATTTTTCAATTTTTAAGTACACAGTTGAAGGGGTGGTTTCACTCCCTGAAAATGTGTAGGCGCCAAAAATAGTGTTATATTTATTACGAGAACTCCGTAAGGTACGTATAAACAAAATTTCATCAATTTTTAAATTTTTGAGTTTCAACTTTGGGGGCGGGTTTCATCCGTTAAATTCGTTTTTTAGCAGCAACTGATATTTTTTACGTTATTAAGTAACCACTCCCTACATATGTACTAACAAAGTTGCAGATTTTTTTTAATTTTCGAATTCTTTCTACTTTCTACTCTATGTACTTTATATAGAAAGAATTGACTGGAAAATTCAAGAAAAAATTGTTAAACTAATTCCTACTGTCAAATATGATGGTGGATCGGTAATTGGTATATCTACTTACAATCTGTCTGGGGTGCATGTTTAAAACTGGAGTGGGAAATTTTCATATAATAGACAAAATAATGAATAAGTATGTTGATCTGAACATATTGAAAGAAAATTGACATGAAAATGTAAAAAAATTAAATCTGGAGGATCGTTTTTATTTTAACAGAATAACGATACAAAGCGTTCCGCATACTTTGTAAGACAATGCATCCTGTATAATACTCCCAAAAAATTACAGACACCACCCCAATCGTTTGATTTCAATCCAATTGTGATCCTTTGGCATCAGTTGGGGAAAGAAATTCGAAACCATCACATTTCAAATCAACAAAGTTTAATTAGGACTTTGAAATTAGAATGGAGTAAAGTTTGGCCTGAAACGACATCAAAATTAGTGAAGTCAATGCGTAATAGACTAAAAGAAGTGATTAAGGCAATGGAATACGCTACTAAATACTAAATACTTAAAACAATTTTTTTTTTTTTTGTTGCTGATAAAGAATGGAAATTCTATCGTCCAAATACTTTCGAAAGGTGTTAATTATTTACTCTAAAGTGAAAAAATGCTAATTTTTAAATAGTAACTGAATTGGATTTGGTTTTTTTTATTAATTTGTAAAAAAAAAATATAGTTAATAAATCATTTTATGTAGAACACAAGTAAAAATTTTTACTAATTTCACTGTTCACTTGGTTTTAACTATTAAAATTGGTTGTTATATCATGGTTATATGACTGTCCAAATACTTTTGACTAGCAATTGTATATATACCAATATACCTTAAAAGAAACCTTAAATTTTAATTCATCTTTGTACACTCTTCTGCTACAAGCATACAAGCTTAAGGATAGCACCTCGTGTAAATGACCCTTTTTCCTCGATTTTTTTTTTTTACACAAATGACAAAGTTTGTTGAAT
Organism: Brachynemurus nebulosus; assembly: GCA_035578155.1. Taxonomy (NCBI): domain Eukaryota; kingdom Metazoa; phylum Arthropoda; class Insecta; order Neuroptera; family Myrmeleontidae; genus Brachynemurus; species Brachynemurus nebulosus. The sequence continues at coordinate 18,413,043 of JAPWDM010000002.1, forward strand.
TAAACATACTTACTATTAAGTCAAGCTACATCAATCTGACACTATTTGCTAGGCAGGTACGCCAGTTCCATGTTATTATCTTACACCCATTTTTCTTACGACAGCTTACGACGACGGGTAAGCCATTTCCGTACTGAGTAAACAAACATATAATAACATTACAAATATATAAAGAAATTGAAGCCAAGAAATTGACTGATGGGATTACTTTAATGGCGGTCAAACTATTAATTTAATGTTAATTTAATGGTTTATCTAATGTTTATAAACAAGTCTCCGTGGTAACAAGTTGGGTTTACTAAAATGGAGTCATGCTTCAAAATTTAATGCCTGTGGTATCTCTAGGAAACATATGTTAGGTAATATTATGTTCGATTAAGTACTCAGTGATAATAACCATAGACATTTATACAAAAATCCTGTAATTTTCCTATATAATCCATTTCACTTAAATTTAACCATGATTCATCACTTACGAATTTAAATAATTTCCGTTTTCTGGGCTTTATCTCTTTCATTATTGCACTTGTGTGAAGAGCCGCCAATATTGCAAAACGTGCATTACGAAATTGCTGTATAAATTTTTTTATGTCAATAAACTTCGTGTGTACGTTTTGTAAAATGTCGGTGTTGCAAAATTCTTTGGCTCAGCAAATCGAACAGGTGAATTACGTATAAATAAGACGTTTGGCAGTGAAATAGGGATAGTCTCTGGTAAATAATAGTAGACAGTAACGGTCAATAATAGAGAAAAAGAAAAGGGTCGGTCGTCCTAGTGGCGACGGGCCCTAGTCACCGAGAGAGGGGCATCCAGATGGGTTTCAAGGCTAAGTAGCGTATAGTTGTTTTTATTATTTTTATTTGAAGGATTAATATTTTGCTTGTGTATATTTAAGAGATTAATTATAGGTATAGCGCTCAAGTAATGTTAGATGGTTGTGTTTTTTAATTTTTAATTTTGATTAGTTTACGTATTTTCTTTCGCCCATCTATGTATAGTTTTTACGTTCGTATTTGTCTAAATTTAAGGGTTTATTTTTGTTAAAGGGTTTGAGGAATTTTAATTTGTGTTAGACTGTTAGAGGATTATTTAATGTTGTTAGTGTTACTTATGGATTCTCTATATTTTTGAATTTTGTATATAGATTTTTTATGTAATCTGTTTTTTTGTTATTGTAATTATATAGTAATAATTTTATAGAAAGCGAGTTTATTATTTCACTTTTAAAAATTACCATTGTTCACCATGCTTCCTCTACAACCTAGGGTATAGTATATTTTTTTAGTTTAAAAATGACGTCATTATCATCTCTTTTCAATTTATGATGCTAACTGAGTAGTAAGGATTGGAGAGAATGGGGCCCACCTTCCCACCTGCCGACTTTTTGAGTGACCTCGGCAGGATGCAAAACTACCGAGGCGGTTCTAGAAGCCTCCGGCGGTGGGTGGAGCAACACTTGGTCTCCAACCTAACGATATCTAGTGAAATTTTTTTCTAACCTAACAGAACCCAATGGAACTTGACCTAACCTAACGAAACCTAAGTGAACTTAGCTTAACCTAACAAAATTTTTTCTAACCTAAGAACTGAAAAATTCCCTAACAGATGGCGCAGCCACCTTCGAGCCTGTGAATTCGCTACTAGATGGCGTTGCTAGTCTGGATTCCTGTGTGTAAGTTTGAAAAATTGTCAATAGATTGTATCGAAAACCTTTTTTTTTTTTTGATAGTTAAACTAGCCATTAAAAGATGGCCTTGCTTTCATAATTTTATAATATTTTTATCTGAAAACAGGCTTAAACTGTCAGCTGACGTCACTAAAGGTAAACTGATATCAAACAGCGAAGATTTCTCTCTAATATGCGAAAATGAATTTTATCATATGATTGTATATTTTTATCTGAAAACAGGTTTATACAGGTTTTTCTCTAAATAAAAACACATTTTTTTTTTTTTTAATTTTTATTTTTTTATTAAATAAAAACACATTTTTTTTTATTTTTAATTTTTTTTAATTTTTTCTTATTTTAATAAATTTATTTTAAAAGAAATATTTTTTTTTACAATAAAAATGTTTAAATGTTATTACAATAATATTTGTATATGGATATGGCATTTTCCATGGCGCAAGTTGCTCCGGAATGATGACCGCATCGAGGGCTAGTGTATGTTGATGTTATGATTCTCAACTTGGGACAAATTGTTATTTCTTCAAAGTTCATAATGGGCGCTGACGGTAGTAGTCGTTTCAAATAGCGTACTTTTTCTTCTCCCTTCGCATAGATGATGCGAGTTCCGTGTAGATTGTTTATTAAAATGTATTGTAGTTCCTCGTATTCAATATGTCCATCCATCCAGGCGAACCCATGATGGTTTTTCCGTAACCAGCGAGCTGTGCGTTGATCTTTTTCACTTAATCCGCAAAACGGTATTGGTGATTTGAAAATATAGTGTTGTAGTATATAATCTTCACCACAATTTTCTTCGGAAGAATCGAATTTCAACACAGCTAATTCCTTTATGTAGAATTTCCCATTTGTTGAATTTGGAAATCCTTGGAAGTCAACAATTGCTGCGTTGGTCTTCATTGTGCGTTGTCTAGAGCGAAACTGACTGATTTATAGCTGGATTGCGATGTTTTTATACATATTTTGTAACAATATTTGTCAATGGATTATATTGAACCACACGATCATGTAGTAGAAGGCAAAATGCTGATGTATTCTCTGGCACTTCCTTCAACGTTTTAAATTCAATTCGAATATCCACTGGTCCACTTTTCAAAGTTTCGTTTTGATGAGAACAGTCGATGAATATAATTGGCGCGATATTCTTGAATTGTGTTTTGCTTAAAAGCGGTTCATTCTTCTTACAATCATAATATGCTTGTTGAAATTTCGAATACATGTGATATGCTACTGCATATCTATCATTACTGAAATCCAAATTCAAATCCATGTACGGGTATTTCGCAGAATTTAAATAAACTTTGACGTCTGAAAGTTCACAGTGATCGAAAATACTGGAATCTTTATCTTTTTTATTTCGTCGATTCGTTTGTAGAGCGAATATAATGTAACGCGGTTTCTCCAACTGAGTCGATGTTTTCACCGTCCAAATGTTTTGTCTCGCTGTTGGAATCGTTGGCTGTATATGCATATCCCATGATCGAAAAGCAATTGTAATATCCCGACTATTTTCCACATACTTCAACAACTTCAGTTTCTGTTCATCTGCAACCGTAACGTGCGGAACCATCCATTGAATTTTATGTATATGGAAAGTGACGTCATCCGTTGGTGATATGACTGCATCGTGATCCGTCCGAGCCCGAGTCAGAATTAGTTGATGTTTCGCATTGATGATAACTTTCTTGTAATGGTTAAGAAATCCAAACATCCGCGCCAATGGTAGACAGAAATTGAAGTAGCCTTTTTCCGTCACTTTAATTGTTTCACCTGGACACCATCCAGCGTTGTAGAGTAGTTTGCTTTCATTTTCGTTTAATGCCAAATAATTGATTAACGTTGTTGTCGGTCCCACGTACTTGCATTGATCGATTTCCACGTCGTTCAGTTCATATCGTATTTCTTCAAACAGGTACGCCAATGAATTGTTGGATAATTCCGCTGTAGTCGATACTGTTTTATCACTCTTCAACAATTGTCCTTCCACATACAGACAACTTTCGTGCGGCAGCAGGATCAGATCTTGGTTTTGACAACAGATTCGTATTTCGTCGCTGTTTCCAAACGCATTTAGAAATGGCGAATAGCAGTGATACTCGATGTTTGAAATGCTCTCATCGAAATCGATTCCAGTATTGATGCTTAAAATGCTGCTCATTTTCTCCTCTTCAGCTTGAAACCCAATTGTCGAAGAAATTGTTTGTTCTCTCTTGTTAATGGTGGTCGTTGTTGCTTCTTCCTCGCCGATCCGTTCACCTTGGTGGCAAGTTGTAGACTGATCGGTCGCACCACATTTTCGTCTTTAAATACCAACATTTTCACGCCGGCTTCAAATGCAACTTTACTGTTATCGTTTCGCCTCGAAAATTCACTAAATTGCCGTCTTGATCCACAATTCGTAAAACTAGAGATGTTATCCGTCTCACGGTCACCGGCATATAAATAACTGTATTCGGTGATTCGCTTATTTTATACCCAGGCTCAACTTGAATCGAAAACGAATAAATATTATGTGCTGGAACGTTGTTCAGGTAGCTGTTCGTTGTAATGTTTGTTTCAACTTGTATCAGATTCACTTTCATGATATTCGTTGGTTTATCCGAATAGTGGTAATGACCAGCCGCAAGTTTTCGCTTACTGAAGCCAAGTAGCGAGCCAATTGTTCGTTCTTGATCGAAATGAATTGTTTCTGTACATTTTATTTCACTTTTTAGCGTATTGTTATTCGCACGAAGTATAAGTTGCGGGCTATCACCCGGTTTTCTCTTCTCTAGTATCCGATCTTCTATTTGAAACTCCAAATCTTCCAGATCATAATTGCCGACAGGTATCTCGATGCATTTCACTTCTCCATCACCGTAATGAAATAAGTTATTTGTTTCGTCGATATTTGGTACCGCATTGTATGTTTCAAAATTGACCAACCCGCATACATAATCACCCGGCAAATCGATGGGTGGAAAATACTCAGCTGTTAGTATAGATGAATCACCACTTAACGTTAATGTTAACGACATGGTGACTAAGATACGAATGACAGAAACTTCTTGCCACGGGTATATTTAAAGTATAGATGAGAAGTGAAACAAAATTATTGAAAATAATTTGTATTCCATAAAAATTCTAGACATAAATGTCCACAGTTGTACTGTTCATAATTTTGATATCTGTTATAATTATATTTAATATTATTGCCATGTAAATATTGCACAACTTCTGCGGGTGGTGGCAAATTTCCAAAACTATCAAAGTATTCGACGTTCTTGTTATCTTTGGCGTACGCTACCCAATGGCTTCCTGGTCCTGATGAATTATCCAAATTGACGACTCCACACTCCTTTCGCCTTGGCCGTTTCGGTAAATCATCTCTCATGAATACGCCACGAAAATTGGATAAATATTTGTTTCCAAACTGATAAATGTCGCGATCAGTTAATGGTCGATCGGGTAGCTCGCTTAGCGGTTTTTTGATTCGATGTAAAGTCCCAAACCTCTTCTGTATGGTTTCAAATAAAGTCCAGTTCCAGATTTGGATCCAAGAGCAATTGCTTCCATCATCCTGTTATGACGTTCATTTTCATCCAGTTGTTTCTTTGCTGTTTTATAGGCATTCACTGCTTTCGCAACACCAGCAGCACCTCCGGCAAGTGATCCTACAGCAGACAGGCCGGCAAAAAGTGGAACCAGGAATGGTAAAATTCCGCCAGTTTTTGGTATTGGAATGATTCTCGGTGTTGTAAATTGACTGTCCTTCTTCTTGAAAATGTTCTTCGCAGCTTTTAGTGCAAATTTTATCGCATTCTTAATAGTTTTCGGTTTCTTTTTCTTCAATATGCTTCTCAAATCACGAATTCCGGCACCAAATATTAATTTCTGTCCTTTTTTGTTCTTCTTCTTTGAATGACCCATTCCTAGTTTTACTTTCGACTTCATCGCGTTCGTTACAGTCCAAGCAGCAGCTCGCTCGCCAAGATTTGCGTCCGACGATTTAACTCGCTCCCACGCTTTATCAGCTAGTATTAAATCAGCTTTATGTCGATCTTCAATATCTTTAAACTGTGAATAGGCGATGTCGTGTTCTTTGCATGCAGCGTCCAATTTGTTGATACCCGGATCACCTCGTAACAATCGCTGGTGCAGTCTAGTTCCAGGTCCACAATACTGATAGCCAGGTATATGAAGTTCAAATGGTAATTTGTTGATTATTCCGTTTACTATACCACAACCAGATCTTCTCACACCGCTTGTCTTCTCACGACTAACTGCTAGTTGTTTCCGCGTCAACATTTAAAAGTGAACTGAAAACAAAAGAACAGATGTTGTACTATTTATATATGTTATAAATATGCTGGAAATTTACTCAACTTTATTAGTATGAGAGATAGTGTTATCTGATCAACATCGACGACGATGTCTTCTTCATTCGTTAAACAACCGGAGACGTTACCAGTCCAAAATTTCGAGGTTTTTTTGGACGAGACTAATATCAAGAAAAATGGTCCACTGTTGCCGACGAGTATTAGAGCGATCATCTGCGGTCCAAGTGGATGCGGCAAAACGTCACTTCTACTATCACTTATCCAGGATCCTAATGGTGTGGCATTTGAAAACATATACATCTATTCCAAATCATTACACCAACCGAAATATCAATATCTGAAACGAATCATTAAAGGTGTTAAAGGTTTGGGTTATTTTACATACTCTAATAACGATGACGTCATACCACCGAAAGAAGCACAACCAAATTCGCTGGTAATATTCGACGATGTATCTACGCGGGAGAAAAAAGCCATAATAGAAGAATATTTTAGCCACTCTCGACATTACAATGATGATTGTTTCTACTTGACGCAAACGTATACAGCGGCACCCAAACATCATGTACGGGATAATGCGAATCTTGTTGCAGTCTTCAAACAGGATGATCTCAACCTCAGACATATCTACGATGATCATATTAACTCCGACATGTCGTTCAATCAATTCAAAGAATTATGCAGAGAGTGTTGGCGTGATAACTATGGATTTTTAACTATTTGCAAAGAAGATGATATACGCAATGGAAGATACCGAAGCAAGTTTGACCACTTCTGGAAAGGATCAACATCCGAAAGCCGCTTCTAAGCTGGTTCTAAGACGCTCCCAAGCTGGTTCTAAGCTGCTTCCAAGCTGGTTCTAAGCTGCTCCTAAGCTGCACCTAAACTGCTACCAAGCTGCTTCTATACTGATACAAACATTTTTCGAACTGGTTTCGGTAACCGGTATAGCAGTTTCGAACTGATCCGCCTAAATACGACCATATAAATACAGCAGTCGCATGCGATAGAGCTTCAGTTCTTGAGAAATCGTTCTAAGAAGCAGTCATCGAGATGGATAAAAAGACGATTAAAAAGAACATTATAAAAGCGACAAGCAATATACGTAAAAAATTTAATGCTTTACGATCTGGAAAACTGGAGTCAAATATGTTGCTGCAAAGTACACTGGAACCAGTCACTACTCCGCTTAAAGAAATAGCTACAAAGTTAAATGGTGACAAGAAGAAACATCCTATTAAAGTGGAAATAAAAGAAGAAGAAGATGCGCAAGTATCGAATGCGTTCACACCTAAAATTAAAAAGAAAAAATTGGGAAAACAAACGGCAAACTACTATACTCTACCAACAAAGGAGGAGGAAGATACTTCAATACAAGATATTCCAGAAGATGTTTTTGAAGCGTATCCAGAAGAAGAAGAACAAAATGTATTTGAAACACCGAAATTTCTTGGATCAGCGCAAAGTGTTGCTCGAAAATTGATGCCAGCAACTGAAGATTTACCAAAACAGTTTGGTCCAATAGCAAGAAAATACTTACAACTATACCTTCAACCCAACAGCGGAATTGATGTGGTATACGGACCATACAAAAAAGATGATGAATGGATGATTGGAAATCAGTCGTTTCAAATAGCTGGTGATGATATAATAATTGGTGATATTGTGTACGAAGGAACACCTGGATTATATGAATTGATTTTCATGAACTCGCCAAAAATTGGTTCATATCATACCAAAGATTTAAATGCGTATAAACAAATTTTAAAGCAAACAAATGCACACAGACGAAATTACAGTCCAAACCAGCAAATAAAAGGGAGCTCGAGTTATAAATACATAAACATTATTAGTCAGTTGTTTCCAATCAGTTCCGTTAAAAAACATATACCAAGAAAAATATATGATACAAGAAGTCGTGTCGGTGGTGCTCCAAAATCTGCTAGTGTCGGCGGTACTCCAAGATCGGGACATGGTCTGATGCAGTTTAATAACTTGAAAAAAGACTATATATACTGGGACAATGCAAATGAACTGGTCAGTAGACTGCGATTATTAGTGGCGTCACAAGAAGCTGGACACAGCGGTCACAATAACGAAATAATATCCATCATTGAAGAACTGAAAGAAGCAGATATCATCGAGTGAAAATGGATAAATTCGGTCGTGTGCGTAACAGAAACATAACTATTGACAAATTCGGTCGGGTGCATGATAAAAGTATTAAGAAGCAGTTGCTTAAAGACATTGGTTTGAAGATGACGCAATCGGGGAACTATGATTTTGGAAACAGACAACTAACCAATATAAAGGATCCGACTGATGATCAAGATGTGGTGAATCTGAAATTTTTAAAGAGTTTTACAACAGAGAAACTTGCTGAACTAACAGAAACAGTCGAAATCATCAAAACAAAGATTGAAAATGCTACGCACCTGCTGACCCAGGCAATGCAGCTTTCTACGCAGAATAAATTATGGATGAATCGAGAAATTTTCGCATTTAATCGTCGAATGTCGAGGACTGAAGAACGTCTTGATAAATTGCTGAAACCTGCTGAGACGTAAAATGAGCAAAGCACAAGTGGTTCGTGAACTACATAAACCAGCGCGAAAAAATTTTCCACGGAGACGTGTGATTGTGAAAGGAATTGACGATCTCTGGCAATGTGATTTAATTGAGATGGGTGCCTACGCTTCAGTGAATAAAAAAATCAATTATCTGTTGACAACAATCGACGTATTTTCAAAACATGCATGGGCGGTACCCGTTAAAAATAAAACTGGAAAAGAAGTAACAGCGGCATTTGAATCGATACTTAAACAAGGACGGAGGCCAGATAATTTGCAAACGGACGACGGCAAGGAATTTTATAATCAGCTGTTTAAAACGCTCATGGATAAATACAACATCAACCATTATTCAACATTTTCAACCAAAAAAGCGTCAGTGGTGGAGAGATTTAACAGAACGCTGAAGACTGAAATGTGGAAGAAGTTTAGTTACAATGGATCGTATCGATGGCTGGATATACTAGACGACTTAATGGACAGTTACAATTCACGGAAACATAGAACAATAAAAATGCGACCGCGTGATGTTACACCGAGCAAGGAGAAATTGCTCCTTTCAACTGTTTACAATCATATAAAAGTTGTGGATCTACCGAAATATGACGCTGGTGATGTGGTTCGCATTAGCAAGCATAAATCTCAATTCGATAAAGGATATCTACCATCATGGACGACGGAACTTTTTAAAATTAAAAAGGTACGATTAACCAATCCGGTTACGTATCTGTTAGAAGATTATCATGGTAATCCGATTAAAGGTGGATTTTACCAAGAAGAATTACAAAAAGTTAAATATCCAGATGTATATTTAGTGGAAAAGGTGTTGAAAAAAAAGAAAGATAAAGTATACGTGAAGTGGCTCGGCTTTCCAAGTAGCGCCAATAGCTGGATTGATAGCAAAGACTTGGTATGATATCCCCACCAACATGGAGCAGCGAATACGTATGGTGGAGCGGAGCAGTTGCAGTATCCCCCACCAACATGGAGCAGCGAATACGTATGGTGGACCGGAGCAGTCGCAGTATCCCCCACCAACATGGAGCAGCGAATACGCATGATGAGCCGGAGCAGTTGCAGTATCCCCCACCAACATGGAGCAGTATAAAATTATGATGATGACGATGAGCCGGAGCAGTTTCATTTTTTTTGGCGAAGCAATATCCAGTGAAAACACAACAATGAGTGAAAGTCTTCAACACCTTATAATAGTGGAGGAATCCATGGCTAGAACTCGATTGCTGAAGAAGATGTTGAATAAAGCCATTCGGTTATCTGATTTGGAGATGATCCGATCCATAGCATCAAGAGATCGTGACATTTTTTTTCCTGAAAAAATAACATCAGCTATAGAATGGGGTTCGTCTGTGGAAACTTTTGATCTTCTATTCACACTTACCTTCAACGAATCTGATATTGGAGAAGACCGCCTAGATGGATTCGACACGCTGACATACTTTTTTACGTTGTGGATGCGAAAAACGATAACATATGCTCGTCCGGAACTGCTGGGTCGTATATTGAAACTTGTGGAAGAACATGATATTCCTGGATTGTGCTTCAATCCAAAGAGCGTAGAAGAAGACGGTGAATTGTTGGAGTGGATTGTGCAGAACATTGAAAAAGGCACAGCCAATCAATCAGCACTCCTGGGTTGGGAAAGTGGTCCAGATACGGGCGCGTGGCCGTCGACGAACTTACAAGACTACTTAGATATATACAAAATTTTGAATACGAATTTCAATATTTAATTTTTCATGTATTTTTTTTTTTTTCATGATGTATTTTCTTTTTTTAATTGTTTTCTTAATTTTTTTTTCATCATGTATTTTTTATAATTTTTTATTTTTTAATTTTTTGGATTTTTTTTGTTTTTAATTTTTTTTTTTTGTATTTTTTAAATTTTTTTCATGTATTTTTTTGAAATTATAATATTTTGACATGTACATATTTTATTTTAATAAAACTAAAATTTGAATTAATAATGGCCATTATTATTTTACAAACTAATTACTTAATAAGTACGACTTATAAACTAAAACCATGGTTTTAAAAATATTTACAAAATTAACAAAGAAAATATATACAAAATGAACAAAAAAGATATATATACAAAATTAAAAAAAAGATATATATACAAAATTAACAAAAATAAAAATCGTCTATTTTGTAGTGCCCCCATGGGAGAGTTTTAAGTTTATTGTTGGGTACTATGAACCGTTTATCATCGTCATTTGATAGTGCGGCCTTATTCACTAAATGTGTGTATAGTCGATGTTTTAAACTGCGGAAAACACTCATTTGTTTATATAACACAGCACTTGAGTCTTTGCTTATCACACAATTTATATAGTCTTTAACGTCTATTTCGTTTTTCACCACATCTTTTTTAACACCTTTGAGTTTTTTAATTGGGGGCACATCACCGTCTTTCACTATACAGTAGGATTTAGCTTTAACACCGACAAATTGTTTAATTATTGTCCCAGAACACTCATCTTTAAATTTACCGAGCACTTTTTTATTTAATTGAGGCAGTCCATAGATGTTATCCGCGGCATAATCACTCGTATCAAAATACTCACTAATATCAGACTTAATGTCGGCGTAAAAATTGTCCGTTTCTATCCGGTATATAAAACTGTCGGTATCCATGTACAGTAAATCCACTTTGTCATCATATTTCGGTTTTATATAACCGTAGTGGAAATCGTACATTAAAGTCTTGGATAACTCGAGCACGCTAAATCCTACGTAAATCGGTTTATCATACTTCACTTTCAAACGGTCCATTTGTATAGCGACCAGATTTTCATTGATAATTGAACAACTGTGAAAGTTCGGTCTGCTTATCAAATTATTAGCACCCAACTGTTTACGAATATTCTCCCAATGAGTCACTAGTCGCACATCAACACGTTTGTCCACATTCTCCATTGTTTTCCCGAAAACACTATTATTTTTTAACTTGAAATAATCTTTTTCAAAACTATTTGTCGCCTTAGAACGGAGCTCGGTGTTTAAGTCAATGTATTTTTTTAGCCACGGAGATTGTTTAAACTGGAGCGCACGATGTATTTTCTTTAACTTTAGTCCATATTTTAAACACTGTTTCAAATTCCGATAATGGATCACATACTTCTTCTTATCGTAAACGTTGGCGACCAATTTGCTGTCTTTAGATGTGATGTATGGCGGCTTCATCTGCTCCGGACAGAATGGTAGATCTTGATGGTAATCGTGTAGTGTTTTCGGGTACTCGAGGTCGACGGTCCAAAATGTATCCAACATCAGCGTCATCCGGAACCATTGGTATGTTGATATTATCCAATTCGTGTTCTGGGACCCACCGGAAATGTCTGATCGGCAAATGTTGCGACATGGCCCATCCGTATAAGTTGTTGGCGTCCAGATATTCGATGTAGGTCGACGGCTTCGTGGGGTCGTAGTCCGACATGTATTTATTATTAGCTTCGCTAAAACGACCGCAACACTGTGTTAATCCACCACGCATACCCTTTTTGATGAAGTGGATCATGTCGATGTCCGTTAGTAGCTCCAGTTCCACTTTTGTATATTTCAACATGGCGTCCCAGCTCAAGCCTGGTGCGGTGTAGTATTGGCACGGATCCAATTTGTACGTGTTCAGGCACAGGTTCCGGAAATTTTCAAAGACATCCGCCAGTAGCAACACATCTGTTTTCAGATACAAGTCCGAATACTGCCCCAAATTTTGGATGTTGAATTCATTCCATACTCGCTGTGCACGCTGGTATTCTTCATTGGTAATACTGGATGACTTCAGGCTGCTATGGAATGCCGCTTTTGGTGGTAGAGCGCGTTCATTGAGTCGTTCAACACTGTTGACGTATTCGTACGGGAATACTCCTTTTTGCTTGATTAAATTGAAAAGGCGGTCTTCAGGAAATGCTCGGCGAACTTCGGCGAACTGCTCCGGCTTCAAATTCTCGGCAAGTTTATCTAAACTGCTCGTCATAAACCGGAACGAATCGATAAAACGCAGCTGGATGGTTTTAATTTTGAATTTGCTGGATTCTTCATCGTCTTCATCATCTTCGTCATCCAGATCTTCCACTTCTTGATTGGCGTCGACTGGTAGATATTTTGTGAAAGAAATGTAGCGTTCTTTGTTGTTCGGAATGACATCGATTCGTTCCCTGGAGACTCCAAATTCCCGGACGATAAAGTGCGCATCATATCCAGATAAATTATGGAAAACGATCGGGATGAATTTCGGCAGTCTGTAAAGCCGATTACACTGGCTATGTGTGGCACCTCGAAATTCACCCGTTAGATGGTCATGATCCCGCACACGATCGTTGCCCAATTTATTGCCGCATATGGAACAATCTTCGACTAATCCAAATACTAAATAATCCAGCGCTGTTAATGGCTTCATCGGAATTTCCTTTTGTAAAATTTTATGTAGTCGTTGGGCATCTTCTTCCAATTTTTCCATAAAAACTTTCGCACAGTTCGGTCCGCGGTACGTTTCGAATTTGTTTAATGATTCATCATACGAACATTTGATATAATATGCGAAGCTGAATGGTTCGTGGATATGTGTGGTGTTCGTAAACGATCCATCTGGATTCGGTACGCATGTATCGCATGGTTTCAATATTGATTCGAAGTCCGCATATATTGTAAACGGGACGCGCATCTGCTTCGCATAATTTTGAAATTTCAAAATGCTGTCTGTGCCAGGACTTGGTATTACAGTGCGTACTTTGTTGCAGTCCTCTTTAGCATGTTCGATAAGCCGCTCTTCTGTTCGAAAGAATTGTAAACATCCATCACATAACCATTTAGCACCATTGCGCCTTGAAAGCTGACGTCCAACGAGCCGACTCAGATCCTTTATCCAGCAGTAGTGACTGGTTTCGCCATTTTCAATGTACAGCAGGTTAACATGAGTGTTCCGTTTTTCCTTTGTGTAGTGCAGCGGTCCAATAATACTTTTTTCTTCCAGTCCATAAACATTGACGCTGATGTTGTTGAGCGATTCGAACAATTTTATGTCTTTGATCTTCATTGGGAACTCAATATCGTCGAACTTCAATACTGATGAGTAATGTGGATATGATGCGACTCGATGTGGGTGATTACCATGATCGACTGGATGTAAGGCTGATGTTATCGCCCATGCGAAGCAAGCCTGGTCTTCATTTTGAATATTAACGACCGCCATTTTTCTCTTGATCCATGCCGGTAGTTCGATATACGACGAAGCCCGAAGCGGATTGTATTTATTTACGTTTATTTCCAAATATCGGACTTCTAGGAGCGACCAGCCACTATCTCGTTCCTGGAATTCTTCGCTCTTGCGCACTACAGTCAACGCCATATTTCGATAAATTTCTTCCATATTGGTGGATTCGCAAACAGTAACATTTCTGGTGTTGAACGACTTCAAATCCAGTAGTAAATTATCGTCCTTGTCGAATTTTGCATACAGACCGAACAATTCGAAATTTGTTTTAAATGACGTATGCTTCGCCAGTTCCATTCGCAGCAGCTGTAGCACATTTTCCTTAACTTCATCCAAAAATTCTTCAATGGACTGGAAGTACTCGGAACTCTTCACCCGGTAGCTGATTATTCTGGTTTTGAACGCGCTGTTAATCGTTTCCACATTTACGTTTCCGGTACCGCGACATAATTTATTTTTGTGGGCCGCGCTGCGTAAATGCCCATTGAATGTTGAAATCGGTATATCCGCAACGCATACTTCGCAACGTCTGGTACCCCGATCCGCCTTTGGTTTTTTAGATGGACTGCCATGTTGTTCACCGGCTGCGCGCTTTTTCGAAACATGACCGCTGCTGGTTGAGGGCTGCTCATGATCAGGTTCGACGCTGGTTGCGGGTTGTCCATGTTTATTAGCCATATGCCGCTCCAGATCACCTTCAACATATTCGCCGCAGTAATCGCACAATATAGCCGTTGAATGGAATTTCTTCAGATGTTGTCGTAAATTATCCATTCTCGTAAACATGATCCCACACCGACCGCATTTTAAAGATGAGCCATTGTCGCCATGTTTCGTCTTCAAATGTCTTGTCAAAGCATCCCGACGGCTGAATCCTGCTGGGCACATTTCACACTTGAACAACGCCATTTTTCCTAAATTCACAAAAAATATTGTTTTAGTTTTAAGTTGTTGCATACAAAAAATTAGTAATAATAATTTCAAAATAGAAATTATTAAATGTTTCTTACTCACCAATATTGAAAAAAAATGTAATAAAATTTATGAAATTAAACTTTGAAATAAAAAGCTAACTTTAAAAATTCGCAAAATACGATATGATGACACGAAGCACACTGTACTTTATGAAATCAGAAGACGTAATGGTTTTAAAACCGTTTATTACGCGTATTTATATCCTATTTTCATTTATGACGTCATACAGATGTTAGCAAGTTACAACAAGCTTGATTGCACAATGTAATGCAATAATTTTACTGCATTAGCATACACAATGTATACATTTACTTGCTCAAACATGTTGAGCGGCGACGATTTCATATGTAAAAAATGTGCGGAATGTGCTAAGTAAGCTATTTTCAAGGTTAACCTTTTGCATTCTAAAAATCTTTCTTGTAGATATTATTATAACTTTTAAAAATAAAATTATATTTTCAAATATTCACAAAACGTGGTTAAATTTGAGCGAAAAAAAAAAAATATTTTACATTTTATTCACGGAATTCTCCTAGCCCATCCTGTAAATTCTAAAAATTGTAAAAGAAAATTGTTTAAACTAGAATTATTGTAGCCTGGAGTCATTTCCACCCTTAGTTGGAATATCATTAGCTCGTGTAATATGAAATGTCGTTTTCCGACATTTTAGTGAAAATTTTTTTATAGAAAATTTTGTGACATGTTTCGGTCAATATGTCGATTATCAAAAATAATACTACCTACCAATATTCATTTAGTGTGCACCCTAATTAAATTTCGTAAAAATACCACTTTTTGAAAAAAAAATTTGTGACATGTTTCGGTTAATATGTTGATTATCAAAAATAATACTACCTAACAATATTCATTTAGTGTGCACCCTAATTAAATTTCGTAAAAATACCACTTTTTGAAAAAAAATTTGTGACATGTTTCGGTCAATATGTTGATTATCAAAAATAATACTACCTACCAATATTCATTTTAGTGTGCACCCTAATTAAATTTCGTAAAAATACCACTTTTTGAAAAAAAATTTGTGACATGTTTCGGTCAATATGTTGATTATCAAAAATAATACTACCTACCAATATTCATTTTAGTGTGCACCCTGATTAAATTTCGTAAAAATACCACTTTTTGAAAAAAAATTTGTGACATGTTTCGGTCAATATGTCGATTATCAAAAATAATACTACCTACCAATATTCATTTAGTGTGCACCCTAATTAAATTTCGTAAAAATACCACTTTTTGAAAAAATTTTGTGACATGTTTCGGTCAATATGTTTATTATCAAAAATAATACTACCTACCAATATTCATTTAGTGTGTACCCTAATTAAATTTCGTAAAAATACGACTTTTTGAAAAAATTTTGTGACATGTTTCGGTCAATATGTTTATTATCAAAAATAATACTACCTACCAATATTCATTTAGTGTGTACCCTAATTAAATTTCGTAAAAATACGACTTTTTGAAAAAATTTTGTGACATGTGTCGGTCAATATGTTTATTATCAAAAATAATACTACCTACCAATATTCATTTAGTGTGTACCCTAATTAAATTTCGTAAAAATACGACTTTTTGAAAAAATTTTGTGACATGTGTCGGTCAATATGTTTATTATCATGTGATAATATCGGCTAGCAATATGAGCCCTAGTGCATAATGTAAAAATTTCCTAAAAATTTTTATTTATTCACCTATATTCTGAATAAATAATATACTTAAAGAAATCCAGAAAATTTATTAATAATAGCAAAGTATTTGCAAAGAAAAATGTTATTGAAAAAACGGCAATATCGAGCCTTTACCGCCGATTTATCGTAAGCGACACTTTTATCGTAACTGAGATTTTTATTGCATGTAACATTTTAAACCATAACGGGCCAAGCAGTGTTAACGTTCTTCTCAAAAATTCGTTAATTAACGAATTATAGCAACTGCTTAGTTTATCGTTAATACAACACATTTTCACATTTTAGCGTAACCGACAATAACCATCTTTATCGTAAGGTTAACAAAATAATAGGAATAATACGCTCAGGCGTAATAAAATTAAGACAGCAGAAATATCGCAAGCGCCATACAAATATTTAAAAAATCCTTCTCCTATAAAATTTGATATTTGTCGGTTACGCTAAAAATGGCGGTAATAGCTAAAAATTTCTAGCAAGTGTTAAAATTAATACTAAAAAGGAATTAAAGGTGTTTTTCAGCTTACCTGTAGTTTTCAAATAAAACAAAACTGTGAATAAAACAATCAAAACCGCACACACAAACAATCAAAAACTATGATTTTCTAATAAAACAAAACGAAAACAAACAAAAATCACACACAAAAAAACACAAATTTTTTCTTAATTCACTAATTTTAAATATTATAATTAAGACAAAAAACTAAATATTAATGACTAAAATATAGCTAAAAATGAAAATTAACTTTGAAAATTCACAAAAACAGTCTAAGAAATTTCGCTTTGTACACAATTCGCGCGAAAACAAACAAAAACTATGGTTTTCAAATAGAACAAAATTTTTGTTTTAAAAGTTTTCAGTTGTTCTAGTATCTAACAATACTATTACCGGAAATAAATTTTCTAATATTAATAGAATTTTCAATTGCTGAGGAAGAAGATTTTCCTATTTTTCACAAGCAAATTTTTCAATTGGTATTATACTCGTGTATAAAAATTACAACAAGTCACATGTATGTATGTACACATATGAGATTTACATATGCGATACAGCGACATGTGAAATTTTAATTCGTCAGCTGTTTTGCTGTATGCAACTGGAATTTTTGTGCTATTAAAAGGCATAGTTGATTATAACATTATAAAATATAGAGTTTTGAAATTATTATGAAAATTAAATTTTTCGTTTTCAGGGGATATTAAATCTTTTTTTGTTTTATAATTATTCACCATAAAACTCTACAGTACCTACGATGCATATCAAATATTACTAATATGTATTATTACATATATTACTAATATGTATTATGTATGATTTATACTTAGTTCAAAATTGTGATTTAGGGACGAGACATGAACTGAAAAATCGATTTTTAAATTTTTTTATTGAACACCAAATAATGTAATATAATCTGGCATAATCAAAACTAGAATATAAATCAATGTCTAGCGATGGGTATTAAAAAAAAATCGAATTTTTGTTTTTTTTGTTTTTGTTTTTGTTTTTTTTTTTTTTTTGTTTTTTTTTTTGTTTTTGTTTTTTTTTGGTTTTTTTGTTTGTTTTTTTGGTCTTTTTTTTGTTTTTTTATAATTTTTATTAAATATATGTAAAAATTGATACAATATTGAAATTTTTAAAATCCATAGTACAATTAAATAATACATTTTGAAGAGAGTAAATTACAGAATTCGCCATTCAGCATCCTCCACGATTTCAAGAAGATCCAACGTTTTGAATTGCAATTTATGAGTTAGTCCAATGGGTCCATTATTCATAATACCCAGTTTTGGATTGCTTTGCAACCATGCCAGCATCTGCTCGTTCAAATTGTCAAATCTCGCTGGTAACGAAATGTATCCAATTTCCAATTCCAATATTGTCTTCATTTTCGATGAATCGAATTTCGATGGTAGTTGACTGGCTCCCATTATTTTATATACTTTTCCAATTTCCATATCAGAAAGTTTAATCCATCGTTTAACAGCGCCAAGATGATTCAATTCATCCACAAAATTTCCAGCCATTTTTTGAATTAAGTCTCTGTTTCCAGATGAAGCACCAGCAGTAATGGATTCCATTGTTGGCAACAATTAACTCTTAACACACAACAATTGAAAATTCACAACAATAAGGTTTAATGTTTTTTTCAGTAAAGTTTCGAACAAAATTGTAACTGAAGAAATTCTGTCGCGCCCTTTTATAGCAGAAAGATAGCCTGATGACGTCATTTATCACACTTTATGTAGCCATGCAGGTTAAAACCTGTTGCTTCATTTTTTTGCATATTAGACAGAAATATTCGCTATTAATAACAGTTTACCTTTAGTGACGTCAGCTGACAATTTATACAAGTTTAAACCTGTTTTCAGATAAAAATATACAATCATATGATAAAATTCATTTTCGCATATTAGAGAGAAATCTTCGCTGTTTGATATCAGTTTACCTTTAGTGACGTCAGCTGACAGTTTAAGCCTGTTTTCAGATAAAAATATTATAAAATTATGAAAGCAAGGCCATCTTTTAATGGCTAGTTTAACTATCAAAAAAAAAAAGGTTTTCGATACAATCTATTGACAATTTTTCAAACTTACACACAGGAATCCAGACTAGCAACGCCATCTAGTAGCGAATTCACAGGCTCGAAGGTGGCTGCGCCATCTGTTAGGGAATTTTTCAGTTCTTAGGTTAGAAAAAATTTTGTTAGGTTAAGCTAAGTTCACTTAGGTTTCGTTAGGTTAGGTCAAGTTCCATTGGGTTCTGTTAGGTTAGAAAAAAATTTCACTAGATATCGTTAGGTTGGAGACCAAGTGTTGCTCCACCCACCGCCGGGGGCTTCTAGAACCGCCTCGGTAGTTTTGCCTCCTGCCGAGGTCACTCAAAAAGTCGGCAGGTGGGAAGGTGGGCCCCATTCTCTCCAATCCTTACTACTTAACTGTCCTTTAAAAAAATTATACGATACTGATCCTTAAAATAATACATAAATTAAGTTGATTTTTATTTTTCCTATTTCTCTCTTATTCCAGTTGTCAAATTATATAAGATTTCACTTACGGATTTGTGTATACCGACTGAAAGTAAGACAGAAATAACATACATTTAGTTAGGTACTATTAAATAATTTTTAACAAGAAAACCAAAAAAAGGATGTATTATTTTTTATTTGACCCACCCATTTCAATTCATATTTTTATGATACCTTACTGTGGTACCTTACTACCGACCCACCCATTTCAATTCATATTTTTATGATACCTTACTGTAGTACCTTACTACCGAATTTGCAGTTTGTTTTTAAAAAAAATAGAAGATTGATTTGTTTCGAATAAAAGAATTATTTAATTCTTTAAAGATGACTCATGTTCAATTGTATTTGAAATTGAGTATATTTTACCAGTGACTTTCAACTAGGTAAAAAGTATAATTTAAAAATCGAAAGCAAATTTTGTATTTAAAGTATGTAAATATTCGCCAATCCATCTTCATCAAGACGAAGTTAGTTATTTTCGATTGCCGATTTTAATTTCCTATATGCTTTTATAACAATTTCAACAATAAAAAAAATACAGTGACGGACAGGACGAACAAAATATAAAATTTCTACAGGTATATTGGATTTTAACGTAAAAAAAGGGATGTAATAAATGTTTAAAAGAACTTCCGCTCTTTAAAAATACTATTTGTTTAATTCAATACCTATTTTCAGTAAATCTTTCTTTTGTAACAAAATTTATTTTTTATCAATTTTATTTTTCTTAAGCACATCTTCCGATAATCCTGTGTACTTCTGTAGCTGTTATTATTTTTTTTTTGTACATAATCGAAAAAAAAACTTACTGGCTCATTACTATAATTCAAAAATTACAGGAACTGTTTGTCCGGCCGTGGATTCTGGCAGATACGGAGACGTCATCGCAAAAACGCTGCACAGCCGCCATTTTGAAATTAATCGTTTCAAAAAATTACTGTATACAGTCACTGATATGTATAATAAACACCGTTATTTGTAATCTCAATTTATTTTGTAGTTTTTCCGAAAAAAATCCTAAAAAAAGCCTATTTTGTTGGCTTTTAAAGTGATCTAACGTCTTAAATAAATAATATAATATATAATACCCATAGAACATATTACAATAGTAATTGGTGACGATTGAATTTCCCGTAAGCAACGGGGTCCATCACGGGAGTCGAATTTTTCACTACATCTTCGGTTTTTTCACGATATCTACATGTGATTGAAAGGGTACAGGCGGATTGTCATTTTGATGTTTTCAAAACTGATGATAAGTGTCCGGCTGATCGGGGCTTTAAAAAGGGTTTAAGTTTTTAAGGGCTGAATCTCAGTAAATTTTAATTTTATGTCAATAGCAGTTAGTAGGAAAAAAGCCAACACAACTGGTAGGAGGTCATTCCTACCCATACTTATCCGCCAATAGCCTTTGTGTTTTATTTTTAAATATTAAAAAGGAACATTAAATAGTGAACTGGAAGGCCTTTATGAAGATATTTTTTCTTTCCAAAAAATCCAAAACTCATATTTTATAAATAAAAACTGACTTTAATAATACAGTCGAACCTGGATAAGCGAGAGTTTAAGGGACCGCGATCTATTTTTCTCTTATGGAGGTTTCTCGCTAGCCCGAGTATCTAGCTTATAGAGGTACGGGAGAAATCTATCTCACTTATAGAGGTCTGATTAAGACATCAAAATTTACTGCCAGTGAAAATTTTTTTCACAGGTTGAATTTTAATTACAGTTAAATACATATGCATTCAGTTGAAGTTTAAATCAATACTGAAATTCGAAAAATGGAAACTCATTAGTTTCACGCTTCTAATTTGATCAAAAATGAAAAGAACGATTTAGGATAGTATTTTATGGATCTAATTACCCCAACTACAGTTACTGTTTATTTTCTTGATTTTTTTGATTATTTTGATTTTATTCGAGGTTTAATCCAAGGATTCATTCACGTATCAGCTAGCGTTATAAATAGTTGTTTTATTATTGCGGTGTATATTGTTGTATTATAAATTAATATTTTAGTATTTGCAATTACATAACTTTTATTTGTTTTTTCAATCGGTCCCAATTATTTATCAAGTGTAATATACTTTAATTCTTTCATATTATAAAAGAGTCTTTTCTTTTTGCTATTTCGCTTCTTACACCACGCATTGCATGGTGTAAAATAACATGGCGACTCAATCAGGGGGGCGGCCCCCTGATAGCCAGAATCCAGTAACAAGTATGCTAATGGCCGTTGCGGAAAATATGGAATTGGACCCTCAAGAATTTAGGAACAAAAGGAATAATGGAAGAGAAGAAAAAACTCCCATTCAAAGCGCCAGTGCGAAGGTATTTCAATATACAATTCACAAGATAATTCAATTGAAATAACAGGTAACAACAGTTCTCATTTGCATAATGTTAATAGGGAATATGCATGTTTTTCATTTATTTCAAAAATAGTTTAAGTTAATGTCAAAAAATCACAAAAATATATTATGAGTACAATTTGCGCCTTTATTTCAGAAAAATAAAAAAATGATTTTTCATTTTACATTATCATTATTTAAACATCACAATCTGGCGCGCTGACGTCACTTGAAGATATTAAAATAAGAAAGTTATTACCACCCAGGCCAGCAGCATTGTTATATAATTCGTTCTGTAGATTCGGCACTGCTTCTGATAATATCAAAAATCTAATCGTTTATTCTCCACTGCTTTCCATATCTGCCAATATTTTAATTTTTTTGACGACTAAAATTTAGCAAATATATTAAATAGTTAATGAATTAAATAATTAATTTTCAATTTAATGTTTAAGAATGTTTCCTCTTACGAATTTTTTCAAAAATTAAAATCAATGAATATTAGCGAATTTCCAGAATGGAATTCAGCTATTACAGCCACTGTCATGACACGACTTGAACCCGGGACCATGGCAGAAATTTGTTTTAAGGTCCCTAGAAACCGAAAATAATATCCACCAAATTTTATATATATATATATATATATATATATATATATATATATATATATATATATATATATATATATATGTATATATGTGTGTGTCCGCACGATAACTCTCGAACGGAATGTCCTAGGTTTACGAAATTTGGTGAAAATGTTGGAAGTCCCAAACCGTTGGACAAGTTCGTTAGCCAGACACGTCGGATGCCAGGAACATGGTGTTTGTTCTTGCAAAAAATTAGTTTTTTGCCAAAATTTCCACTTATTTAAAAATTTTTGCCAAATTTTTTTACACCATTTAAACGAGGAGAAAAAATTACATAAAAAAGGTCTTTAAACTATTATTCTATGTCAACTAGTTTCCAAGAAAAATTAATTTTTATAAACGGGCATTCGCTATGTTATGCAGGATGCTGCGACAGGGGTATACCTATATGTATAATTATATGAACGAATGTGTTTGTGGTACAACAGGAAGATAGATTGTATATAAGCACGATATAAGTCATATACGTCATACATATGTATATGTTTGTATGTTACTTATATGCCGTTTTTTAGGGTTCCGAAGAAAATTTTATTTTTTAGAGCTCCGAAATAAATCTCCCGAGACTATAATAGAAATTTGTTTTCGGGTCCCTAGAAACCGAAAATAATATTCACTAAAATTTATGTATTAAATTTATATTTAGTCCCACACCGTTGGACAAATTCGTTAACCAGCCATGTCGGATGCCTAGAACATGGTTTTTTTGACCATTTTTCGTGAAAAAAATTAGTTTTTTGCCAAAATTTTCTCAAGTTAAAAATTTTTTTCGACATTTATTTACACCATTAGAAAGAGGAGGAAAAATCACTTAAAAGGGTTAAAAATCACAGAAAAACGGATTTTTATAAACGGAAATTCGCTATGTTATGCAGGATGCTGCGACAGGGGTATTTTTTTTTTCATGGCAACTCCTATATGACCAATATTTAATATTTTCCTAGTTACCTAAATCAATTTATTTTAACAATAATAAGTATTGATTGTGACAAGTTACAAAATATTTTTAAATATTCAAAAATTAATTTTTATTCTATTTGATATATGTTTTCGTATCAGTGACAAAGTTTATAGAGTGTATCCTATTATTTATGGTCATAGAACACTAGAAGCCAACTAATATCAAAAAAGTGTAATTGGCTTGGAGTCATTTGGAGACGTGTCACAGCTTAAGGCATTAGTCAGTCCGTGTCCGTCGTCGAACCCACAGTGCATTATATGTACATTGTTACCATTGTTAGTTGAACACGTTGAACAGCTCTCTCTGGTAATACGTGTTTTTTAGTAGTGTGCGTAAATACGCACACTACTAAACAACACCAAACTAATACACTGCAAACAGTGTGTATCTACACAAATAGAGTGGGGAGATTTACGTCATAAACTTATTACAAGTGGAACAGAGACATAGACAATCTAGTTTGACCCCTTGTTTATGGTACTCTATGTTATACCAAGGTTATACCTTTAGTGCATTTTTCATTCAGTATATATATCTGGCATATTTGGTGAACTTATACATTAAACGTCACAACCAATAGGATCGCTCATTGCTCAAATGTACCGTTTTGGCGGAATTTTTATTTAAGGTAGATAATTTACATTAATTTCGTTATGAAAACTAAAATTAATCAAACAAAAAGAACTGTCATAAGAATTTGTGACATGTATAGAATATTCTAAAAAATGTTTCACAATTTTCTAAAAAATATGCATATTCCCTATTCTGTTGATAATACTGTTGACAACATTGATAGTAATACAAACAACAACCAGTTAAATAATAATATTAACAACACGATTACAAAAAGATATTATTATACTGATGATTGCACAGGACCGTATTTCACTTTCGTTTAAGGTATTCATAACAATATAGGAAAGTTACATCCTATAGCTATAGGTAAATATATTGACCAACATCTACCGTCGCTCGCTGAATCCGTTACGAAAATTGAACGTTCAGGTTCAATAGAATCAAATTATTCTTCAAAAAAACCCAGTCATGCTAATATGTTCTCACAGCATAATTCTAACAATTTTAAAATTTACATACCAGAGTTTTCAGTAACTCGAATGGGTCTTGTTCGTGGTGTCGACACTTCCTTAGATGTGGAGCATTTATTGAAGAATGCTAAAACTAATAAAAAAATACTCTCGATTAGACGTCTCAATCGAAGAGTAATGACAATAATGAAATTAATTATGTTCCACGTCAAATTATTGTTATTAAATTCGAAGGCCAAACTCTTCCGGAAGAGGTTATTATACATAGAGTTATATGTAAAGTCAAGCCGTACGTACAAAACGTTACACAATGTGCCAATTGTCTACGTTTTGGGCATTCAAAGACTGCATGTAAAGGAAAAACACGTTGTAAAAAATGCGGTGGCGAACATTCTTTAGAAAACTGTGTGGCCATATCCCTTACTTGTATATAGTGATGAGCAAAATTAGTTTTGGTCTTGCAGTCTTGTCTTGGTCTTGCATTTTTTGCAAGACCAAGACCAAGACCAAGACTGCATTTTGCAAGACCAAGACCAAGACCAAGACTATAGCAAGAAAAAAGCAAGACTCTTGCTAAATTATTTAAATAGTTTAAAAGTATAATTAATACCGTAAGGAGAGAAAATTCTGATTTTAGAAGGAAAAAATTCGCTAATAAAAAAATGCAAGAAAGTGCAAGATTTTTAGCAATACCAAGACCAAGACCAATACCAAGACTGCATTTTCCAAGACCAAGACCAAGACCAAGACTCAAACTGCTCTAGCAAGACCAAGACCAAGATTCTTAATGCAAGAACAAGACCAAGACCAAGACTGCCAAGTCTTGGTCTTGGTCTTGCATTTGCTCATCACTACTTGTATACATTGCGATGGAGATCACATATCTTCGAGTAAAGCCTGTCTTGAATTCAATCGGCAAAAAGAAATTAAAAAAATAATGGCCTTGCAAAATTTATCCTTTGATGAGGCAAAAATGCTTTGTAAAAAAGCTACCTTTTCGGATATTGTAAAAAGGTAACCTACTACTAATGTTTACCATAATGCTAATAAAGTCAATAGTAATCCTGTTGGGCAGACTAGACCTTCCCAGAATAGTCGTAATTTTCAGACAAGAAGTTCACCAAAGTCTTTTACAACTACTACCCAATCACGTAATACTTCACCATCCCTTCCAGCTACTCAATAATTTAGAGACAATCTACCTTTATAACCCCTTCCCCCCAACCCATACCGACCTCCTTCCATAGAAGAAATTGATTCCATTTTAAACAGTTTATGTTCATTTATTACATATGTTATTAAAAACAACGATAATAATGTAGCTCTTAATTCTAATTTTATTAGGGATTCTCTTGTAAATATACTATCTTCTCCACAAGCTTATATTCATAATAATGGCCCCTCAGTTACGAGTTTTACAATGGAATGCTAGGTCCGTAAAGCTAATAGAAATAGCTTAGAGGCCTTTGTAATACAGCATGATATTGATATCGTTTTAATTTCAGAAAGTTGGCTTACCATAAATGATTTGTTCAAATTAAAATATTATAACACGGTGCGAGATGATCGCCTTGACCCAGGTGGGGGCGCTGCTCTCCTCATCCATGAGCGATTATCTTACACTATTATTGATCTTAATGAAATTTTAAATAATTCATTTGGTGCATTCAACATAAATTATAACAATAGAGTAATATCCTTTACATCAATGTATAACCCACCCAACAATATTATAGGTCTGTCAAAATGGCGTCATATCATAAGCTTACTTTCAGAAATAAAAATAATCGGGGGTGATTTTAATGGACACCATCTTAGTTGGGGCGATATTAGCCCCAATTCCATGGGTACTTCCATTATAGATATGGTGGACGAACACGCATTAGTTGTTTTAAACGATGATTCTCCTACCTGTTTTTCTCGCAACAATCAATCTGTTACCGATTTAACAATCGTCTCAGACAGTTTAGCCCCCATTTGCAACTGGATTGTGACCGATGATTTACTGGGTTCAGATCACGCAGCTATTGTATTCACAATAGGAAACAGTACAAGCCTAATTCAAAAAAGGCCAGTGAAAACTGTATGGAATAGTAAAGCCAACTGGCCTATTTACAGAGAACATGTGACTAATATGCTTCTTGATTCAGCACACGATTCATATGAATCTGTAGTAGACGAATATAATGATTTCATTGATGTTATTAATAATGTAGCTAGTAATAGTATTCCGCGCGTTGGTCACATTCCAAAAAAAGAGCAGTTCCCCCCTGGTGGAGTGATCATTGTTATGATCTAATTGCACTTCGTAAGAAATTTTTCTTATTTTATAAACAAAACCCGACATATGAAAATTACAAAACACTTAATTACATTCAAAACTTCATAAAACAAGAATTCAATACTATTAAGAAAAAAAGTTGGGACAATTTTTGCAATACAGTTAATATTAACACATCATCCAAACAAATTTGGCATAAAATTAAAATTATGAAGTTGTCTTCAACTCCAAATAATAATAATTTTGACATTAATTCTCAATGTATTGAGTCACTGATCAACCGTTTAGCTCCCTCCACAGTAGATAGACCCATAACTACTGATGCTGCTGTTAATAACACCAATGACTACCTTCTCAATAAATTCACTTTTAAAGAATTCCGATTAGCTGTTAAGCATAATAGGAATACAAGTCCTGGCGAGGATGGCATAGTATACCCACTTATCTACAATTTACCAGATACGGCCAAAACTAAGCTCGTAAATCTGCTAAACAAAATTTGGCAGTATAATACTTGCATTCCCAGTTTTAAAAATATTATTATCTTTCCTTTGCTCAAACCAAATAAAGACCCTAATTTTCCGGAATCATACAGGCTGATCTCCTTAATGTCTTGCATTTTTAAGACATTGGAGAGAATAGTGAAACTACGATTAGAACATTATATTGAACAAAATAAATTATTACCGTGGTGTCAATTCGGTTTTAGGAAAGGCAGGGGTGCAGTTGATTCATTATTTCAATTAACATCCGATATTTAGATTTCCTTGGCAAATAAATCATGTACTGTTGCTGTTTTCACAGATCTGGAACAGGCATATGATAATGTTTCATTGAACGTACTATTCGACAAGCTTACCGTTTTAGGTATTCCCACTACATTTGCATATTCGTTAATTTCTATGTACAAAAATCGGAAAATAATAGTAAGAACTCGTAATGAATCGACGCAACCTAGAACCGTTAATGATGGACTCCCACAGGGTTCAGTTTTGGCACCTTTATTATTCAATATATACTGTGCTGATCTCCACAACATACTTAATAAAGATATTTCTGTTATCCAATTTGCCGATGATTTATGTTTTTATGCCACTTTTAAAAATATTGACCGTAGTACTTCGCTACTATCGGAAACGATGGATATGTTTGCTGATTGGATGACTAGCAATGGATTTAATATTTCAGCTTCAAAATCTGCAGTCGTGTTTTTCTCTACTAAAAGACACTTACCTTCCAATTCCCTTCAGTTGGGACCCTTTAATTTCCCAATACGCACATCTATTAAATACCTAGGTATCTATCTTCACTCTAAACTTAACTGGGCCACGCATTTTAAGTACATAGCAAATAATTGTAGTAGTCCTAACATTCTTAGAGCTTTGTGCACCACATATTGGGGAGGACACCCAGAATCATTATTAAGAATTTATAGGGCACTTATACGCTCTCGTTTTGATTATGCTAGTGTATGCTGAGATAATGTACCCGAAAAAACTATGGGAATCCTGAACAGAGTTCAGTACAGAGCACTCAGAATTTGCTTAGGTGCTATGAAAAGTACGCCTGTAAATACACTTCAGATTGAGGCAGCGGAGCCTCCAGTTAAAATACGTTGGCAATACATGGCGCAAAAATTTACATTAAAAATATTGAATAATCAAATAATCCCTCTAACCAAACGCGCCAACATTATCTTAACGCAAAATTTAGAAGATAAGCGCTATTGGAGGAAACGGGAAATACCCTATGTTGCCATCGCTTATGCCGACTTTAGCAAATATAAAGTTAAATGCATATCATCATCCTTAAATGAATTGGAATACACAGCACTTCTTGTGAATCCTATTATTTTGCCAAATATACATTATATTGAAAATGTGCCTTCGGTCAATGAGGCGTTAATTTGTGATACTATTGAACAGTACAATTTTAAATTCTGCATTTTCACCGACGCTTCAAAAATGAATAATGGGTAGCTGCTGCTTTCGTTGTACCTGAATCTAAACATCATTGTGAGTTCAAACTGCATCGATTCACTAGTATCTTCACTGCTGAAGCTATTGCTATTCTTGAGGCATTAAAATATATACTTAAAATGCGACTAAACCATTTTGTAATTTGTACAGATTCATTGTCGATAATTAACAAACTTAAAGCTGGTGATATTAAATATGACGATAATCATTACATTATTCAAATTTTAGCCATCTTAAAGGAAATTGAATCTAGTGATATTCGTGTTGGTTTCCTCTGGGTCCGCTCTCACATCGCTATTGAGTGGAACAAAAAAGCTGACAAGCTTGCTAAAGACGCAGCTGCCAATGATACACTGATTATAAACCATCTCACACCTTTATTGGATTTAAAAGCTTTATTAAAGAAAAATGTAATCAGTACATGGAATGAAGAATTTCAGCAATCTACGTAATTTAAAGGCAGACATTGCGCTCATTGTCACGATGAAGTCAGCTTAATATCATGGTTTTGGTTACTAGACAGACCGCGGAAGCAAATTACTACTATTTCTCACATGAAATTTGGCCACTGTGGCACTCCCGCACACTTACCCGCATTGGTGTGACTGAGTCCTCTATTTGTTCTTGTGATAATAATAGCGTTGCCGATATCAACCATCTTTTATATAACTGTCAGCTGAATTCTAATAATATTATCATTCTTCATAAAAAGGTTCTCAATATTGTGGGTTATTTACCCTTTAATTTTCAAACGCTCATATTTAATAATGAAATCCGAGTTATCGATATTATTAATTCGTTTTTAGATAAATCCAAGTTAAAACTTTAGTGTTCCATATATCACTGATTGTTTTATATTTTAAGGATGTTTGGGAGGTACAATCGGAGATAAAAGTACATGAAATTAGAAATTCGTGAATAATTGCGTTGTATAACAAACTATGAGGTAAATAAATAGTTATCTTTGTTAAATAATAGCTATCACTACAATTGATTGTACAATACATCAAACTATAGCTCTCAGCTGACTACAAGAGCTGAGTACATTCTGAGGATTTTTCGGAGGAATTTCAAAATGCTACAAGACGATTGAAAATTTAGTAGAATGTTCCTCATTAAATACTAAGGCCCCTGTGAAAATTTCAAACCGATTCACTAAGCCGTTAAAAAGTTATTTAATCTGTTCTGTTTTCGAATTTCCATAAGAGTACGTATAAAATTAGTTTTTTTTTTTTTTAATAACTTTTTAACGGCTTAATGAATCGGTTTGAAATTTTCACAGGGGCCTTAGTATTTAATGAGGAACATTCTACTAAATTTTCAATCGTCTCGTAGCATTTTGAAATTCCTCCGAAAAACCCTCAGAATGTACTCAGATCTTGTAGTCAGCTGAGAGCTATAGTTTGATGTATTGTACAATCAGTTGTAGTGATAGCTATTATTTAACAAAGATAACTATTTATTTACCTCATAGTTTGTTATACAACGCAATTATTCACGAATTTCTAATTTCATGTACTTTTATCTCCGATTGTACCTCCCAAACATCCTTAATTGAAAGCACACGACACGATATAAACGACGCGAAATAATTTGGTTAGTCTGGCTTCGCTAGTATTACAGTTATTAATTTTTTTTTTAAATTGTTTATATGTTTTTAGCTTCCCTATGTGTAAGCCCTTATAAATGTTTAACCTATAATTCCTGGGACTAATGTTTGTACATACCGGCTCAGATATCCCCTGAGCAACTCCTACTCCTATTGTTATCCTCTGTGAGATTAGGGTAGTATATAAGTTAAATTTTGCTTGTAGCGAATTTCCAGAATGGAATTCAGCTATTACAGCCACTGTCATGACGCGACTTGAACCCGGGACCATGGCAGAAATTTGTTCTGAGGTCCCTAGAAACCGAAAATAATATTCACTCAAATTTATATATATATATATATATATATATATATATATATATATATATATATATATATATATATGTATATATATATGTATTTATATATATATATATATATATATATATATATATATATATATATATATATATATATATATATATGTGTGTGTGTGTGTGTGTGTGTGTGTGTTTCCGCACGATTCCGCACGCCAATAGCTTGGAGTATAAAATATATGTATTGGTATTATATATTATATATTATATACAATTTTGTTGTACAGTAAGTATTTACCGTAAATTGGCATCAATAGGCATGAATTAAGACTTCACATTGTAATTATTTTGTATATCTTTTACGAGTACCTATTCTTTAAATATATTAAATAAAAACTTACGTAAACATTTCCACATTATTATAGTAATTAAAAATTTTTTGAAAATATCCTTGGTTATTGAAAAAATAATAAAAATCTGTAATTTCTACTTTATGGTAAACTGAGATCGAGAGAGGTGATGAAAGTATGACTGGAGACTATCTGTAGGGCTGACCAAAATATGTGTCTGTGTTCGAACAACATTTTGAACGAAAAATTTTATTTTTACAAATTTTGGCGAAAAAGTTGAAAGTCTCGAACTCTTGAATGAGTTCTTTAGCCAAACACTTCCGATGTCCAAAACATCAAATATTTTACCAAAAATCGCCGTTTATGAAATTAGAGCTTCAAATTAGATTGCAGTTAATGAGTCAATGGAACAAAAAACATTGTCAGTCGGTCAGAATGTATTTGCTTCTAAATATTTTTTTAGCGAATTTCCAGAATTGAAAATTCAATTATTAGAACCACTGTTTTATGGTGCCACTTGAACCCGGGACTATGACAGTGTATTAAGGTTCCTAGAAGTTGAAAATGGCATTTATGTATGTAAAGTATATATATAACTGTATTCAGAATAATACCAAAATAAATTATTTCTTGTTAAAGTTCTAAGAAACAAAAAATAACACTGTTTGAATATGTCATTCTAAATTGATTTATTCATATTTTTCTTTCAACTTCAAGCTTATTTACTATTGCTACTCAAATAAATAGTTATTCTACTGTTTAAGAAATATATAAGTTCACTGTCACGTCTAGTGGTTTTTAAATAAAGTTTTGACCTTATTCACATCCTTATGTTTCGATTGGATCTATTTTACGGTTGTTAATCGGGCGTTTTGATGGAATTGGACTTCCCGTTTTGAGATCTGGTAGCGTGTGGGTCCTTTTGGAGATGTGGGCTGCTTCTTAGAAGGGGTATGTACGGATTTGTAATAAATGAAAACAACCCCCGTCAAAATATAAGTATTATTTATTGAAATAATAAAAGAAAAAGATAACAGAAAAATAAAATAAGAATACAAAAGTTAAGTTCAAAATTTATGGTTCGAGAGAGGAATAGATACATCAAAAATCCTACCTTTACGCCTTGATTGGTCCTAATTTAGCACTACACTGTATTACTTGAATCTAATATTCACTTTTCACAATTTACCCAAAATTTATAATTTAATAATTAAACACAAAAACCCAATTACGATGTGTACTTATTCACAGACACACCCCGACTCTCCTTAACGAACTCCCAAGAAGTATTGCATCAGTCTCGCTACATTCAAGGCCAAAAATCTCTATATATTTCTTATCAATTTTTGATACTGCAATATGTAGATTCTAAATGCATTCATACATGCGATATGGTATTAGCGTTTGGCGAACGTTATGCAATACCCCTTTACTGGTCGATTCGTAACAATATCCCTCCCTATGAAAAAGATGATTGCTTTACAGAGAAATCAGCCTTTTCGTTCCTTTAGAATAAGTTAATTTTGTTAAGATTCCGTAGCTATTTCTCTCTCATTTTATTTCTTAAATCTACCCTAAACTACTCCTATCCGGTTACATTACTAATCTACTCTATCTTAATTAGTTTAAGGTTATACAGGTTGTAGATATTGGAATAAAAAATGTAGATATTTGAGTAATAAAGAATTTTTTTTTTATATTAACTTCACTCATAATTAAAATTCTTAGAGTTTCCTATAATAATGTCCATCGGTAATTCTTAACCTAAGGTTAACTTTCCATTTACTACTAATCTTATTATGTCTAAAAAATTTTTTTCCAAAGCTTATTTACCTATTTGGCACTATAACACTATTATTTTAATTATACTTATTATATGGTCTTTTATTAGTTCCATTTTTTTTTTTCACTTTCACTTTATCTACCAATTTTATTTAGATATCTTTTAACTGTATTACGACATTTGAATAGGGTGAGAGACGCAGTTTCCCGGTTTCACCTGATTCGTTGACACTTTCTTTACACTGTTCAAGTCTATAAGAGAACAAACGTTTAATCACTCATTATAAGTTATCATTTTTTTTTTTTTTTGAAATTCTGTCCAAATTTTATATTTTCTGTTGTCACATTATCTCACTTAATTAAAGTTTAATGCAGTTCTTGTAAGGTAAGTAAACAAAATTTTTATTTTATGCAAATTTTCACTAATAACTATTAAACCAATTTTTTTTTCAAGTCTTTGCAATTATAGTTCATTAATTAGGTAAGTAACTTAATTTATGATAGTCTCTGTCTCTTTTATTTTTATTTAGTTACATTATAATTAGTTCACGTTTAATTTTAATACAGCTTATAATTTATTTTCACAATGCTAAAAGAATAGTTCACAATTGTTCTTATCTATATTTTTTCTTGTCTTTTAAATAAAGTTTTTTTTTTTTAAATTCTTTTAGGTAATACCCACGGATAATCTTTAACTTGACCCTGGCTTCGCGTATGTGGATAAGGAAAGTCCTCTACTTGACTCTCCCGATTTGATGTTACGACGTGTTCCTGATCGTTTTCTTCCCTATTTCCTTCTTCCTGATCGACCTCTTCATAACTCGTTACGTCTATTTGTTCTAACTCATCACTCCGGGGTCGTTGAGAAAATCTTGTGGCTTCTGTGATGTCTGGATCCATTATTTCATCACTTCCATCCATAGTCGTTTCTCTTGGTGGTGGATGTACGTCTGCTTGCACCTGTATTAATTCGTATGGTTCCCCTGGCTCTGGTGTGTCGTCGAAATTTTCTTGGCGTTCTTGTTCATCAACTAAATCCATTACTCGTTGATCGTCGTGGTCTTGATCTAGTGTAGGTTCTCTTATGTGAATTGGTACACGTACTCGTATTGGTTCGGTCGCGTCTACTGGTCTTACGTCTTCTTCCCCTTCCCTTTCCTGTTCTTGGTCTTGAATATTTTGTAAATCTACTTCGACTTCTTCGTCTTCACCCCCCGATTCTTCTGGAATTGTTCCCTTGTAGAGTTTGAGTCGATTAACATGCACTATTTCAGTCTTTTTCCCATAAATTTCCTTAATTTTATATGTTACTGGCCCCTTTATTTAGATAATTCTGTATGGTCCAATCCATGGTCGTAATAATTTCTTTGTTTTGTTTATTTTGCCACTCGGATCATGAAGGTAAACTATATCTCCTACCCGTAGATTAGTTGGTTTAGCTTTTCGGTTATAAGTTTGAACTTGTTTTTCTACTGCGTTTTCGTTATATTGACGTACTCTTTCATAAGCAATGCTCATCCTTTGCAATAATTCCGAAGCGTAATTTTCTGAACTGTCATAGGGTACTCGTCGTGGTTTAATTATCTGATCAAATGGTAAAGCCATGTCCCGCCCATGGAGTAAGAAAAATGGGGTTTCTCCCGTTGCACTATGTAGAGATGCTCGATAAGCCATTAACACATATGGAATCCACTCATCCCAGTCATTTTGTTCGGAGTTGACAAAATGAGACAGCATGTCCTTAAGGACTCGATGACTCCTTTCGACCATGCCATTCGATTGAGGGTGGTATGCAGTTGTGTGGATTTTTGTGATTCCCAGATTTTTACACAACTCCGTCATTAGCTTTGACAAAAAGTTGGTTCCTTGGTCGGTTACAATAATTTCTGGTACTCCATGCCGCGTGATCACTTGTTGAGCAAATGTCTTCGCAATTATCTCCGCTTTTTGGTCTTTAAGAGGAAATGCTTCTAGATATCTCGAAAAGTAGTCTTGCACTGTAAGTAAATATTTGTTTCCATTTAGGGTTGGAGTTAGGGGTCCTACGATATCCATAGCGATTCTTTCAAATGGCCCATTGACGAATGGTAGTTTCTGTAGAGGTGCTGGTCTTAGGTGTGGAGGTGTCTTGCGTTGATTACACGATATACATTTTTCACAGTACTTTTTCACATCACTTGCCATATTCATCCAAAATAATTTGTCTCTTATCCGAGCTAAAGTTTTCGTATAACCCAGATGTCCTGAAAATGGTGTGTCGTGATAGTCGTGTATTACTTTTTCTACTGCTGTTTTCGGTACTACCAATTTGTCATATCGATCGTCCGCTGTTCTTGATTTGTACAAAATTCTGTCAGTATCTTCATAATACGTAGTGTACTCAGGGTCTGTTTGTAATTTAGTAAATATCGGCTTTAGTGTATGGTCGGCTCTTTGCTCTTCCCGTATCCAATTTCGGTCCCAATATGGTTCGTAATTTGGTATATCATGGTCTTCTTTTTGTGTGATTATGTTAACTGGAATTCTAGATAGTGCGTCAGCGTTACCGTGTTTTCGTCCTGGTCTGTGTCTGATCTCTAAGTCGTATTCACTTAGCGTAAGGGCCCAGCGTGCTAATCGTGAGCTAGGATCCTTGATAGTTAGTAACCACTTTAATGGTCTGTGATCCGTGACTACTACGAAACGTCTCCCGTAGAGGTAACATCTAAAATGCTTAATAGCCCATACAACAACCAAACACTCACGCTCAATCGTACTATAATTCCTTTCTGCTTTTGATAGCTGTCTGCTGATATACGCTATTGGTTTTTCCACATTATCGTGCATCTGACCCAATATCGCCCCCATTGCAGTCCCTGAAGCATCAGTTGTAAGGTAGAACGTTTTGGAAAAGTCTGGAAACTGAAAAACAGGTTCTTGACAAAGTATGTTCTTTAATTGGTCGAATGCTTGTTGTGCATCTTGATTCCATTCGAACAATTTCTCTTTTTTGGTTAACTCCGTCAGTGGCTTCGCGGATCTGGTCTAATTCCATTTTCTCCCAAAATATACCCCAAATATTTTATTTCATTGTGCAAAAATTTACACTTTGTAGGCTTTAATTTAAGGTTTGCTTGTCGCATACAATGGAATACTTCTCGCAAACGTTCTAGATGGTCTTCGATTCCTGATGAGTTGAAGACGATTACGTCGTCGAGGTAAACGAAACATTTTATACCTTTTAATCCCGATAAAACTGAGTCCATCAATCTCTGAAAGGTACTCGGAGCATTGATTAATCCGAACGCCATTCTTCGGCACTCATAATGCCCATCCGGTGTGCTGAATCCGGTCTTCTCAACGTCTCTCTCATCTATTGGTATCTGCCAATATCCCCAAGCCATATCCATTGTGGAAAATAAAGTTGATTGTCCGACTAAGTCAATGGTTTCTTGTATATTAGGTAGAGGGTAGTAATCTCTTTTCGTCACGGCATTCAGCCCTCTAAAGTCGACACAAATTCTAAACATAGTTTCGCCTCCCTCTGATTTCTTGGGTACCATCACCACTGGCGCAGACCATGGTGACTGTGACGGTTGTATGATCCCTTCGTCGAGCATTTCTTTGATTTGTTCATTTAGAATTTTTCGCTGTGCTACTGGCACTCGGTATGGTGCTTTGGTGA
Organism: Brachynemurus nebulosus; assembly: GCA_035578155.1. NCBI lineage: Eukaryota > Metazoa > Arthropoda > Insecta > Neuroptera > Myrmeleontidae > Brachynemurus > Brachynemurus nebulosus. The sequence goes on from JAPWDM010000002.1 coordinate 18,449,532, forward strand.
TTGGTGGTACGTCTTCTGTAAAAATACGATGTTTAACCCCTTTTGCTTCTGTGAGTTTACTTCCGTCTAATGCAAATATGTCCCGGTATTCCTCTAATAAATCCATCAGCAAGTTTTGATGTTCCCGTGAAAGATGTTCCAAATTGAAGTGTTCTCGAAATGATTTTAATTCCCCTTGAGTGGCGCTACCAACTACAAAACATTCTTGTTTTTGTGGTTTTGTTAATTCTTCTTCAGTAATAACTTCAGCTTCCCCAATTGTTGTCCCCATTGGTATCGTCGTGGGCTGATTTCCAATATTCATAAGTCGTACTTGAATGTCCTTATTTCTTCCATAATTAACTAAAATTCTTGCAGCCATTACTCCATGTATTAATATTTCTCTTGGTTCTATAAGTATAGTTTTCTCAAATAACTTGGATGATGCGTGAGCCCTACAAATACATTCACATCGTGCTGGAATTTCGATGTTTTCTATTAACGTAACAGGGTAGCGGCCAACTACCTGTTCGTGGTTATCGCTCAATATTGGCCGTATCGAACGCAACCTATATTATTCACAGTCATCGTTGTGAGGATGATTTGTTTTGCCTTTTGCTTCACCACTTGTTATTCTTGCTAATCTGTTGGAACTGGTTCTATAGCCCACTGGTTCCGTTGAACTTTTTAAATTTCTCTCCGTGTCTGGTGAAATATTCCCATTGATTTTACCGGTGAGACTGGCTCTGTAGTCCATTTGTCTCGGAGAATTCTTAGAAGTTACATTTTTACATGGCGAATTATTCTCATTTTTATTGCATTTATTATCCCTAATCACCTGAGTACTCGTTAAATTCTTCTTGCTCCCCACTTTATTCATATTTTCTACTTTTACTTTAATTGCAGGTTTAAAATTGCTATTCCCCTTTTCAATGCACATTTCTCGGTATTATTTAGGACATTCCCATTATTTCTTTCTATTTCCCTTGTACTTTCTCTAAAATAATTGTAGTGCCCTTTCACTTGCTTAGAGTCAATTTTGTTGTTGTGACTTGCCACTAAATTCTGGAAACACGTAGTATGTTGATTTCCCACGATTTTGTTGTTATTAGATGTTACAGCTTTATTTTGCAAGGTTATACAGACTGTGTCTTCTGTATTATGAAATGGAATGGTCATTCCATCAATTATAAAGCAGTAATTTTTGTAATCGATTAACACTCCATTTGTTTCTAAAAAATCACGCCAAAGTAAACCATCACATTTAAGAGGTAAGTTTTCACAGATGATAAAATTTATGTTGTAGTGTTGTGTCCCAATTTGTAACTTTAGTTGCGTTGCACCTTCACAAGCCAATTCATGCCCTGTTATGCCGGTAAGTATTGTACAGGGTTGGATTAAATCTAAATTTTTGATTCGGGCGATAGAATTATGTTTAATTATGGATACCCCACTACCACTATCTACTATAAATTTAAAGTAAGTATCATTAAATTTTCTTATTATAATATTTGGTATCGCCTCCCCCGTACTTTGTGACGTGTGTGAGATTATTGGTGGTTGCGAGCACCTCCGAGCTGGGGCTCGTTCGAAGGCTCCCACGAGTTTAAATTTTGATCTGGTACAGCCCTCCCCTCATTACTATCTCGTGTTCTAATTTGTTCCGTGTGATTCTGTCTCATATCACTAGACTGGGCTTGTCTACCGAATTGTGTATTATTTCCTTGCCGACATGAATTTTCACGATGACCCGGCCTGCGACATTTACGACAAACAACCGGTTCTCGACACTGAAATGATAGATGTCCCCTTCCATAGCAATTATAACATTCTACGCCGTTTACAGTATTCCCCGGTTCCCGTTGTCTATTAGTAGACGACCCTCCCCCACGAGTGTGACTAAATCGTTGATCCAATCTATTTAAATCTGTTTCTCGCTCGGTTGAAGGTTGTCTTATATTATTATGATTTCTCCCATTATTACTTTGCCTAAAGTTTCTGTTGTTACCCCCACTATTATTTTGCCTAAAATTATTATTGTTGTTTCCCCGACTATAATTTTGCCGAAAAATATTCCTTTCCCTTTCGTTATTTTCGGTAACATACAATGTGCTGGACATTTGACGCGATGAATTGATCATAATCTGGTTTAGCTCTTCTTGCTCAGCGATTTCTACTGCACGATCAATTGTTAAGTCCCTTTCCCGCATTAACAATATGCCTATAATTCTCAGAATATCCCTTTTTAAGCCTAAACGAAATTGAGCTAAAAGTAAATCGGCATGTTTTCTACGAATTCCTAAACTTTGGGACTCTGTGGCACTGGACAGGTCTTCTTCTAATGCTTCTTGACCAACCAGTTTAAGTCTTGTTGCAAATTGACCAACTGTCTCGTTACCCCGTTGGAATGTGTCAGTCTGTACTGCGCGGCTCCCGGTACTCGTATAGGTGTGAATTTTGATATAAATTTTTGTTTGAATTCTCTATAAGTTATACCAATTTCTTGTAAAGCGGCTTCGCTTTTATAATATTTGTACGCTTCGCCCGTAAGACGACATTTTACAATGGATAAAATTTGTGAATCCGTTAAATTGTCAAGAGCTGCCCTTTGTTCGACTCTGTCAAAATATTCGCGTACATTTACATCGCCCCTTCCCGAAAAAGATTCAATACTGTTTGCTATAACTCCCAAGCTAACTTTTAGGACTTCTACCGTAATAAGCGATTTACGTTCTTCACCAGTTGCTTCGTCTCCAGGCATCTTTGTATATATATAATTTTTTTAAAACGTAAGTAAAATAATATTTTTTTTTTAAATAAAATCATATAGATGTTTAAATGGAATATGCGTATAGAAAATTTATAAATTGAATTTAAAGAACAATAAAATTTATGAAAATTTACGTACCTGTATAATTGATGCTGCTACTATTATCCGTTAATCGAGGAAAGTAATTAAATTACTAAATTCGAAGAAAATTTATACAATGAAATGAAATTCCTTATGTTAAATTTAAATTACTCCTTACTGTTAATACAAAAAATTTATAAATATAACAAAAGATTTTCTTTAACATTTACTACAGAAAACTTTTATTGGACACTTTATAAAAGTCGCACATTGTACATTTTTTACAATTTGAATACTACGGCTACTACGGTATGATATATGTATGTGTATATCACTGTATACCATAGAGCATCTAGAGAGAAAATACATATTTCTATACTACTGGAACCTGTGTAACCACTTGAGATAGAAAATATGTTGTATACGTGCACGGTGTTTACTTTGTATTTGTGCGGTAAACTCTGCTTGTGTGAGTGGTGATAGCCGTCACGTGACCTTTGGTTCACATACATGTATGTGATGTGTGTGATACCACAACGCTACTTGTGCCGTTTCAACAATCAAATTTATTGTTGTTTGACTGACTTACACTGAACGACGGGTACTGAGCAACTGACACCTAAGCAGCCTAAGATACACATACTTCCACATAAGTGATTGCAGAAAAGAGACAGTTATATTCGTTCTATTTGTTCTGTGCTGTATACTATACATAATAATATGTATGTATGTGGACACTGTGGATATTTACCATTTACTTCAGAAGTAGGTACATATAAAGGTACATACATAATCAAAGTGGGTATTTCATATGTACTGTGTTGTATGTTGCATGTATTTGATTGTACACAGATTCATAGTGGTACGTATCCGTTGATTATATTGTAATGCATATAATATGTATGCAATTGTTGCAGCTTTGCAATGCAATGTAATGTACTTGCTATATATGTCTTCAGTACCATCGATAGATCTACACACATAATTATAGGAGTGAATAATAGTACACAATATGACCAATATGGTATATGTTATGTACGTGCGCTGTGTCCACTATATTACACTTATGGGAACATGCAGCAAACGAATGCTCTGCGTGTTAGTATTATCCATGTCTACAAAATTACTGATAACATTTCTTAGATTAATAACTGTAACTGTTCAATGATTCAAAGTAACGCGTCTTTGCATTTTTATAGGCTATTGTTAAAAAAAAAAATTAATTATTCGTCTATTAAATTTGTGCCCTAAACTATATTTTGGAAATATAATATGTATAATTATTTTCTTTTTGTCCCTACACCTGTAAAAATCAACCCCAATATCAAATTAGTACACAACCCTTTAAGAAACAATACCCATTTTTAACACAGAAAGATTTTATTATTCGATTTTTTTGCAAAAATTTTCTAAAATTAGCATCTCGAGCGCTGCCACCATTGTTAATCGGGTGTCTTGATGGAATTGGACTTCCCGTTTTGAGATGCGGTAGCGTGTGGGTCCTTTTGGAGATGTGGGCTGCTTCTTAGAAGGGGTATGTACGGATTTGTAATAAATGAAAACAACCCCCGTCAAAATATAAGTATTATTTATTGAAATAATAAAAGAAAAAGATAACAGAAAAATAAAATAAGAATACAAAAGTTAAGTTCAAAATTTATGGTTCGAGAGAGGAATAGATACATCAAAAATCCTACCTTTACGCCTTGATTGGTCCTAATTTAGCACTACACTGTATTACTTGAATCTAATATTCACTTTTCACAATTTACCCAAAATTTATAATTTAATAATTAAACACAAAAACCCAATTACGATGTGTACTTATTCACAGACACACCCCGACTCTCCTTAACGAACTCCCAAGAAGTATTGCATCAGTCTCGCTACATTCAAGGCCAAAAATCTCTATATATTTCTTATCAATTTTTGATACTGCAATATGTAGATTCTAAATGCATTCATACATGCGATATGGTATTAGCGTTTGGCGAACGTTATGCAATACCCCTTTACTGGTCGATTCGTAACAATATCCCTCCCTATGAAAAAGATGATTGCTTTACAGAGAAATCAGCCTTTTCGTTCCTTTAGAATAAGTTAATTTTGTTAAGATTCCGTAGCTATTTCTCTCTCATTTTCGTAACACGGTATTAACAAAGCAAATGGTACTTTAATTATCTTGATTCACCTATAGAGTCTCTATACCAAATAGTCATGATATGTCAGCCATTTTCCGTCAAAAACAGAGCGAAAAACTTTAAAATTAATTATTACATGTTTGAGTACATAATTATTGTTAATAAGTTATGAGAATGAACAATTAAAAAGTTTTAATTTAATTATTCTTTCTAGCTTAAACCAAATGATATATGTTAAATACTTAATTCATTTTCAATCTATTTTACGCAAACGTTGAACATGTATTAGATATTAAGGTAGTTGGTCGATAAAACGATTTTTTCAAAGGATTTTAACGAAATTTCTCTAGATATTTATTTATTCCAATACCAATAATACGAGCCCTTACCAAAAAAAAATTGACCACCCAAATTTTGAGAAAAACGACTTCAAAGTTTTATAATTTTAACATGGGCTCTTATGGGAAAATTCAATTTTTTTTGAATAAAATGAAAACGTGTCAAAGGAATTTGATAAAATTTTAATATGTTATTTAAAACAAAGTTACAAACCATATTTAATAAGAAATAAAAATTATTGACCACGCCGTTTTTGATATATAATTTAAAAACATCATTTTGCAACGTTTTTACCACGCTTTTTCAACAATATTCTTAAATTGCTACAACATAAGCGCTCGGAAATTAAAAAAAGCAAGTGGTATACAAATATAATCACTGAAGAATATTAATACATTATTTAATTTTTGATAAAAGAACAAATTTTTTTTGAGATATACTTTTGTACCCGACTATCTCAGAGCAACTACGTTAAAATAACAATTTCCAATTTGGTGACTGATTGTTTTGGTGTCATAATCTTTTAATGTGGCTGTACTTGAGAAGTATTTATACCGCGAAAAACCATGAAAAAATATTTACCGTGTATTAATTTTTTTGAATCAGAGTCCTCTGGCTTGTAACGGTTCAAGTTCCGTTAGTTGAATCTACATTCATAACTCAAAAATAGGTAGTAGTTGATTCATTTACTTCTTAGAGTCCCTATAATAAATAGAGTCGTGACATGTCATCCATTTTCTGTTGGGAAGCAGAGCGGGAAGCTTCAAAATTAATTATCACATATTCGAGTAAATGTTTTTGAGTACATAATTATTGTTAATAAGTTACGAATTAATGAACAATTAAAAATGTATTTTACACAAATTGTGGACAGAAAATGTCGCGCCGATGCCGTCAATGGGTGCCCAGGAAGGGCCGCCGAAGGGGTCACCCGGGCGGGCGTAGAGGTGTCGGACGAGGTCGCGGAGGTCAGCGAAACAATGGTCTGACAAAGATTTTTATAACCTTTAACAAGGGAGGCACAATTTATTTGTGAAAAAAAAAATAAAATAAATTAAAAAAATATATAATATTTTGTTTTATTTGATTCCAAGTTTTTTATCACTACTTAAATTAACTATTAAATTTCCTCTTTTTATCACTAAATTAAAAAAAAAACAAACTAATATTGTCATTCAACAACTTTTATGGCTGATTTTACAAATGAAGTTTAAGTTTAAGCTTATATTTTAAATTTATTTTTAAAAACTATTAATATCGGCCGTTTGTATAATAACATACAAACTGAATTTAAGCTTAAGCTTAAGGGAACCTAGTTTAAGAGTTAATACCCCTGTCGCAGCATCCTGCATAACATAGCGAATTTCCATTTACAAAAGTACGCTTTTCTCGGAAACTAGTTGATATAGAGTAATTGTAAATAAAAAAACCTTCTTTATGTGAATTTTCCGCCTTATTCCGCCAAATCTTTTTCACGAAAAATGTCCAAAGCACCGTAAACGTTTTCACGAAATTTCTTAAAAATAAGATGTTTCGTTCTTGAGTTATCGTGCGGACACTTAGTAAACATATATATAAATGTGTCACAAAATATTATATATTTTTTTCGTGAAAATATTATTATTATATTATTATTATTATTAAAACGTTATATATATTAAATTTCGTGAAAACGTTTACGGTGTTTTGGACATTTTTCGTGAAAAATATTTGGCTGAATGAGGAGGAAAATTCACATAAAGAAGGTTTTTTTTATTTACAATTACTCTATATCAACTAGTTTCAGAGAAAAACGTACTTTTGTAAATGGAAATTCGCTATGTTATGCAGGATGCTGCGACAGGGGTATTTTATGTATTCATTGACGCGACTATAGTATGATCCTGATATCTGTTGTAACTTAAATACCAGATTACGGAGGCAATATGAGCGCTACAACCAACAAGTCTTACCCCTAGTTTGCACTGACAGTACCAGGTTAGTACAGTGGTGGGATTGTACTCTATCCAAAGAGAGTATATTTTGGAAGCTGTGTGCCTAGACTGAATTTTTATTCTTAAAATATCACTCGATTCTTTATGGAAAAATATTTTATCAAGACCTTGGTCATCTATGTAAAAGTGGAAAATGTCACTCCTATACGCCGTTAAAACGACGAAGTGATATGTTCCAACAAGTTTGTACCGTGGTGGCACTTCAATAAATTTATTTTATTCAATTATATAACGACGAATTTTTTAATTGTAAAATCATTTTATTTGTGTTTACCTATGAGCGCAAAGTGGAAGCAACGTAATTTTAAAATAAATTGTACAGTAACATGAGAACATTAAAATAACATAAAAAAGAAACTGCTTCTCACATGCGCTCTATATAAAAAAACGCCGTGAGCAGCGGGGCCCCATCACGGTAGTCGAATTTTCCCCTTCATCTTCGGTATTGAATGTCTACAAGCGAAATGTGATTGAAAGTCTACAACCGAATTGTCATTTTGTTGGTTTCAAAACTGGTGATGAGTGTTCGGCTGATCGAGGCTTTAAAAAAAGGTTTTAAGTATTTAAGGGCTGTATCTCAGTAAATTTCAATTTTGTGCCGAAAACAGGTAGCAGAAAAAAAGCCAACACAATTCGTACGAGGACATTCCTGCCCATGTTTATCCGCTAATTACCTTTATGTTTTAGTTTTAAAAATTAAAAAAGGACCTTAAATAGTAAACTGGAAGGCCTTTATAAAGATATTTTTTCTTTCCAAAAAAATCCAAGATTTCTATTTTATAAATACTAAAAATCCAAAATTCCTAATTTATAAATAAACAGTGACTTTAATAACATTTTTAAATTACTTAATATGTATGTATTTCATTTGTTAAAAAATTGTATTCACTTTTTAAATTTTTTAAAATTACTATTCGCCTACTTGTATTTAGAATAAATATAATGCTTTTAAAACACATTTAACAATAGCATTCAATTCCGATGTAAAAATGGGAGAAGTGGGGGGAAAAGTGATGCGGACTCCCTACAAGGTACTAGCTGGATACTAACTGAATACACGTACAAAATTTCAGCCCTCTAGGTTTCCTTATGGAGTCTCTAGACGTGTTAGAAAACAAGCAAAAAAATTAAGGAAATATTGGCGTAAAAATCGTGGGGGTAAGGGTTAAAAGTTGAAACCTCCAAAAAACAGTGTCTGGCTATTAGCTTAACCTGTACACCAAATTTCAGCCCTCTAGGTTTATTTGGGGAGATTTTGACCCGAACGAAACTGTTAAAAAACAAGAAAAATCATGTTCTTTTGGGTATAAAAATGGTGGGGGTAGGGGTTAAAAGTCGAGACCCCCAAAAGGCACCCCCTTGATACTAACTCAATCCGAATACAAAATTTCAGCCCTCTAGGTTTATTCGGGTGACCTGTGCGAGTGGTACAAACTTCGAAAACGTCGAAAATGCATGAAATTGTAGCTTAAAAATGAGGGGGGTGGGGGTAAAATATTAAAACCTCCAAAAAGCACAACCTAGGTACGAACTTTATCAACACACCAAATTTCAACCCTCTACGTTAATTCTGGGGGGCTGGGGGCCTGTTAGATCCAGCGAAAATCGTTTTTTCCCCCCTCTACTCCCACCATATCATCCTAGGAAGCTGAATTTTGTAAATGTTGTAGATAATTGACCGAAACATTATTTAAAACCGGTTTGGAAAAGTTTTATTGCTTTTCCGCCCCCCACCACCCCCTTAAAGGTCGGGTCCGAAAAAAAATTTGCCCAAAATTTGACCCCACTTTGATAGTATTGTTGTGCATCGGAATAAGCCCCACTTACCAAATTTCATCTCTTAACTTCCATAGGGGGGCCCTACACATATTAAAAGGTTGCGGGAAAATATATATATATATATATATATATATATATATATATATATATATATATATATATATATATATATATATATATATATATATCAGACATCTTTTTTTTTTACATAATCGTGTTCTACGGGTCCGAAAACGGATAGCGCCCCTGGTCTCGCCTCTCGCAGCTCTTATCATATAGACTGTATAAGTCTAATTTTTCGGAGAAAATTCGACTAAAAATTGAAATGTTATCGAAAATGTGTTATTTTGAACGAAAATCACAGTTAAACCAAAGTTTGGCGTCCCACAGGTAATACCAATTGTAGTTTTTAGTCGAATTTTCTCCGAAAAATTAGACTTATACAGAATGATAAAAAAATGTCTGATATATATATATATATATATATATATATATATATATATATATATATATATATATATATATATATTCCCGCCACCTTTTAATTTGTGTAGGGCCCCCCTATGGAAGTTAAGAGATGAAATTTGGTAAATGGGGCTCATTTTCGAGGCACCTCATACTATCAAAGTGGGGTCAAATTTTGGGCAAATTTTTTTTCTGACCCGACCTTTAAGGGGGTGGGGGGGGGCGGAAAAGCAATAAAAAATTCCAAACCGGTTTTAAATAATGTTTCGGTCAATTATCTACAACATATCCAAAATTCAGCTTCCTAGGATGATATGGTGGGAGTAGAGGGGGGAAAAAACGATTTTCGCTGGATCTAACAGGCCCCCAGCCCCCCAGAATTAACGTAGAGGGTTGAAATTTGGTGTGTTGATAAAGTTCGTACCTAGTTTGTGCTTTTTGGAGGTATTAATATTTTACCCCCACCCCCCTCATTTTTAAGCTACAATTTCATGCATTTTCGACGTTTTCGAAGTTTGTACCACTCGCACAGGTCACCCGAATAAACCTAGAGGGCTGAAATTTTGTATTCGGATTGAGTTAGTATCAAGGGGGTGCCTTTTGGGGGTCTCGACTTTTAACCCCTACCCCCACCATTTTTATACCCAAAAGAACATGATTTTTCTTGTTTATTAACAGTTTCGTTCGGGTCAAAATCTCCCCAAATAAACCTAGAGGGCTGAAATTTTGTGTACAGGTTAAGCTAATAGCCAGACACTGTTTTTTGGAGGTTTCAACTTTTAACCCTTACCCCCACGATTTTTACGCCAATATTTCCTTAATTTTTTTGCTTGTTTTCTAACACGTCTAGTGACTCCATAAGGAAACCTAGACGGCTGAAATTTTGTACGTGTATTCAGTTAGTATCCAGCTAGTACCTTGTAGGGAGTCCGCATCACTTTTCCCCCCACTTCTCCCATTTTTACATCGGAATTGAATGCTATTGTTAAATGTGTTTTAAAAGCATTATGTTTATTCTAAATACAAGTAGGCGAATAGTAATTTTAAAAAATTTTAAAAAAAGTGAACTTACTTTTATTACAAATGAAATACATACATATTAAGTAATTTAAAAATGTTATTAAAGTCACTGTTTATTAGTCGAATTTTCTCCGAAAAATTAGACTTATACAGTCTATACGATAAGAGCTGCGAGAGGCGAGACCAGGAGCGCTATCCGTTTTCGGACCCGTAGAACACGATTATGTAAAAAAAAAGATGTCTGATATATATATATATATATATATATATATATATATATATATATATATATATATATATATATATATATATATATATATTTTCCCGCAACCTTTTAATATGTGTAGGGCCCCCCTATGGAAGTTAAGAGATGAAATTTGGTAAGTGGGGCTTATTCCGATGCACAACAATACTATCAAAGTGGGGTCTAATTTTGGGAAAATTTTTTTTCGGACCCGACCTTTAAGGGGGTGGTGGGGGGCGGAAAAGCAATAAAACTTTTCCAAATCGGTTTTAAATAATGTTTCGGTCAATTATCTACAACATATCCAAAATTCAGCTTCCTAGGATGATATGGTGGGAGTAGAGGGGGGAAAAACGATTTTCGCTGGATCTAACAGGCCCCCAGCCCCCCAGAATTAACGTAGAGGGTTGAAATTTGGTGTGTTGATAAAGTTCGTACCTAGGTTGTGCTTTTTGGAGGTTTTAATATTTTACCCCCACCCCCCTCATTTTTAAGCTACAATTTCATGCATTTTCGACGTTTTCGAAGTTTGTACCACTCGCACAGGTCACCCGAATAAACCTAGAGGGCTGAAATTTTGTATTCGGATTGAGTTAGTATCAAGGGGGTGCCTTTTGGGGGTCTCGACTTTTAACCCCTACCCCCACCATTTTTATACCCAAAAGAACATGATTTTTCTTGTTTTTTAACAGTTTCGTTCGGGTCAAAATCTCCCCAAATAAACCTAGAGGGCTGAAATTTGGTGTACAGGTTAAGCTAATAGCCAGACACTGTTTTTTGGAGGTTTCAACTTTTAACCCTTACCCCCACGATTTTTACGCCAATATTTCCTTAATTTTTTTGCTTGTTTTCTAACACGTCTAGAGACTCCATAAGGAAACCTAGAGGGCTGAAATTTTGTACGTGTATTCAGTTAGTATCCAGCTAGTACCTTGTAGGGAGTCCACATCACTTTTCCCCCCACTTCTCCCATTTTTACATCGGAATTGAATGCTATTGTTAAATGTGTTTTAAAAGCATTATGTTTATTCTAAATACAAGTAGGCGAATAGTAATTTTAAAAAATTTAAAAAAAAGTGAATACAATTTTTTAACAAATGAAATACATACATATTAAGTAATTTGCAAATGTTATAAAAGTCACTGTTTATTTATTTATTTAATTATTATTTAGGAATTTTGGATTTTTATTATTTATAAAATAGAAATTTTGGATTTTTTTGGAAAGAAAAAATATCTTCATAAAAGCCTTCCAGTTTACTATTTAAGTTCCTTTTTTAATATTTAAAAGTAAAACACAAAGGCAATTGGCGGATAAGCATGGATAGAAATGCCCTCGTACGAATTGTTTTGGCTTTTTCCCTGTTAACTTCTATCGGCACAAAATTGAAATTTACTGAGATTCAGCCCTTAAAAACTTAAAATCTTTTTATAAAGCCCCGATCAACCGGACACTCATTATCAGTTTTGAAACCACCAAAATTACAAATCGCTTGTGGAGTTTCAATTATATTTCGCTTGTAAACACTCAATACCGAAGAAATAATTTTTTTTTTATTTTTTTTATTTTTTATTTTTATTTTTTTTTTTTTTTTTTTGAATGAAAAAATATCTTTATAAAGGCCTTCCAGTTTACTATTTAAGGTCCTTTTTTAATATTTAAAACTAAAACATAAAGGCAATTAGCGGATAAACATGGGCAAGAATGCCCTCGTACGAATTGTGTTGGTTTTTTTTCTGCTACCTGTTTTCGGCACAAAATTGAAATTTACTGAGATACAACCCTTAAATACTTAAAACCTTTTTTTAAAGCCTCGATCAGCCGAACACTCATCACCAGTTTTGAAACCAACAAAATGACAATTCGGTTATAGACTTTCAATCACATTTCGCTTGTAAACATTCAATACCGAAGATGAAGGGGGAAATTCGACTACCGTGATGGGGCCCCGCTGCTCACGGCGTTTTTTTATAAATTAGGAATTTTGGATTTTTAGTATTTATAAAATAGAAATTTTGGATTTTTTTGGAAAGAAAAAATATCTTTATAAAGGCCTCCCAGTTTACTATTGAAGGTCCTTTTTTAATATTTAAAACTAAAACATAAAGGCAATTAGCGGATAAACATGGGCAGGAATGTCCTCGTACGAATTGTGTTGGCTTTTTTTCTGCTACCTGTTTTCGGCACAAAATTGAAATTTACTGAGATACAGCCCTTAAATACTTAAAACCTTTTTTTAAAGCCTCGATCAGCCGAACACTCATCACCAGTTTTGAAACCAACAAAATGACAATTCGGTTGTAGACTTTCAATCACATTTCGCTTGTAGACATTCAATACCGAAGATGAAGGGGAAAATTCGACTACCGTGATGGGGCCCCGCTGCTCACGGCGTTTTTTTTCTTTTATATACATATTTTCTTGTCAGGCATATAATCTACTTTCAAGATATATAAAGAAAACATTAAATCGCAGACATTTTTTTTTCGTAATTCTGGGGCGAAAATAGGGCCTTATCGATACTCCTCCTTTGACTACCATTTTTGAATTTAAAATTTGTAATGTTACTTCCCTTAAACAATTTTTGATGTTTTTTACAAAAAAGTTTTGTTTTGCCTTCCGTTTTACAACTATGAGTTTTCCAACGTAAGTGTTAAAAAGTGTATGGTAATTATCCTTCTTTATGTGAATTATGAAATAAGATGCTTCGTTCTTGAGTTATCGTGCGGACACATATATATATACATATATATATATATATATATATATATATATATATATATATATATATATATATATATATATATGTTTACTAAGTGTCCGCACGATAACTCAAGAACGAAACATCTTATTTTTGGGGCATTTCACGTGAAGCGGACAACGAAAACAATGTCAGATTCCGAAATTGGCTCATAATTGGCTCAATTATACTTCTCTATGCTCTGAATGTAAATACGCAATATTTTTTTTTACGAGGCCTAGTTCTCAAATTACGGGGTTTTAAAAAATTGACAAAATATTAGACAAGGTTTTTTCGAAAGCTGTTGGTGGTATTAATCAATGCTATGTTTTTATTTGTATATAACGTTTTATATAGGAAATTCACAACTCTTTTTAACTACCGAATCAAATTCTAAAATTGAATTTTTCTTCGTGTACAAAACCGGAAGTAAATATTTCAGATCAAAATTTATGTAAGTTCGACCATTTTTTTAAAAATTATTTTCATCACAAAATGTAGCTTGTGGTTTATAGATAATACGTACCAAGTTTCAAAATGGGATCTCCATTCGTTTAGGAGATAGATGATTTAAAGTACAAAGGTGGAGCACAGAGGAATCAAATACATCGTTCGAGTCCGATTTATTGTTTGCGTGCTGATTGGAATTAATAATGGAGTTAAACGCAAATAAAGAAATAAACGGGTCTGCTAGTGAAAGAACGTCACAAGACATGTCAGAATTATTAAACGAGGTGGATAATGAGGAGATACCGCAAGATATTTTACAAGAATTATTGGTAGGGATACCTATGATTGCAGATGAATTGATCAACGATATACCTATGACCGAAAATGATTCAATGGAAAATTTTGAAATTGTGCCCAAACAAAATTCGAAGTTGCGTCCAGATGAATCAATCAACGATATTTCTATGGCTGAAAATAAATACAATGCGATGGAAAAATTTGAAATTCAATCCGAAAAAATTTCAAGGGTGCGTCGGTATAATTTAAAAGGCCGAAAAATTGTATTTAAAATTAAAGAAATACCAAAAACCGAAGATTCTTTATCGTGGGTAAAACAAGGCGTTAACCAAATTATACAGTATATTTCAAGGGACATCGAACCAGAAGACAAGGTCGGATTCACGTTTACAAGTGAGAATTTTGAAAAGGGTCCTGGGTGGATGGCATTTCGAGATGGTAAAGATGTTAATTTTGAAGATGTTTGGAAATTACTGGGGGCCATATTTCAAAGCAATTCGGAAGGTTTGGCTACCGAGAAATTTCGACTAACTGCTACGTATGTAAAAATGCCCCAAGGTAGTGGGAGAGTAAGAACTTCGGCTTATAATACTTACGAAGAAGCGTGTAAGAAAAAACATGGTATAATTTTTATTGAAAATAATGATAATTTATGTCTTTTGCGAGCGATTGTTGTAGCAATAGCGCATATAGAAAAAGATGAAAATTATGATAAAATTCGACTTAACCGCCACAATTTGCAAACAGAAAGAGTCAACAAGCTGCTAGATTAAACTGGGTTGGTGATGCCTGAACACGGTGGTGGAATTAACGAACTTAAAATTTTACAACAACATTTAAACAATTATAAAATTACAATGTACAAATATCAGACGAAAGGTCGTGGAGTAATATTTGAAGGAAGCAACGACGACACCATTCACAAAATAAATTTATTGCTTCACGAAAATCATTCTTATCTATTTATTATCTACAAATATAATTCTTTTGTTGAAATTTTTCTAAATTACTTAAATTTAACATGCCCGGTTATGAATTTGAGAATTCCAATTTGTAACAAATCTGACTGGTTAACAGCTGGTATTAGGAAATCATTCCAAACTCTAAAAATGTTAAAGATCATGAGTACAATTTCCAAATCGATCACCAATAAAAATAATTTTATAAAATATAAAAAGATACTCAATATGGTAATCATAGAAGCTAAAAGATTAGCAATCTCGAAATTAATACTTAAATCAAAAAATGACTCTAAATTAATATGGAAACTAATTAAGAACGAATGCTTTCCTGATACCAGTGTGGAAATACCCTGTATTACTCTGGACGGTAAATCTATTTACCCAGGTAGAGAAATTTCAAAACATCTAAATAATTATTTCACATCTATTGGTAAAAATCTTAAACCCGCGATTACCCGGCTTAATCATATCCGTTCAAATATTAATTCTATTTATGTGCAGGATGTTTCCATACAAGAAGTTACAGATGTGATAATTTCTCTAAAAAATAAAATGTCACCCGACCTATATTATGTTTCAAACAAATTAATAAAATCATTATGTAACGAAATCGTTGTTCCCGTACATAATATTATAAATTGTATGCTATCTACTGGAAGTTTTCCGGATCGAGCAAAATTTGCCCTTATAACACCAATCCAGAAAAATAGCGATAACGTGGACATATCAAATTTTCGTCCCATTTCATGTCTACCTGTATTTTCTAAAATACTTGAAAGAATAATGTTTAATAAAATAAACGACTTCAAATCTAGATATGATTTGTTAGACAACAAACAATTTGGATTTACATCGGGTAAAGGGACAAATGAGGCTATTTTTAACGTAATGGATGCTATATTGCAATATATAAACAATGGTGAACAAGTTGCAGTAATTTTGCTTGATCTTACGAAGGCTTTCGATTGCGTTGAACATAATTTACTGTTAGATAAGTTATACTTGTACGGCATCCGCGGACCAATGCATAATTTGATTAAATCTTATCTAACTAATAGAAAGCAAAGGGTTGAGGTCAGACAGCGTGGTACCTTTGAATCTGACTGGCTCACTGTAACACGCGGTGTCCCGCAAGGAAGTGTGACAGGGCCGTTACTTTTTAATTTCTTTATTAATGACTTGCCGTTGAGCCTATACAATATTAAAGAGTCCGAGGTAACTCTCTTCGCCGACGACACAACAGTAGTTGTTCATGGGAAAAATATGGATGATCTGTGCGACAGTGTGGAACGGACTTTGCTGCTTCTCGACAATTGGTGCATTATGAACGGTTTATCTTTAAACAAAAATAAAACAAAAATTATCAAATTCAAAAATACCTTGAATACGAACTTAAAAATGAATACAAATGATTCTGCCAGACTATTGGGAATAGTTGTTGATAGCAATTTGAACTGGCATTTACATATTGACTGTTTGAGAAACAAGTTAAACAGGATATGCTACCAATTGCGAATTATGAGGGATAAAGTTAATATTCATATTTTGTTAAATCTATATTATAGTAGCTTCTGTTCCGTGATGTCGTATGGGATTATTATGTGGGGATCTGTTAAATATGCACACAAAATTCTGTTAATACAGAAAAAAGCTATCAGAATTATCTTTGAAATGAAAAATACTGATAGTGTGCGAGAAATCTTCAAAAAACAGGGAATTCTAACTTTTACCGCACTGTATATTCTTTGTTCACTAAAATTTTTATTGAAGAACAGAGAATTATTCCTGACTGATAAATATAAAATGTGTGCATATTCAACAAGAAACACAAACGAGTATGTAAAGCCCTTTTGTAAATTTGAATGTGTTGAGAGCGGGCCACGGAATATGATTATTAAACTTTATAATCTTTTTAAAACAAACGAGACAGTAAATAATTTTATCCAGGTTGAAGGGTGTACATTTGTAACGGCCGTCAAGAAAATGTTATTGACATTAGCACCCTATTCACTAAATGAAATACTTCCCAATGGCTAATTTCGATTTTAATTATATTGACATTAATTAGTTAATTTTATTTATAACAACACTGTTTCCGACATGTGTAGAGTGGGAGCTGCTGTTTGTCTCGTTATGTTGACTAACATAAGAATTGACTGATGTCTCCCACCTTATACATGCCAATTGCTAAATATTTAGCATTTTAGTATTATTGACATTGTTATATTATTGTTATATATACATAAATGTATATTTTTTTTATTCTTTCCCGACCGATATGTTCCATTACTGGAATAATATTCGGGAGGTATCCCTTTGGGTGCCGGCTATCCTATTTATGGTTTTCTATGGTTTCCCATAATTACAGGCAAATGCCAGGATAGTTCCAAATAAAGTCGGCCATAGCCGCATTACCTTCCAAATCCTTATTAACCCATCCTAGTTTTGTTTTTTGTTTTTCTGATGTGTTCTGTACATAATTGTACTAAAGAAAGAACAATAAATTATTATTATTATTATTATTATTATTATTATTATTATTATTATTATTATTATTATTATTATTATTATTATTACAGCGTCATCACAAACCTGACTGCGGCATTTGCCTGTAGTTATTATTGTGAAGCTTGTCATACTCCCTACAATACACAAAATAGACATCGATGCTGGCAAGTTGTCCCTGTTGCCAACAGTCTCCCCCATGTGCAAAAGAAAATGTGGAAATTAAATGTGATAGATGTAATAGGGACTTCCGTAGTCAACAGTGTTTGGAGAATCATCGTAAAGAAAAATCGTTGGGCAAGGACGTTGTATGCGATTTGATCAAACGATGTGAGAGGTGTTTAAAAACTGTGAATAAAAAACTCCGGAAGCAACAGCATGTGTGCGGTGAAATTTTTTGTAAAATATGTGACCGTTATGCACCCGCTAATCATTTGTGTTATATTAAAAAAGACATTAAGGAACCGAAATTGGACAAAACATTGTTTATTTTCTTTGATCTGGAAACAAGGCAAGAAAAACCATTGAACAGAAATAGCGATACTGTGATTCATGAACCTAATTTATGTGTGTACATGCAATGTTGTGATATGTGTATTAATGTGGAAACGCTAGCATTTTGTCAGAAATGTGGATTTCGTCAACATATTTTAAAGGAAAATGTTATCGATACGTTTATGAAGCAAGTATTAAACATACGAAAAAATTTTAAAAAACTAATTTGTGTAGCACATAACGGACAAGCATTCGATCATCAGTTCATTTTAAGGTACGTTTTTGAAAAAACACAACTTCAGCCGGACGTTATAATGAGAGGGTCAAAAATACTAATGTTGGAAATTGAAAATGTACGTTTTATAGACTCTTTAAATTATTTTCCGATGGCACTAGCAGCACTTCCCAAGGCTTTTGATTTACCACCATCATCTAAAAAAGGATACTTCCCACATTTATTTAACACGATTGAAAATCAAAGCTATGTTGGATGCCTTCCAGATATATCATATTATAGTCCGGAAACGATGAAAGGTACGGATAATTCTGAGGAAGATGACGAACGGAAGAAATTTTTAAAATGGTATAACGAAACAAAGGAAAGCGGGTTTATATTCGATATGCAAAAGGAAATTGTAGAGTATTGTAAAAGTGACGTTGACATATTAAAGAAGGCTTTTTTAAAATTTAGAAAATCATTTTTAGAAGAGTGCAATGTTTGCCCTTTTACGGAGGCAATAACAATAGCATCTGCTTGCAATTTGGTGTTTCGTCGAAAATTTTTGCAACCTAATACAATCGGTATAATACCGCGAGGCGGTTACCGTTTAGCAGATAATCAATCGAAAATCGCATTACAGTGGCTAATACATGAAGAAAACGAACGAGGCATTTTAATTAAGCATGCCGGTAGACAGCGAGAGGTGATTCTGTCTGGAACAAATTTTAAAGTGGACGGTTATTGCGAAGAAACGAATCAAGTTTTTGAATTCCACGGTTGTTATTATCATGGTCACGATACTTGTCAACCAACACGTCGTAACGAACCACTTCATGAATCACCGGATGATACATTAAATAGCAGATTGGAACGAACAAAAACAAAAACAAGAAAAATGCGACAACTAGGTTTTGAAGTTGTGGAGATGTGGGAATGTGAATTTCGAAAAGTGTTAAAAACCCGGACTAATTTAAAATATTTGGAAGAACATCCACTAATGAAACACGTACCTTTAAATCCGCGAGATTGTTTTTATGGTGGTCGTACAGGAAGTACCAAATTATACTATAAAATAAAAAATGGTGAAAAAGTTAAGTACGTTGATGTTTGCTCTTTATATCCGTGGGTCTGTAAATATGGAAAGTTCCCTATCGGCCACCCGAAAATTTATGTTGGTGATGAATGCAAACAGTTCATTGAAAATAATAACTTTAACAGTTTAAATGGAGTGATCAAATGTAAAATTTTACCGCCGGAAGATTTGTACCATCCTGTACTACCTGCAAAACAAAATAATAAACTAATGTTTGTGTTATGTCGCACGTGCGGGGCAGAGTGTAATCAAGAAGAATGTACACACACTGACGAAGAGCGATCACTCACTGGAACATGGATAGTAGATGAGGTTCAGAAAGCCATCGAATTAGGTTACCAACTGATCGAAATTTGGCAGTATGATGTTACACAGTATAATAAAGAAACAGAAACTGGCGGCTTATTTGCTCAGTTTATGAATAAATTCTTAAAAATGAAACAAGAAGCATCCGGATGGCCAGTAAATTGTACTACAGAAGAAGAACGAGCTCGATATGTAGAGGAATACTTTGAAAACGAAGGGGTCCGATTAGAACCAACTAAAATTTCGAAGAATCCCGGTCTACGATCACTCGCCAAACTGATGCTGAATAGTTTTTGGGGAAAATTTGGACAACGAGAAAATCAGCCAAAAACAAGCATTATTCAAGAGCCCAAGGACCTGTACGATTTACTCACCAACCCGAGCATCGATGTTAATTATATACAGGAAGTAAATGAAGACGTAATTATCGCTAATTGGGAGCGTAAAGACGAGGCAGCTGATTTACTTTCTACTGTAAATTGCGTTATTGCTGCCTATGTAACAACACAAGCCCGTCTTAAATTGTATAGCTACCTCGAAAAATTGCAGGACCGGGCTTTGTATTTCGATACCGATTCTGTAATTTACATATCAAGAGAGGGGGAATTTGATGTGGTTACAGGATCATTTTTAGGGCAAATGACAGATGAACTTTGTTCGTTTGGAATTGGTAGTTACATAACAGAATTTGTTTCCGGTGGCCCTAAAATGTACGGTTACACAGTTTATTCAACGAAAGAAAACAAAGTTAAACCACCCATATGTAAGATTAAAGGAATTACGTTGAATTATCAGTCCGGTAAATTGGCCAATTTCGATATGCTGAAACAGATGATTCTCCAAGACGCACCCCCGATTACAATAGTTTCAAGAAATATTAGGCGTACCGAAGATCATGCTATTATAACGAAAACAGAGACGAAAACGTTTAAACCAACTTTTAATAAACGTCGACGAATAGAAAATTTTGATTCGGTGCCTTACGGATATAAAAAACAAAAAAGAGACTAATTTTGTAATACATTAGTGAATATCTGTAATACATAATTAATTATATAAGTTGTATTTTATGTTTAGCACCTACTGAACTATTAATATTTATGAATTTTTGTATGTATATAAAATTACCGGTTTTTGTTGATTGACTGAACTTGTACTACAATAAATGCAAAATATGTATACATTAAAATTCTTTTAAATACTATTTAATAAAAATTTAATTCTCATACATAGTACAGTATAAACTCTCTTAACACGAGTTTGCAAGTTTTTACAAATATTTTATTTTTAAAAAAGGTAATAGAAATAACAACAAACATTATTACCATTTAAATAATTTTTATTACTAACCAAATACAAATTGAGTAAAAATGTATTTATATATTTAAAATAATAAAATTGTTTTATATAAAAATTTTTTTGTAACATTATTTTTATAAACATTTAAACAAGTGCTTCTCCTCTTTTTCTTCTTAGCCACTCTTCGGAGTTGAAACATAT
This sequence comes from Brachynemurus nebulosus, assembly GCA_035578155.1. Lineage (NCBI taxonomy): Eukaryota > Metazoa > Arthropoda > Insecta > Neuroptera > Myrmeleontidae > Brachynemurus > Brachynemurus nebulosus. The sequence goes on from JAPWDM010000002.1 coordinate 18,470,913, forward strand.
TTGATGCGATTGTATTTTCGTCATATCTATATTATATCTTTCAAATTTATCCATGTGTTCGCCGCGTCCGAAAATCCAAGCCATTTCACGTATGCCTTGTCCTTAGTCTTTTTTAACACCTTTTCCACTAAATACACATCCGGATACTTCACTTTCTGGAGTTCTTCGTTATAGAAACCACCCTGTATTGGATTACCTTGATAATCCTCCAATAGGTATGTAACCGGGTTAGTTAATTGTACCTTAATTATTTTAAAAAGTTCAGTTGACCACGATGGTAGATATCCTTTGTCAAATTGGGATTTATACTTGCTAATACGAACAATATCGCCGACTTTATATTTTGATTTATTTGCAATTTTTACATAATTGTAAACGGTTGAAAGCAGTTTATCCTCCTTACTTGGTGTTACATCACGTGGTCGCATTTTGATTGTTCTATGCTTACGTGAATTGTAGTCATCTACCAATTTGCTCAACATATCAATCCAACGATACGATCCGTTGTGACTAAACATCTTCCACATTTCAGTTTTTAGCGTTCTGTTAAATCTCTCCACTACTGATGCTTTTTTCGTGGAAAATGTCGAATAGTGGTTGATGTTGTACTTGTTCATGAGTGTTTTAAACAGCTGATTTTTAAATTCTGAGCCATCGTCAGAATGCAAGTTTCGGGGGACACGTCCTTGCTTAAGAACCGATTCAAATGCGGCTGTCACCTCTTTTCCAGTTTTATTTTTAACAGGAACACACCAAGCATACTTAGAAAATACGTCAATTATACTTAACAGGAAAGCGTATTTTTTGTTCACCGAAGCATAAGTGCCCATTTCAATTAAATCACATTGCCAAAGATCATCAATTCCTTTCACAATTACATGTCTCCTTGGAAAATTCTTTCGCGCTGGTTTGTGTATTTCACGTACCACTTGCCATTTGCTCATTTTTACTTTTTATATTGATTAGTTTAATAAGTTGTTGATTAATCTCTTCATAAAACTTTAAGATTTCGCCAAATCCTCGTTCCACCTTCGACAGTCGTTGATCTAATACATTTATTGCTTCTTGCGTTTGAGTTATAAATAAATCGGGTAGCTTTTTTGTTGCTGCAGCGAACTGTTCTTCTACAAACCTTTTTAAAAATTTTAAATTTACCACATCTTGATCATCGGCCGGATCCCTTACATTTGTCAGTTGTCTGTGCCCAATATCATAGTTTCCCATGCGTGTCAACTTCAATCCAATTTGTTTAAGAAGTTCCTTTTTAATACTTTTGTCATGCACTCGACCGTATTTATCTACAGTTATCTTTCTGTTACGTGTACGGCCAAATTTATCCATAATTACTGAATAATATCTGCCTCTCTCAGTTCTTCGATGATAGAAACTATTTCGTTATTGTGTGCAGAGTGCCCAGCTTGTTTTGATGCCACTAGAAGCCGTAGTCTACTGACTAGTTCATTCGGGTTGTCCCAGTATATAAAGTCCTTTTTCAAATTGTTCAACTGCATCAAACCATGATTTTGGAGTACCACCGACGCTACTGAAATTTGGAGCACTTCCAACACGACTTCTTGTGTCATATATTCTTCTGGGTATTGCTTTTTTAGTGGAACTAATTGGAAACAATCGACTAACAATGTTTTGGTATTTATCACTTTTATTACCTTGAATTTGCTCGTTTGGATCATAATATCGTCTGTGAGCATTCGTTTGCTTCAAAATTAATTTATATTGATTTAGATCTGCTTCTGTATATAGTCCTTTTGTCGGTTCCTTCATGAAAATTAACTCGTATAAACCAGGTGTCCCCATATACCTAACATCACCAATCACAATATCATTGCCGTCTATTTCAAACGGTAAATTCCCCAACATCAATTGTTCACCTTTTCTGTACGGTCCAAAACCCGAATCTATTTTGTCATTCTGTTCAATATATATCTCTATATATTTTCTTGGTAATGGTTCAAAAGCATTAAACAAATATTCTTTGTCTTTAGGTGTTATCCTCAAGGCACGAGCAGTACTCTGTGCTGATTTGGCTAATTTTGGCGTTACAAGTACATTTTGTTGTTGTCGTTGCCGTACTTTTGGGTACGATTCAAAAACATCTTCTGAATACGATTGAAAAGCATCTTCCGGAAAATCCTGTGTTAAGATATCTTGGTGTTCTTCTTCCTGCTTTGTTGGTAAAAAATAGTTTTCAGCTCGTGATTTATTTTTAGGCGTAAACGGGTCCATTATTTGTGTCTGCTCTTCTTTTGTTTCTACTTTGAATGGTTGTTTCTTCTCATCGCTTAACTTTGTTACTATTTCTTTAAGAGGTGTGGTTACTGGTTTTAGTGTACTCTGCAACAGCATATTCGATTCAATCTTCCCAGATCGTAAGGCATTGAATTTTTTTCATTTGTTGCTTTTATAATATTTTTCTTAACAATTTTCTCTTTTATACTCTCTTTTTTATCCATTTTATTGACTGGCCTATGCAACAGCTTGTCAAAAACTGAGAGCGTATTTTACTATCCACTATATTTATAAAACAGCTAAACAGCTCTACTGAATTAATCGGATCTGATGAGCTAAACAGACCTGTTTGGTTTAAAAACTGGTTAAAAGCTGTTTTCATCGTAATTTTAACCCAGTTAAACAGAGCAGTTATTTAAAACAGACCTGTTAAGTTAAACAGCCCTGTTCAGTTTAACAAACCAGATCAGAGCTGTTTTTATTGTAATTTTGACCCTTTCCAGAAGCTGTCAAATTTGTTTCGGTATCTTCCGTTGTGAATATCATCTTCTTTACAGATAGTTAAGAATCCATATCTATCGCGCCAACATTCTTGACACAATTCTTTGAATTGTACAAATGACATGTCGGAATTGACATGGTCGTCGAAAATATGTCTGAGATTAAGGTCATCTTGTTTGAAGACGGCAATAAAATTAGTATTATCCCGCACATGATGCTTCGGCGCTGCTGTATATGTTTGTGTTAAGAAAAAACAATCATCGTTGTAGTGCCGGGAGTGGCAAAAATATTCTTCTATTACGGCTTTCTTTTCCCGCGCAGATACATCATCAAATATTATCAACGAATATGGTAAAGCATCGCTTGGTGGTATGACGTCATCATTATTGGAGAATGTAAAATAACCCAAATCTTTAACAGCTTCAGTGATTTGTTTTAGATATTTATATTTCGGTTGTTGTAGTGATTTGGAGTAGATGTATATGTTTTCAAATGTCAACCCATTGGGGTGTTGTATGAGTGAAATAAGTAACGACGTCTTACCACATCCACTTGGACCACAAATAATTGCTCTAATATTCTTTGGTAATAACGGACCGTTTTCGAAGTTGTTGTTACTATCGTCCGATGAAAATTCAAAATTGTTTACCGGTAATTTTTCTTGCTGTTTAACAAATGAAGAGGAAGAAGACATCGTTGGTGTTAATTGAATTAAGTTATTTTTCATACTAATCAGTTAAGTTAGATTTCAAATATATTTATATTGTCTATATATAGCTTAACATTCATTTTCTAATCTCAGTTTTACTTAAAATGTCTGTGCGAAAACAACGAGCCGTCAGTTGTAAAAGGACAAGCGGTGTGAAAACAACTGGTCGCGGTCTAATAAATTCTGCAATAAATAAGCTACCATTTGAACTACATTTACCTGGCTACCAGTATTGTGGACCTGGAACTAAACTACGAGAACATTTATTGCGTGGTGATCCAGGTATCAACAAATTGGACGCTGCGTGCAAAGAACACGATATTGCCTATTCACAATTTAAAGACATAAAAGATCGACATAAAGCCGATTTAATTTTGGCTAATAGAGCGTGGGAACGAGTCAAATCATCAGACGCAAATTTTGGTGAACGAGCAGCTGCTTGGGCTGTAACAAACGCGATGAAATCTAAAGTAAAATTGGGAATGGGTCATTCGAAAAAGAAAAAAATAAATAGAAAAGGAAAGAAAATAATATTTGGTGCGGGAATTCGTAACATAAGAAGTATACTGAAGAAAAACAAGCCGAAAACTATTAAAGATTCAATCAAAATTGCACTGAAAGCCGCTAAAAATATCTTCAAGAAAAACAAGAATCAGTTTACATCACCTAGGATTATTCCACTTCCAAAAACTGGTGGAATTTTACCGTTTCTAGTTCCAGTTTTTGCAGGTTTGTCCGCTGTTGGATCGCTTGCTGGTGGCGCTGCTGGTGTTGCGAAAGCAATTAATACTTACAAAACAGCACAGAAACAGTTAGATTAAAATCAAAGACATAACAAGATGATGGAAGCGATCGCTCTTGGATCAAAATCTGGTACTGGACTTTATTTGAAACCGTACAGAAGAGGATGGGGACTTTTTATCGAATCAAAAAACCACTAAGCAAGCTACCCAATAGACCGTTAACTGATCGCGACGTCTATCGGTTTGGAAACACACATTTACCAAATTTCCGTGGTGTATTTATGAGAGATGAATTGCCAAAGCGACCATGGAGAAATGAGTGTGGTGTTGTTAATTTAGATAGTTCATTTGGACCCGGAAGTCATTGGGTAGCATACGCAAAAAACGGCAAGAATGTGGAATATTTTGATAGTTATGGAAATTTACCACCACCTACTGAAGTTGTGAAATATCTTCGTGGAACCAAAATAAAATATAACTATAATGTTTATCAAAATTATAATGAGTTTAAGTGTGGACATCTTCGTTTGGAATTTTTATGTAACAAAAACAATTTTGCATAAATAAATATGATTGTAATGTATAACCTAGTTTTATTTGTATCTTAAACATCATGTCGTTCACATTAACTTTAAGTGGAGACTCATCAGTATTAACTGCAGATTATTTTCCACCTATCGAATTACCTGGTGATTACGTTTGCGGACTGGTAAATTTCGAGACGTATAATTCTGTACCAAATGTAGATGAAACAAATAATTTGTTTCATTTTGGTGATAACGATGAAAATCCACACATCATCGAGATACCTGTTGGTAATTATGACTTAGAAGATTTGGAAGCTTATATAGATGATATGTTAACAAGAAGTGGTAAGGCAAGTGCTAATACTCAACTTTTACTGCGCGCGAATAACAACACATTGAAAAGTTCAATAAAATGTACGGAGACAATGCATTTCGATAAAGAACGAAGTATTGGATCGTTGTTAGGTTTTAATAAACGAAAATTGGAGAAGTATCACTATCATAATTCGGATAAGCCAACAAACATTATGAAAATCAATCTGGTACAAAATGGAGACGAATATTACAACAAACAGCTACCTGAACAACATACAAGCGCATAATATATATTCATTTTCCATACAAGTTGAAGCTGGGTATAAAATAAGTGAGTCGCCGAGTACAATCATCTATATGCCCGTGAGCGTGCAACGGATAACATCTCTAGTGCTACGTATTGTGGATCAGGACGGTCATTTGATTAATTTTCGAGGCGAAACGGTAACGGTTAAATTACACTTAAAACCAGCATAAGAAATGTTGGTATTTAACGAAGAGAAACCCGTACAATCAAACAGTTTACAACTTACCACCAATCTGAGCAGATCGTTGACAAGAAAGAGACCATTAACGTTAGCAAACGCAAATTATCTACAACAGTTGGGCTTGATTTTGAAAAAGAAGAAGAAGAAGAAGAACAAGAAGAGGAAAAATGAATAATATTTTGAACATTAACACAGCTGTTAATTTTGATGAAAGCATTTCGAAACTAGAAGAGCATGCGTATTCACCGTTTTTGAATACTTTTGGTAACAACGACGAAATTAAAATTTGTATACAGAATCAAAATTTAACTTTATTACCACACAAAAGTTATCTATACATAGAAGGACAGCTGTTGAAGAGTGATGGAACGGTTTCGGCTACAGCTGAGTTAAGCAATAACTCAATGGCCTATCTGTTTGAAGAAATGCGATATGAACTAAACGATGTGGAGATTGATCAATGTAAATACGTTGGTCCAACAACTACACTGCTGAATTATCTATCATTAAATAAAAATCAAGGTCAACAAGTACAAAACGCGGGATGGTGTGGTCCAGATGAAAAAGTCAAAGTATCCGACAAAGGTTACTTTAACTTTTGTCTACCGTTGGATCGAGTGTTTGGTTTCGCTAACCATTATAAAAAAGTTATTATTAATGCAAAACATCAACTGATTATGATTCGCGCACGAACGGATCTTGACGCAATTGTTTCAACAACGGATGACGTCACTTTCCATATACACAAAATCCAATGGATGGTTCCGCACGTAACTGTTTCTGATGAGTCGAAATTAAAGTTACTAGAAATTGTGGAAAATGGTCAAAATATACCAATCGCCTTTCGCACTTGGGATATGCACATACAACCAGCGATTCCAACAACGAAACACAACATTTGGACTGTGAAAACAACGACTCAGCTGGAAAAACCGCGTTATATTATATTCGCGTTACAAACAGATCGACGAAATAAAAAAGAGAAAAACGCTAGCATTTTTGATCATTGCGATCTCTTTGATGTGAAGGTGTATTTGAATTCAGAAAAATATCCATACATAGATCTGAATTTAGATTTTGCAAATGATAAATACGCGCTAGCATATCACATGTATTCAAAATTTCAAGAAGTATACAATGATTCGAAAAAAACGACGAATGAACCACTGTTAAATCGAAAAGAATATAAAAATATGGCCCCCATCATGTTTATCGATTGTTCTCATCAAAACGAATTTCTGAAAAGTGGATCGGTGGATATACGAATTGAATTTAAAACGTCAAAGGAAATACCAGAAAATACATCGGCATTTTGTTTATTGTTACATGATCGTATAGTCCAATACAATCCATTGACGAACATCGTCTCAAAATATATATAAATGCCATAGTCGACTTCAAAGCCAATCATTCTTACTTCAGACCTTGCATCAGCAGCAGGCGCATCACTACAATGACCGACGTAGCGATTGTTGATTTCCAAAGCTTTCAAAATACAACGAAAGCAACTTATTATATAAAAGAACTGGCTATACTGAAGTTTGATTCTGGTAAAAATTATTACAATGACGACTACGTACTACAACATTATACTTTTAAACCACCATTTTCGTTCTGTTATTTGAGTGTAAAAGATCAGCAAACCGCTCGATGGTTACGAAAACACCATCACGGATTTTCCTGGATGGATGGTCACATCGACTACGATCAGTTGCAATATATTTTATTGGATTCTTTGCATTCAACTAGAATCATCTATGTCAAGGGTGGAGAGAAAGTTAAATGTCTTAAGCAACTACTACCATCAATGTGCATCGTCAATCTTGAAGAAGAAGTGCTAAACTGTCCAAAGCTACAGACCATGGTGACAACTTACAACAGCCCTCGGTGTGGAAGTCATTTATCTGGACATTGTGCATTACAAAACGTTATATCTACATACAAACACTATTGTTATAATATGTAACTGAATATTATGCATTGAAAAAAGTTACATCTATGTACATCTGTTATAATTTTAATAAAAATAATTTAAAAAAAAATATAAGTGTGTTTTTATTTTTGGGGAATAGGGGTATACATAAACAAATAAAAAAATATATATATTTTTCAAAATATTTATTAACAAACAATATAAAATAACAAACAATTTTTAATTATGATCAACATACATAATTATATTATTCTATTAAGTTTTGTGGAGATTTGTATATCCATTTTTGTTGAATCCCTTTGATAGAATCATTCCATTGGTTTCGTTAACAATTCCACTTCATTTAAACGCTACAAGAAGAATCATAGTGTGCAGAATTGTAATATTCCATTAAGTTAATTTCCCTGAATTCTATCGAGAAGGTTTTTCCTACAACGCCGGTGTTGACAACAGCCATGTTGGGTGAGTTTTTCAACCATTCAAATTTTTGGGTCTCCATATTGTCGAATTTCATTGGTAGTGATACATTATCCATTTTCCAACTCCAGAACAGTTTTCATTTTCGTCGGATCAAATTTTGACTGTAATTGCCTAATTCCGACAATTTTATAGAGCTTGTTAATAACCATATCACCCAATTTTATCCACGGTTTCACCTTCCCGGTTTCATTCAATTGCCTCAACAATTCCATAGTAACGCCACGATCTTGCTGAGGGAGAGCAGCAGCAGCAGTAGCAGCAGCAACAGCAGCTTCGTAAGTATTGAATTCCATTTTTCACAGCAACAATTAAATTTTTTACAACAATTAAACAGCAACAATTAAATTTTTCACAACAATTAAACTGATAAGAACAACTGATGAGTTTTGTAGATAACTATAAAATTTGTGAGTAATGAAGAGTTTATATAGAGAAAAGTCACGTTATTTAGACATGTGATCACAAAACAAGAATTTTCCAGTAATTGTTCTAGAAAATCATGTGGTCGAGTTACACCTAGCCTACATAACCAAGGTAAAATGATGCAATCGAACAATTTTTCTCTTTATATGACCATGGAAATTTTTCTTAGAAGTAAGAAAACAACATTAATCGTTTATGCATATATGAATTTATAATTAGCTGAAAAAATTTTCTATCAGCACACTCACATATCACATGATCAACCAACTATCAGGCGCTCGTGTGTAGAATACCTACCACATTTAGTGCATACATTGTTAACACGTGCCGTAGAGCAACGGTTAACATCACCGCGTCGTAAGCAAAAAGACCCGAGATCGAGTCCATCAACCGACAGCATTTTATTTAATCTGAACACCATTACTGAAAAATATAGGCAATGTACACAACACCTCGAAAATTCAAACATTATCGGACCATATATCACCAAAATGATGATGATGTAATCATCAAAATTTAGGCGTGGGTGGTAAAAATTTGAATAACCACCAAAATTACAAAGTCAAAAAATACCAAAATTAGGGTCCATAGGGCCAATTGTAAAAATTGCCAAAATAAAGGTCAATGACTCCAAGGTCCACGGGCCAATCGCCAAAACTTGAAAAACCACCAAAACCGAAATTAAAGGTCAAAAACCCCCAAAATTTGGCCCGGGCCAATTACCAAAAAATTTGAATAATTAATTAGCTCATTTGCATAGAAAATTCCCAGCGTCAGGTGCCCCCATACCTACTCTTGTCCAACGGTTTGAGACTTCCAACATCTTCATCAAATTTTGTAAAAGTAGGACCTTTCGTTCGAAAGTTATCGGGTGGACACATATACATAGAGCCAGACACGTTGGAACGAACTCTCGAACGAAATGTCCTACTTTTACGAAATTTGGTGAAAATGATGCAAGTCCCAAACCGTTGTACAAGTTAAAACCCCGTTTAAAAGAGGAGAAAAAATCACATAAAAAGGTCTTTAAACTGTTATTCTATATCAAATAGTTTCCGAGAAAAACTAATTTTTCTAAACAGAAATTCGCTATGTTATGCAGGATGCTGCAACAGAGGTATTGAAAAATTATAATTTTAATTAGCATTACGCCAGTACTACGTTTAGACAATTAAGTTTTGATATCCTAGCGTTTTCACTATGTCATTGTGTTTAACGGCTGATCCAAGCTAGTGCCCAATATGGGGTTCAGTGCTTCACCTTTGTACTTTAAATTATCTATTTCCTAAACGAATGGAGATCCCATTTTGAATCTTGGTACTTATTATCTATAAACTACAAGCTACATTTTGTGATAAAAATAATTTAAAAAAAATGGTCGAACTTACATAAATTTTGATCTGAAATATTTACTTCCGGTTTTGTACACGAAAAAAAATTCAATTTTAAAATTTGATTCGGTAGTTAAAAAGAGCTGTGAATTTCCTATATAAAACGTTATATACAAATAAAAATATAGCATTGATTAATACCACCAACAGCTTTCGAAAAAACCTTGTCTAATATTTTGTCAATTTTTTAAAACCCCGTAATTTGAGAACTAGGCCTCGTAGAAAAAAAACATTGCGTATTTACATTCAGAGCATACAGAAGTATAATTAAGTCAATTATGAACCAATGTCGGAATCTGACATTATTTTCGTTGTCCGCTTCACGTGAAATGCCACTTTTAAGAAATTTCGTGAAAACGTTTACGGTGTTTTGGACATTTTTCGTGAAAAAACTTTGGCGGAATGAGGCGGAAAATTCACATACAGAAGGTTTTTTTATTTACAATTACTCTATATCAACTAGTTTCCGAGAAAAACGTACTTTTGTAAATGGAAAATCGCTATGTTATGCAGGATGCTGCGACAGGGGTATTGTTTTTCATTTTATGTCTTTATAACATAATAACTGTAAACTTTGTAAATGCCAATACCCCTGTCCTGCATAACATAGCGAATTTCCATTTACAAAAGTACCTTTTTAGAAAAAACCTTCTTTATGTGACTTTTCCGCCTCACGAAAAATGTTCAAAAAACCGTAGGTGGAGAAACTAAAATTGACATTCACTAAAGTTTATATATATATATATATATATATATATATATATATATATATATATATATATATATATATATCTTACATTTTTATTGTGTCAAAAGAATAATATTAGATCCGGAGTCAATTAGTAAATATAATCAAATAGTAGCGAAGTTGCCTCTTGCCTTGAAATGTATAGTCTATACATTTCAAGTTTAAGTTAGCTTGAGCGGGTGCCGGGTGGATGAGTGGTCAAAATTATTCACGCGCAATTTGTTTATTCTTACTCTTACTCTATGCATCCTATGCATACTATTGACTATAAAAATTCATTTTGCCGCCAAGTAATTTGGGCAGATTTTGTTTAAATCGAAATTTTTTCCCCGGGTAAAAACAAGCCTATAACATTCTCTATTTTTCAAATTATTTTTGTGCAAAGTTTAAAGGCGATTAGCTGAGTTGTTGAAGGATGAAAGAAGGACAAACAAACAATTTCATTTTCACATTTATATTAGTTAGGATAAATATCCATGATCAAGTGAAAGAAAAAGGTGATAATCGTTTTATTTTCAAAATACGTACGTATACAAGTTATATCCTATAATAAATATGGTCACGTTTACTAAACAATAAACAACACATTATGTTCCTAATATCGCACCCCGCTATCTGCGTCAGGGAAACTGCCTATAAACTGACTTATTACGCTCCGTCTTTAGTATAATAGTGTTTATTGGTGAATGGATTAAATACTATTTTATTTAGTTTTATTTAAAAAACTATCGAGAACCATCATATCGCAATTGTATGGCTTCATAAACACCACTAGTGTTTTAGTAATATTGCCAATATATTATGTATGTATAAAGGGACTCAAAAGCGGCAAAAATAAACTACCCCGCCGATTTTGAAAATTTTATTGAGACTAAAAAAAAAATGAACTGATTTTGTACAGACTACATAATAGAATATTTAACTTATAATTTCGTCACGTCCGTCCGTCTATCATCACACCATTATAGCATATATGTATTTCGAATTACGAGGAACTATCTTCATTAAATTGTAATACTTATATTTTCGAAGTAAAATTCCAAGGACTAATGACGTACGCTCATAAGAATGATAAATATTTTTAGAAAAAATAAAAATTTTTTTATTGTTAGCAACACTTTTTATCTATCTCCGAAAATATAAATCTAAATTCGAATAACTATATTTTTTAAAATTTTATTGTTATATAGTTAAATAAACTGTCAGAAAATTTTAAAAAAAGAAAAAGAAAACGAATTAAAAAATATATCTTGTAGGTATAATAGGGCAAAAAAGGTATCAAAGGATAACAATAAAAAATAAAAACAGCGTTGTCTGCACATTCTTAATATACGAATTTTTTGTTACCAAATCTATTTTAAGTATCATAGTTACAATAAAAAGAAAAAAAACTGGATTAAAATAATCGTCTTCCCTTTCAAGCATGCATAAGATATATTTTTACAGTCTATAACAAAATATTCATATAAAGTCAGTGGTGTAGCAAGCGGGTGGCAGAGATGGTTCCGGCCAGAGGCGCCCGAGCAGGGGGCGCCACCGTGACGGTTTCGCTTAATCCTCAACGTATAGATATCACGTGATTTTGATGCTAAGAACATTGAAGAACTAAAAAGTATCAATTAAGATATACGGCTACACTGCCAAGTCTTAAATTATGCTACAAGTTGAAAGGAAAAAGATTTCTAGCATTTCTACAAGTCAGGGAAACAAAAAAACTGGGCGTCGTTACCGCGTAATTCCATGAAGTTCGATAAATTGTGCCTAGAAGCCAAGGTGGCTGTAGTTTGTGTGAAAGAGATGTGATTGTGGGTAGGGGGCGGATTTTTGAACTTACTGTACCCTTCCCCCATTTTTGTCCCCCAGGCTCGTAAAACCCCTGAACAAAAAAAAAATTTAAGCAAAAATTATAAAACTACTAGCTTTTACCCGCGGCTTCGCTCGCGTGGCTTTTGAAATTGTGACATTTAGGTAAATCGTATAAAGTGTACTTTCATAGTTTCATCTCGTCGAGTACTGTTACTTTTTTTTTGGAATTTTCCCATAGAAATATAGTATTTTCCTCGGGTAAAAAATAGACTATAACATTCCAATAATATATATATATATATATATATATATATATATATATATATATATATATATATATAATATAATATATATAAATATATATATATATATATATATATATATATATATATATATATATATATATATATATATATATATATATATATATATATATTTTATTGGAATGTTAAAGGAATGTTATAGTCTATTTTTTACCCGAGGAAAATACTATATTTCTATGGGAAAATTCCAAAAAAAAAGTGATGGGCTTTATAGTTACTTTTAGGTACCAGTAACTATTAGTTACTTTCAGTATAAATACTAGTTATTTTATGTAGTTAGTTAGTTACTTTTGCATTGTACCTATACGTATCTCAAATAGTAATAGATTCTTTTTTATACTGTTTTAAAATATATATATATATATATATATATATATATATATATATATATATATATATATATATATATATATATATATATATATATATATATATATATATATTTATATATATTATATTATATATATATATATATTTATATATTATATATATAATATATATATATATATATATATATATAATATATATATATATATATATACATATATATATATATATACATATATATATACATATATATATATATATATATATATATATATATAATAAGACTTCCGACAGGATTTAGATATTTTCCCGGGGTAGAAAATAGTTTGTCCTTTTTCGTCCTCTCTGTAAACAATATGCAAAGTTTGAAATCAATCACCTTTTTTTTTTAATAATCTGTTGTTACTTCATTGTTTCATTTTAAATACATTTTCCCTTGGGAATGAGATATTTTATCGGGGTGAAAAATAACCTGTGCTTATCGCTGATGCGCTGTATATCGTCATCTTTGTCTATCATCATTTTTTGTTTCATTTAAAATATATTTTTACACAGGAATGAAATTTCCCACGGGAAATTTGCCGAGGTATAAAGTAGTTTGTGTTCTTTCTCATCCCTTCTGTTAGCAATATACAAAGTTTGAAATCATTTGTCCGTTTTTTAATAGTCAGCTGTTGTAATTTAATGCATTTTCCCGAGATAAAAAATATTGTATAACCGTCTCTGGCTCTCAAGCAACGTCTGTACAAAGTTTCAAGTTGATTGGTTAAACTGTTGAGGAGTGAAAGCCAGTCAAACAAACTATAAGGATAAAGTGGTCATATTGTACACTTGACGTAAAAGAGAAAAACATGACAAACTGACCAAAATATGAATTAATTTTTTTTTGTCAAAAACCAATATCTACTTTAATTGTGTTATTACCAACTTGAGTGTTTGCGAATGGGTTAAATAGTTGTGAAATAGTACAATAAAATTCTGTTATAGCCTTACTATACCATTTCAAAGTTTTTGTGTATGTGACGTACAGACAGACATTCCAGTGTCATAATTTTTCGTTTGTGTCGTATTTTCATTTAAATAGTATTTCAATCTTATCAACTTGCGATCGTGTTGCTCCATATTTCATTTGTGGCCAGTGGCCCCCTGGCGCCACTTGCGAGTCCGGCCAGGGGCGCCAATCACCTCAACTAGACCACTGTATAAAGTCAGGCAATTTTAAAATTACATTTTTTTTTTTTTTCTTTTATTGTTATAACTGTCAACTCTTTTTTCTGAAATATAAGTTTCTGTATTTTTTTTTCTTAATATTAAAAAATATGATCATTCTGTATGCTTTTATTGTTAGTTTAATTTATTAATTTAAAAGAAAAATATACAAAGGATTTATGAATACCACTGAACCAGTACAAAATAAATATGTTTTATAAAACTGATCAACACGGATTAACACAATTGATCTTTACAAATAATTTCCTTGAAACGTATGTTTAGTCCTTGGATTTTTTTTTTAATTTTATTTTATTAGCGAATTTCCCGAATGGAAATTCAGCTATTACAGCCACTGTCATGACGCGACTTAAACCCGGGACCATGGCAGAAATTTGTTTTGAGGTCCCTAGGAACCGTAAAAAATAATATTCACTCAAATTTATATATATACATATATATATATATATATATATATATATATATATATATATATATATATATATATATATATATATATATATATATATGCATATATATATATATATATATATATATATATATATATATATATATGCATATATACCAGCGGAGTGACCGAGCGTGCTTGTGCACTAAGCGCTTGCCGACTGGTAGGTCTGGGGTTCGAATCCCGCGACCGGCTATGCTTGTGAAGGTTTTCTGCAGTTTCCCTTCACAATTCCAGATGAATATCGGCATAGTTCCTTCAGAAGACGGCTGCAGACGCACACCTACCAAATCCTAGCCCTCACACCACTTTCCTTGTCCTCCACCCACATCATAAATGTATAATGTAATGAATAAAAAATTTGTAACGAATAAATAAAGTGTACAAATAATGATGTGGGTGGCGTCTGTTATAGACTGAATAGTCTCAAAACGGACGTTAAACGCATTATTATTATTATATTATATATGTATATATATATATATATATATGTATATATATATATGTATTTATATATATATATATAATATATATACATATATATATATATATATATATATATATATATATATATATATATATATATATATATATATATATATATATATATATATATATATATATTTTAAAACAGTATAAAAAAGAATCATTGATTTCACTTGAACTTGGCATGCTGTTAAAGGAATGTTATAGTCTATTTTTTACCCGAGGAAAATACTATATTTCTATGGGAAAATTCCAAAAAAAAAAAGTAACAGTACTCGACGAGATGAAACTATGAAAGTACACTTTATACGATTTACCTAAATGTCACAATTTCAAAAGCCACGCGAGCGAAGCCGCGGGTAAAAGCTAGTAGTTTTATAATTTTTGCTTAAATTTTTTTTTTGTTCAGGGGTTTTACGAGCCTGGGGGACAAAAATGGGGGAAGGGTACAGTAAGTTCAAAAATCCGCCCCCTACCCACAATCACATCTCTTTCACACAAACTACAGCCACCTTGGCTTCTAGGCACAATTTATCGAACTTCATGGAATTACGCGGTAACGACGCCCAGTTTTTTTGTTTCCCTGACTTGTAGAAATGCTAGAAATCTTTTTCCTTTCAACTTGTAGCATAATTTAAGACTTGGCAGTGTAGCCGTATATCTTAATTGATACTTTTTAGTTCTTCAATGTTCTTAGCATCAAAATCACGTGATATCTATACGTTGAGGATTAAGCGAAACCGTCACGGTGGCGCCCCCTGCTCGGGCGCCTCTGGCCGGAACCATCTCTGCCACCCGCTTGCTACACCACTGACTTTATATGAATATTTTGTTATAGACTGTAAAAATATATCTTATGCATGCTTGAAAGGGAAGACGATTATTTTAATCCAGTTTTTTTTCTTTTTATTGTAACTATGATACTTAAAATAGATTTGGTAACAAAAAATTCGTATATTAAGAATGTGCAGACAACGCTGTTTTTATTTTTTATTGTTATCCTTTGATACCTTTTTTGCCCTATTATACCTACAAGATATATTTTTTAATTCGTTTTCTTTTTCTTTTTTTAAAATTTTCTGACAGTTTATTTAACTATATAACAATAAAATTTTAAAAAATATAGTTATTCGAATTTAGATTTATATTTTCGGAGATAGATAAAAAGTGTTGCTAACAATAAAAAAATTTTTATTTTTTCTAAAAATATTTATCATTCTTATGAGCGTACGTCATTAGTCCTTGGAATTTTACTTCGAAAATATAAGTATTACAATTTAATGAAGATAGTTCCTCGTAATTCGAAATACATATATGCTATAATGGTGTGATGATAGACGGACGGACGTGACGAAATTATAAGTTAAATATTCTATTATGTATTCTGTACAAAATCAGTTCATTTTTTTTTTTAGTCTCAATAAAATTTTCAAAATCGGCGGGGTAGTTTATTTTTGCCGCTTTTGAGTCCCTTTATACATACATAATATATTGGCAATATTACTAAAACACTAGTGGTGTTTATGAAGCCATACAATTGCGATATGATGGTTCTCGATAGTTTTTTAAATAAAACTAAATAAAATAGTATTTAATCCATTCACCAATAAACACTATTATACTAAAGACGGAGCGTAATAAGTCAGTTTATAGGCAGTTTCCCTGACGCAGATAGCGGGGTGCGATATTAGGAACATAATGTGTTGTTTATTGTTTAGTAAACGTGACCATATTTATTACAGGATATAACTTGTATACGTACGTATTTTGAAAATAAAACGATTATCACCTTTTTCTTTCACTTGATCATGGGTATTTATCCTAACTAATATAAATGTGAAAATGAAATTGTTTGTTTGTCCTTCTTTCATTCTTCAACAACTCAGCTAATCGCCTTTAAACTTTGCACAAAAATAATTTGAAAAATAGAGAATGTTATAGGCTTGTTTTTACCCGGGGAAAAAATTTCGATTTAAACAAAATCTGCCCAAATTACTTGGCGGCAAAATGAATTTTTATAGTCAATAGTATGCATAGGATGCATAGAGTAAGAGTAAGAATAAACAAATTGCGCGTGAATAATTTTGACCACTCATCCACCCGGCACCCGCTCAAGCTAACTTAAACTTGAAATGTATAGACTATACATTTCAAGGCAAGAGGCAACTTCGCTACTATTTGATTATATTTACTAATTGACCCCGGATCTAATATTATTCTTTTGACACAATAAAAATGTAAGATGCATTTTGGATTTCTTTATAAGTAACTATACATTAATTATTGTCGCTTTTAAAATAAAAATTAAAACAGAAATATATTTTATGACATGTATAATACATGATTGGCAACATTAAAATTACATATTAACACTCCCAAAAAATACATATTTCTTTATTATATGAAAGGCGTCATTCATTAGCTTATTTATTTATGTATGTTTTTTTCGAAACAGATTTAAGACTACCATCCACTTAAATATTATGTCTCCTTCTACCATTTAAAAAGTCGACAGTTTATCTTATCACAAAAGAATGTTTTTTAAAAAATTTTAAGTAACGGCATTGCTTGATGGAGGATGAGGAATTGATGACTAAACAGTGCACTTAATACAATATTGTGTGCACTTGCAGATACATATAGTATCATAGTATTATATAGCAGGGGTGGCCATAACGTGGCTGGCGAGCCGCTTGCGGCTCGCGAGTCGATCTTGTGCGGCTCTTTAATGCTTCTCGAAAATTTGTTTTGATAGCTCTATTTGAAATAAGAAAAAAATCTAAAATTTCTCGCAAAAAAAGCAAATAACGATCTCTTTAACGAGCCTAGCCTTGGACAAGTCTACCGATATTAAAGATAAACCACAGTTAGAAATATTTGTGAGATATATATCAAAAAACTTTGAAATCATGGAAAACCTCTTAGACCTAGTTACATTGAAGGATACTACTTGTGGTTATGACATTAAAGAAACCCTGGTTGATGTTTTAAAAAAAAAATTTAGTGCCTATCGGGAATATCGGCAGCATTGCTACCGACGGTGCACCGTCAATGACAAGGAACAAACAAGGATTTATTGGGCTTTTAAATGCTGACAAATCATACCCTCCTTTTGTACGTGTACATTGTATCATTTACAGAGAACACCTAGCAGCAAAATATTTCCAGTACCCACAAGTTATGCAAGTAGTTTTTAAAATTGTAAACTACATTCTTTTAAGTGCTAAAACACACAGACAATTCAAATCCTTTATAGAAGAGCTGGATAATGACGACTTTCCTGATGGTGTATCTTAGTATTCTTGGCAGATTTTTTCAGTTGCTTGAACCCATTAAACAATTTATGCAAGAAAAGGGAAAATGTTTCCCTGAAGTTGGTGACCTATAGTGGTTGTTAGATTTAAGTTTTTTTAGAGATAATGTTCAGTATTTGCAGCAGCTGAACATGTCACTGCAAGCTTGGGAAAAGTTTATTTATGATTTAGCCCAGAGTATATTTAGCTTTCGTAACAAATTGAGGCTTTTTAGAGAGATCTTGAAACCAAAACGTCCAGTCATTTCAAATGTTTAAAGAAAACTTCTGAAAGCCTTATTGACGATGACGTCCAGATTAAAACAAAAGGTTATTTGTGTAAATTAATCGGTCTTGCTGAAGAAATCAATGACAGATTCACTGATTTGAGAAAACTGGAACCTTCTTTTTCCTTCCTAAACAACCCTTTTGCTGTTGCTGTTGTAGGTGACGGCTGTCCCCGTTCATATCCAATAACAATGTATATAGCGGCAATAGAGTTAGAAATACTTGAACTGCAAGAAGACGAAGCGTTAAAAGGACTGAAAAAAATTGGCTGTTCCACTGTTGATTTTGGAAAAAAGTTCCAGCAGAGAAATATCCACTAGCAAAAGAATGTGCTAAGAGACTTATTTCAGTTTTTGGAACTACTTATGCCTGTGAGTCTTTGTATTCAACAATGAAGCTTATTAAATCCAAGCATCGATTTGAACTAATTGATTAACACTTAACTGAACTCGTACGAACTGCGTTCACCAGTTATAAGCCAGATTTCAAACAGTTCGCGGCCAAAATGAACACAAGAAAAAGTACATCTCAAAATTAAGTTTTAGGTACCTAGGTGCATGTACTAACTAAAACAAAGTATGTTTACGTATTACATAAATTTTTCATTCTCATGTCATAAATATTCTTAGTTTCATAAAAATGTAAAAAGTGTGTTCATTGTGTGAACCATCAATCTCAGAATGGCTTGGCTCGCTCCGAATCGGCTTCATGGGTTTGCGGCTCCCAAAGGTAAAGTTAGTGGCCAGCCCTGTTATATAGTATGTATTACCGCCTAGTAATGTCAAAGACATTATTTTATGCCCATTTGCACCGTATGGTTTAAGTAGTATTTAATTTTAAGTAATTCTTAAAACAACCGATCTTGTTGCACCGTTCGCAAAGATGTTCTTAACAGCAAAAAGTAATTCTTAACTTTAAGCCTTCGATTGTGAATGCTTAAACTGATCTTAAAAGATAAGCAATCGTTTGCACATGCTCACTAGATACCTATGTCCATTTGTATACATTTGTATATTATCACATTTTAGTTAATGAGGTTATGTATTATGTCACATTAAACCACGGATACGTTAAACATCTATTTTATTTTATATACAGTTTTTTGTTCACCTGAATAATAAATAAAAAATTGATCGTGTAAATGAAATATGGGAGGACGATATGGACATATTGGAAATTATAGATTTTGGATTTCCAAGATTGCATTATATCAGATCTTATTTATTTTTTTAAATACAAATATAATTATAATACAAAAATAATTTCAAAATAATTTTTTTTTTAAATTAAATTTTGTTTTATTTATTACATAACTAGGTATAGATTATATTTTATTTATTTTTTTAAATATAAAAATAATTTTGAAATAAAATATTATTTTTTTAAAATACAATTACGATGTAAAATAAGAAAAATAGTTGTTATTCTACTTAAAATAAAATATACAAACAAAATGATAGTATGCTTTGAATTGACGGATATGAACGATATTTGTAATATCCGGTCCTTGTACATAAACATGAAAAATGAAAAATTACTAGGAACTCACTAGATTTAACAGTATTGCCAAGTTTTCATTTACTTATAAAATATTTTACTAAGCTTTACTTATACCACAACGGTGCAACACACAAAATAAATAAGAAATTCTTAAAGTTAAGCATTTCTTAACTAACAAGGAGAGGTTCCAGCCTGGGAAATTCAGTTTCGAATGAAACTTGGAATATTAATAGTATACCTTTAGGGTGTGAACATAGTAAAATAGTAAAACGCACTAGCCAGCCATTTTCGAAAAAAATGCCCTTACGGCCGGTTTTACAAACGGAGTTTAAGCTTAAGCTTAACTAAACCCAGTTTAAAAGTTAAACCCAGTTTATCTTCGCGTCTGTTTTACAATACAATTTAAAGCAAAGTTTAACTAAGCTTGTGTTGGCGAACCTGCTTTCAATCATTTGCTCATTTCATTCAATACATGTATGTATCTGTATCCGCCAAAGTCGGTAAAATACTCTATTTTACCAACCGTTCAACCGTATGTATCTAGATATACTTCATACACGATATACGCTACAAACGTAACCTATATAGAAATAACGCTATAAAGGAAAAAAATTATATTAATTAATAAAATTAAAAAAATAAATTTAAAAAAGTGAATGACACAAATGAAAAAAAAGATCAGTAAATTTCATGAGTAATGAAATTGAGCATGGTGGCCACAGATTTTTAAAGATCAAATTCACTGACTTTTCCAGGTTTTCCAGAAATTTTATTAAAAAATTCCCTGACTATTTTGTGAAAAATGCTGCCCCTATTTTACCCCAAAAAGCTAAAAAAAAAATTTTAATAACTTTTTAACACATTTTCTTAAAAAAGTAAATGATGAGCAAAAAAAAAAAAAAAAGAAATCTGCCCCAATTTTTAAATCTAATCTCAAAACAAGTGAAAAATTGATTGAAGTTTTGTACCTAAATAAACAAAATTATAAAAATTAATTTTTTCCAGTCTTCTGGTAAAATTCCCTGACTTCCAAAAAGTTCAGAATTCCCTGGCATTTCCAAGTTTTGATTAATGTGGTCACCATGATTGAGTATTTAATTGCTCTAGTAGAGAAATATAAAAATCATATAAAAATATAATCGAATCTCTAAAAACGACCTCAGCCATAGAGAAGGCAAAGGCAAATGCTCCTTTTTACATCGTAGTTATATCTTTTCTATGATCTTAACTAGGTAAGCTTAGTTTAAATGATTTAAGCCACCTTTATTGGTAGTTTAAATATAAGCCGAGTTTAACAGATAAACTCAATATGTAAAACGGTCTCATTTACTTAAACTTGGTTTAACTAATAAACTCAGTTTAAACTCGGTTTGTAAAACCGGCCGTTAAAGTTTTAAAATTTTTTTTAATGTCGTTTATACAAATTTAATACGATCTTCAGTAACAGCCGAAGTGGCTGAGTGGATATGACAATTAGTCCGTGTCCTGAAGGTCACGGGTTCGAGGCCGGCTCCGGCCAGTAATTATTTTTTTATTTAATTTAAATAATTATAGAAATTAATAATACAATATATAATGCTAATTGTCACAATGTAAATAATTTATATTTGGAAATTAATGTTTATTTTCGCAATATATATATTACACCGAAAATTTTATTGCTAACAATATAAAAAATACTTGGAGTATATATATATATATATATATATATATATATATATATATATATATATATATATATATATATATATATATATATATATATATATATATATATATATATATATATATATATATATATATAAATTAATGTTAATGATTTTTTGCTGCCAACAATAATAATCTAATTTCATAGTTATATTTTATATTGTTACAAATAAAATTTTCGGTGTAATGTATATATTGCAAAATTAAACATTAATTTTCAAATATAAATTATTTACATTGTGACAATTAGCATTATATATTATATTATTAATTTCTATAATTATTTAATATTAAATAAAAAAAATTACTGGCCGTAGCCGGCCTCGAAACAGTGACCTTCAGGACACGGACCAATCGTCATATCCACTCAGCCACTTCGGCTGCTATTGAAGATCGTATTAAATTTGTATAAAAGGCATTAAAGAAATTTTAAAACTTTAAGGGCATTTTTTTCGAAAATGGCTGGCTAGTGCGTTTTACTATTTTACTATGTTCACACCCTAAAGGTATACTATTAATATTCCAAGTTTCATTCGAAACTGAATTTCCCAGGCCGGAACCTCTCCTTGTAAGTCCTACTTAAACTGAAAACGGTGCAAATGGGCATTAGTGTTGTTAATATTTAAAACTACATGTATATAATAAATAGGTACGGGGTTTTTTCGGACAACTCAGGGCCGTACTTATTTCAATAAAATTTTGCAACTAAATTACATTAAATTATGCACATTTAAATGAATATAATTGGTCAAAAATTACATTTTTCACCATTTAGAATACTAACAGCATTTTTTATTTGATGAAAGTAAGAAAATTCAAAAAATCTGAAAAAATTTTTGTAAAATATATTGAAAAGTTGTTGAATATTTAGACGGTCCACTATAATAGCTAAGACGTACGTATTTACTAAGATTTTTTATTACTGAAAAACAAATTTTTAACAAGCAACTACTCGTACTTCTATCTCTCAAAATTGAAAACAATAAAAAAAGATGAATTTATTTAATTTAAATGACATGTCACATAAACCACATACATAATACATAAACAAAAATACTTTTGATAGTCAATTAAAATTACAGTGGAACTTTTCAATTGTGCAGGTAATAAATAAAAGAAAATGTAAATACATAGTGTGTTTATGTAACTTTTGTAAGTTGTTTTTATGAAAATATTTTTAATTTTTAGTCACATTAAGTGCAATATGTATACCTGCATATGCTAAAGACGAAACTGTCTGGTCCGAAAGAAATCCGATACCTGTTAATAATTATAATTAATTAATGCAAACAAGTCAAACATATTTAAACAGGATATAAATATGAAAGGATAAGCAGGATATAATTAAACACCTTAAAAATATTTGTGTTTAACCTTTAACCGGTAAGGTGGTGTCTGTGAGTCGTATACAAATATATTCTTTCAGTTTTCTTCCTCCCTACTTGTTTTTGTTAACTGAACGTTTGTGTATTCTTTTATGGTTTAGGGCAAATTTTACCCTGCTGGCGTAAGGAGAGTGTTTGATTCATACATATACGTGTGGTCTCCAGTTTTGGATATCTATGTTACCAGCCCGCGGTATGTTAATTTGTTGATGTCCCTCAGACATCACTTTACCGTGAGTATTATAGTACAGTAGACTCTCGATAACTTTCCGATTACGGGGCTGTAGGGGTAGAAAATTCTTGGAAACGGAAAGTTATCGAATGCCACCACTCTTTAATCTATATACATGCGGTACATACCTATACAACACTATATGCAATGTGTCAATATTTATCAAAATGGTCGACACTGGTTTCGAGTTTAACAGTTTTAACAGAGATATAATTGAAAGATATGAAATTAATTATGAAAACTGATTATAAAGATAGAAAATCCTGGTAAATTTAGAAAAATTTCATCATTTACATTCAAACAAATTCACATAATTTATCAAAACTATTACTTTCTGAAGGCATATTTTCATTTATTTTTAAACTTATTCAACACATTTTCAAAAAAATTGCACTATTATTACATTTATTAAGTCGATGTAAATAAAAAAATGTAAGTAGTTTCCGGTAGAAATCTGGGAATAGTTTTATGGAATTTAAAGTTGTGATCATTGACTTACATGGACATTGAATTACATCATGTGATTGCGTTATTGTAAATCATAACCATTATAACCACAATTATAACACTTGTACACATGTTTCGAGAAAATTCGAAATATTAATGGCACAGTAATGCACTGTTGCAATAAATTTTATTTATAAATTTATATTAAAATTTTATTTTAAATTACAATTTTATATTATTGTACAGATCAATATTATATCTTAGAGCAATTTCACTTATAAATTATAACACATTACATTTTTTTATCTAATTTTTTTAGAACATTTGATTTGTAAACCGCTTTATAATTTATAAACTTTCTTTCTGGACTTAATTTATTTATAGTAGCTAATATACTATTGCATTTTATTAAATTTTTAATACTAAAACTATTAGAATGTGATTAAAAGCTTCTCAAAATAACGTAATACATAATATCCATAATACGTAAGAAGTGTCAGCATCTATGAGATCTTAGCTGAAACTTCATACAGAGTTCTGACTTAACCACTGTGTGCCACTGTATGATACATTGATACATACATAGTTATTTCTGAATATCACTAGGTACGCAAAATCATGAATTGAGATGACTTGATGTACATGATGTACATATAAATAACATTAGTGCGTACGTACCTAACAGTTGTGTGGAGCACAGAATAATGTGTGGAGAGGACACCATGCTAGTGTTAGTGAGTGTACGT
Organism: Brachynemurus nebulosus; assembly: GCA_035578155.1. NCBI lineage: Eukaryota > Metazoa > Arthropoda > Insecta > Neuroptera > Myrmeleontidae > Brachynemurus > Brachynemurus nebulosus. The sequence goes on from JAPWDM010000002.1 coordinate 18,495,635, forward strand.
GTGAAGGGGAAAGGATTAATGCGGAAAGTTATCGAGAGTCTACTGTATTATAAAAATTCACCTTACCGGTTAAGGGTTAAATTTGTATTTTTAGAGATCTATGGATGAGAGAACAAATCTCAAATTCATCATAATATATATTTCTCTCAAGTTTATTTCTTTCAAGTTTAAGATATATTAGTCTAAGAGCTGTTGAACGGTTTTCACTGTGTTATACCAGTTGGATTTTTTACACAAACAGTATATACACTCACGAATCAGGAATAGACAACCTAGCACTCCAAACCGGGGCACAAGACTACTAAAAAAAATTTTGAAAATGCAAAAAAAGGGCCCAAGTCAAAGTATTATATACGGCTTGAAATTTTAATAGGATACTGTAGAAGTTTAGACATTTATTGAAGTCACGAAAAAAATTGACAGGCGATTTGGTGTAGATCCAGCTAATAGCTATTGCCAGGCGGGCACAAACATGTCAAATTTTATACTTTACTCAAAGTGTTTTATATCGCTTAAAATTTTAACAGGATACTCTAGGCACTTATTTCTCTCGTCCAAATAACTCTGTGAATTGTCGAGTTAAATTAAATTGTGATGAAATTGTCGTCAATTTTTGCACTTAAAATACTTTTTATATGAGTTTAAGAAAAATCAATAACAACTTTTGAAAAAAACGACGCTATCTATTAAACTGGACAAAGTCCGACACTGATGTACTACATTTTTCGTACTACGAAATCCTAAAAACAACTTGAAAAAACACAAAGTGCATATTTAGATATACACATGAACATGAACACTAATTGGAAACAAAAGTATCACATATATAGAAAATACAAAAAATACCTATTTATCTTTGATTAGAGATCTTCTCATTATAGTTCGCGAAACTGTAGAGAGTCCAGAACTCCATGTTCTTTTCAAGTGGTTCGCAAATTAATTAAAATATAAAAAAAGAAATATAATTTTTTTTTTATAAAATATCTTGCAATACTTTAACTGACCATAATTTCTATATCGCCTACAGAGGCGTAACTACAATTTTTGCGCTCTGGAGTGATTTCGACTCAAGTCCCCCACCGCAAAAGTCAATTTTCTCCATTGAATGCCGGTGACGAGCAAAAGAAGTCATCAAGAGAATTTTTATACAACTTATTTGTAAAAAAATATCATTTTTCCTTCCTGCGCGCGTCCATATTTTCCCCTGTTGCGGCCTTATTTGTCATGCGCCGCTGAGCGATTGCTACACCAGCTCCATTGTAGTTGTGCCTCTGACTTGCAATACTTTTACTAACACTGAATATATCACAAAGCTGTCCAGTTTGATGGTCATTAAGTATAGATAATACATACGCATATTATATTTATGCATTATAATGACATAGAACGGGTACCTTTAAAAAAAAAAATTACACATATTGTACCTGTTTAATTAACATATGTATGCATGTATGACTAAAATAATGTTTGTGCAAGTGTGGTTCCGCCAACCTAATCACGGAAGCGTAACGCTACTTTTTTTTTTAGTTTTATTTTATATAAATGTACTATACAAAATAAAACAAATTCCATTTTTATTTTTTGAAAAATAAAATCATGTAGATACATAGTGTATTAATAAAATACCCCTGCCGCAACAACTGCATAACATAGCGAATTTAACAACCTCCTGTATCCATCTAAAATAATTTAGATCTCTAACAGTGAAAAAATTTTCAAAATCAGTTGAGTAGTTAATTTTGGTGCTTTTGCCTCCCCAGTGTAGCATATCGCACGTACTCTTTCTCAATCTTGTATATCAAAAACTGCATGTTTTAGGACACACAAAAAACATTAAATATTGTACATAGATATATATATATATATATATATATATATATATATATATATATATATTATATATATATATATATATATATATATATATATATATATATATATATATATATATATATATATATATATATATATATATATATATATATATATATATATATATATATATATATATATATATATATATATATATATATATATATATATATACTTATCTATAGGTATATATTTATATATGTAGGTAGCCAACATCAAAGGGTGTAATTAGCATAAATCTTAAGTTCATAATGATGAAAACACAGATTTAAATACGTTTTATTTGTGTCTCCAAAAATTGGGACTTTTCAGATACGAGGTTGAGAAAGAGAACGCGCGATATATGCATTTAAACGAGTTTAACTTTTTAAAGGTGAAAAAATTTTCAGAATCGGTTGGGTAGTTTATTTTTTTACAGTATTGGGACCCCGCACCTTAGCGGATCTCATATAACATAACTTATATCGATCTAAAATAGCTTAGTTCTCTAACAGTGAACAAATTTTCAAAATCGGCGATGACGCGTTCTTGAAAAGTTAGTTAATTTTTATTTTAAAAAATGAAACAGATAACATAAATATTGTTATTGTAATGACAAAAACGAGCGTTTCTTGTAAAGAAATTCAGCAAATTTCTTAACTTCTCTCAAAAGCTAGTTCATTTAGAACATTAAAAGCTTATCTTATGTAACTTTTTACGCCCTTTCCGATGTTAAAAAAAAATTTTTTTGAAATCTTTCGAATTTTTGCAAAAAACTACTAAAAATGGCGAAAATTGGCCAAAATTTTGGCTTACAAAAATCGAACATATCTGGCTGACAAACTAATCCAAGCTTTTGGGACTTTTGGGCCTTATATATATATATATATATATATATATATATATATATATATATATATATATATATATATATATATATATATATATATATATACAAATTTTAATGAAGGTCATTTTCGGTTTCTTGAGGCCTCATAAAAAAAATTTCTGCCATAGTTCCGGGCTCAGGTCTTTTCATGGCACCCGCTGTAATAAGTGAAATTTCCAAATGAAAGTTCGCTTAAAAAATTAAACAATATAGCAACTTTATAAGGATCAGTAATTCTTTTTCCGTTTAATGATTTAAAAAATGATTAAAAATAAAAAATTCATTATCAGTCTGACTACTTATTTTATTTTTTATTTTTTAATTTTTTTTATGTTTTTATTTATTTATTTTTTTTTTTGTTTAATAAGATTACTTTGGTTTATAAAAAAGGAAAAATCTCTCTATAGCCGTATATCAATCCCATCGGCTAGGTAGTCGGCTAGTAAATAAATAAATTTATATTCATAAGAAGGATTTACGACTTCAATCCATTTTAAGGCGGGCGAAGGCGCAGGTCGGAGCTAGTGTTTTATAATGTTATTTATGGTAAATTAACCACCAACTGTGTCTTTAAAATTTTGTAAATCATCACAAGAAATTAGTTTTTTTAAAGATCATTCGTTTTATTTTATTTATTTATTAAGCCTAGTTTTCATTGGTAGAATTAGCGGTAGAGTAATTTGGGCAAGTACTAACTATCCTTCTAACTCTACTAGTGTAAACATCAAGCCCTAAGCGTGTTTGTAAAAAATTGTGGATAGCAGTGTGCCAGTGAGTGGTTCGATGCCGCTTAAGTATGTCAGTCACACAGCAACTGTAGCCGGGTTCAGATCGATTGTTATCAACCAGTTTCAACAATAAGAGAATACATATATAGTAATATGCAGGTACCGAAATACTAGCATACATATGCAGAGCAGTCGTCTCCCTCCACGAACAGCGTGTGATGTTGGTACACATACAACTGTACATCACACCCATACATTGATACGAGATCTATGTTGTAACATGTTATGCGTTTGAAGGGGACAGAAATTACGTCATTTGTGACGTAAGCTACTGTCCACATTGAAAAAGCTAGTACAGAGATACGGAGTTTGTTTCTGAATATTCTGTCGTAAACATTATCGATAGAGTAGAGTACTTAATTATGATAGAGTTAGACTGCACGGTGGAATAGTAACTCTACAAGTCTACCACTTGCATTCCCCCACCACTGATTTCTACTCTACTCTACCATCACTATTCTAATGAAAAAAGGCTGGGTATAGTCAAGAGCACTATGTATGAGGATACTCCACATGTTTGTCTTGTTTTTAGCCAATTTCCAGATTGAAAATCCAGCTATTTTGTTTTGTTGTGACAAAAATGAATGAACACAATCCAGATCAAAAAAGGGGTCCCGGATACTCTGTTAGGGACCCTGACGAAATGAAAAAACATTTTTTTTTGCCCTTCAACCGTATTTTTGTAGGAAAAAATCTTAAAAGTTTTTTGCTGTGCTCGGCTGTGCTTACTGTGCTGTTTTGCTGTGCTTCGTGTATATCCTTTTCAGCAAGTTCCTTCAAAAGAAGGTCACTTCTCCATGGCTATGTCTTTTCTTGATCAAATCCTTAATCCATACTTTCATTGCTTTATTCCCTTCTTCAATAGCTAGTCACTTCTGCAGTGAAATACCAGCAATATTTTTCAAACACCTCCTCAGTGCCAATGACGGTTCATTGTTGTTAGTTCCATTGTATACAATCTGACTACTCTACTGTAATGCTTTAAATTTCTGTGTGGACAGCTACTCTACCACAATTGGTAAAGTAACACAATTTGGCTAAAAAGTATGCTAGTATAACTTTCCTACTAACTCTACTAATGAAAATTAGGCTTTACTGTTACATTACAGGCGAGTAAGGTATACATGGGTATACATATATAACAGATGTTGAATCAGAATTTTTTTCATCTTTGAATTACCTCTATTATTTATAAAAAGTACCTATTCAGGTTTTTTTCTTATAATCTATTTAACGTTCATATAATCATGGAAAGGATTGTTTTAATTTAAATTGCAAGAAAAAATATTGTACCTTTTTATTTTTTACTTGCAGTGATCGAACTCATACATATTTAGTTAATATATGAAGGTTAAAAATATACTAAATTATGCACCATAAGATAATCCTTTTAAAAAGCTTTTAACCTCAAATTAAATTTTTTTCTATTTCTTTATGGTTTTCGAAATATTTTAGATCAGATTTTATGAATGCAGTTGTTCCAAAAATTCGAATGGAATTTTTAGATTACTAACAGTAGATGCAGTAGATTATGACGATTGACGATCCATGTTACTATTTACCAAACAGTAACCTGGGTGGATACTGTTTAATAATTTTGCTTATAACAGAAAGTTGTCTGATCCCCAATGTACTTATTGCGTTGCGTATACGACTCGAATATGGACGGTATCCTAATGTATCTATCCGATGGAGTACAAACGATTTTTGTTATCTTTAAAATATTGCTTTTCTTTTATTTTTTATATTATGGTGGAATGTTTGAGAATATTCAAGATCTTTCGAGAAGACAACAATTGAACAACACAATTAATAGACTTCTTAACAGACATGTAATCTTTAAGAGGTTATTCATACGTAAATAATTTATATAGAAATAAGTAGATTTTAAATAATATAATTCTGATACTCCTCGGATCATTTAGTACAAAGCCACTTTTTTCAGAATTAGAAGTAATAGTAAATTACATTCATATGAACTGTATTTTGAGCTAAATACCGGTAATAATCTTTATAATAGATCACCACACATAGCTATTGAAAAACGTACCATTGTATTAGGAACATCTTTCGGTTAAATAATAATTTTATCATACAGTAGGGTTACATCTTACCATATTCAAACCGCAAAAGTAATATGTATAATATAGCTGCTACTATGTATGTATAATATATTTAACAAAAGAAAATTACAACACATTTTATGGCTAAATTTTTGATTTTGTATATCATTTGATGCCTACATAAATAACATGCAAAATTCATATTACTGCCAGTACCAGACAAGTCTCAAATGCGCCCTAGACAACAATTGAACTGAGGATTCAGTTACCCAGTGAACATTTTTCTGTAAATTTTATGTCACAGTGACAGAACTGATAGTCACGTGTTACATAAAATGTGAATCACATATGACTCACATGTAACTTACAATTTCCCACTTATAAACGTAACAATGTGACGTAACATTGTTATGTTCTTGTTACGTTTCAGGAAAATATAACTTTGATGTTACCTTATAGATAAAAATACGCTTTACGCCTTCTTTTGCAAAAAGCAAATTCAAAATTCCCTTTTTTTGTTTCTTATTAACATTGCATACACATATTACCAACTTATTGTCATATACATACACCTAAACTATTATTATAATTATTATTGTTATTATTTTTTTTTTGGTGACTGTTGCAGGATTCGATCCATTATCAGAGCTGAGGCATCTTTTAAATTATCAACAGTCTTAACCACTAGACCAAACTCATTTATTTATTCTCATCGTTATATATTAATATATATCACAAAATAGTAAATAAAGCCTTACAAGAATTTTCATAACAGTTTCATTTTTAAATTAATAACAAAATTAACATTGTTTTAACGACGTATTAACGTTGTTTTAAAGAAATGTCGCAATCATGACTCTTTTTTTATGTTTGTGTGACGTATCAATATTAATAAAACATTTGTCCATCCATTTCATCCATCCATTTTTGGATAAGTCGATTTATATTATTTGTTATATGGGTTATGGGGTTATATTATATAATATAACCCCATAACCCATATAACAACTAACATAAATCTACTTATTCAAAAATAGATGTATGAAATTTTGTTACATCAGACGCCAACAGGGGATAGATTGAAACAAAAAACTGCAGGAATCTTTAAATTGATAATTCCTCGCGAATTGATACATTTAAAATTAATATGACAACAAAACATTTCACAAAAGTGACAAGTGAAATATTTTATTAATATTGATACGTCACAAAAACATAACATAAGAGTCAGTTCTGTGAGGTTTTATCAAAATAACATAGTTAGGTTGCGAAGACATAACATAAGAGTCACACTGTGACGTTTTATCAAAGCAACCTTGATACATCATCTAAACGTAACATAGCAGTCACAAATGTGACATTTTATTACAGTCACAATGGCATGTAACTGTTACGTAACATACAGGTAACAATTAGGTATATAACATAAAACTCATAGTCACCCATAAGTCAAAAAAGTTACGTAACTTGTTATTTCCTTGTTACATCACATTTACATCCTATGTTCACTGGGTAAAGTACAGTATACAGAAGATTAACTACATAAACCAACCAAGAAGGAGAATGCACACGGAAGTTTTCTTTCCTTGCTCTTTCAAGAGATATGAAGAGAGTTCAATTTCTTTTGCACTTTTCCATAATTACTTTTAGGCAATTCACCATGTAATTGAATAAGAAACTCATTCGTTATTTTATTATTTTATACGTTCAACTGTATTTGAAAGATGATAAATCCACAAAATGCTATTAAATTTAGGTTTGGATTTTTGCAAACTCCGTAAATTTGTCTACTTTTGAGTTTTTAGTATAACATTTTTAGTATATTAGTTAAATTAGTGGTAAAGATCACAACACGTTGTGGTCGAACAATTTCGCTTAATGAGCATTTTCGTTCTTTGTGTTCTTCTTTAGAAAGTTTATTTTTGTAGACAACAACATTGGAGTTATTACCATTTTTCATAATTCACAGATTTTAAATTTCCGGTTTCCCGCCAAACAGCAAGTGGGGGGGGGGTGAAATGTGTTTAACTACTTTTTCATTCTAACTGGTGTGTCAACTAACCCTACTAAAATATTTTTTCAAAAATAAATAGTAAAATAGTTTCCCATATGGTGCGAACTTTATGAAAGACACTATAAATATACATTCATTATGTATGAACATATTCATTACTAGCCGTATGCCCGTGGGATTTCCCATCGGCAACATCTTTGTATTAGGTACTCACTTTCTGCTCACTTTTAATGTTTTTCAAAAGCCTAAATCAATATCCACGTTTCTAACTTCAAAAATGATGAACTTCCCATACGAACTTTCATTTTCTGTTTTAACCCTTTAGGGAATATATTTCCAGAAACAACTGACTTTTATTTATAAATAGAAGCCTAAACCCAAATTTTCATAATTCCTGTGCTTAATTTTGTTCTTCTAAACCCAACAGTAATATATATATATATATATATATATATATATATATATATATATATATATATATATATATATATATACATATATATATATATATATATATATATATATATATATATATATATATATATATATATATATATATATATATATATATATATATATATATATATATATTTGGAGTGTAGAGTCCGTATACTGTCTAAAATAAAATCGGGTCACGAGTTTTCAAAGTTCGCCATTTTTCATCATAAGTTCATCTAAAATAAATTGGAATAAAATAAAATATTGAAAAAAGTCATTTAATTCAACATAGAAAGAATGATTAAATTAAAAAATTTTAATTGTTCATTAACACATAACTTAGTAACAATAATTACGTACTCAAATATATGATAATTAATTTTGACATTTATTTGATAAAAAATGGCTGACATGTCCCATTTATATTTAGTACACGGACTATTGCAATAAAATATGACAATAAAAATTCGTCTTTGAAAACAAGTGGCAGGGACATGGTTTTTATCAGGTTATATCTCAGGCCGGAAATGAACCATTTATGTATGGCAGAATCAAAATTATCTAATTAACTTTTAGAATATAGATGTCGCGATTAAAGTTCTCTACTTTTTAACCGGTTTACGGTCATTGGTGGTATAACATGTGCGCCAACGACCATGACTACCTCTGATACTACGCTGTAGGACGTCAATAATTATTAATTCCACACAAAGTGTATTAGCTTTATACCTCTTCAAGTAGTACCAACAATCAAAATTTAAAATTTTAACAATAATTATTTTATAATATTAATATATATATATATATATATATATATATATATATATATATATATATATATATATATATATATATATATATATATATATATATATATATATATATATATATATATATATATATATATAATTAATATACTTTCATTTATATATTACTACATTAAATCCATAAAAACAAGTGATTGTACGGAATACTGTTTGTGTAAGTACAACTTGCACTTGACTTGTTTATTTTTTACCTAAGAATATACTACTTGTCTATGAGACGACGATCTCTAATAGCAGGACGAAGGGAAGAGGAGAATTGACACGAACTGTTATGCTAAAAAAAGACAGACGGAATACATATTATGCTAAAAAGAGACAGATCACAATGAAGGCAACGACGGCGTCAGAGATCATCGTCTCATAGACAAGTTGTACATATAATTATGTATGCACTATAGCATATTTAATACAAATACACAAACGTTTATTGGAGGCAATATATTATTTTTACTACTTTACGCCAACGAATACTTATTGTTATATTTTTTTCCTGTTCCATTTACTACTAAGTTGTTTTACTAAGTTACTAAGTTGTTCTACTAACTACTAATCTACTAATCTACTTACTTAGGTGTGAACAACGATTTACATAGGGAACTCCTGTGCAAAATTTCATTCTTTTAAACCCAACGGTTTAGGCTATGCGTTGTCTGTCAGTCAGTCAGTCAGTGTTAGAAATTTATTAAGTAGATTATTTATTTTATTAGCCATAGTAACATATTTTTATACATATACCACTAACTTCAAAAATAACGAATTTACATACAAATTTTCATCCCTTATTAAACCCATTTAGGGGACGAATTTTCAAAAATCCTTTCTTAGTGCTCAGCTACATTATATAAGAAACTCCTGTGCAAAATTTCATCCTTCTAAACCCAACGGTTTAGGCTGTGCGTTGTCTGTCAGTCAGTCAGTGTTAGAAATTTATTAAGTAGATTATATGTACTATTGATCAAATTTTGAAAAATATCTGTACAACTTATATACATCCCCTGAAAGTGTAACATTGAAACAAACAAAATTTTTGAACTTTAAATTGAAATTTCTGTAGATTCAAGGAAACAAATTTGACATTAGAATGTACAAAAAAAAACAGTATGTAATTTTATGGAAAATTTAAATAACATGAAAAGAAAATTATAATTAACTGGTATGAACGTTAAATACTGGGGGAAAAGTTGTATTATTCAAATTTTTAATGCTGAAATTATTGTGGTATACAGAATTTCAAAAGTTGAATAAAATAAACTTTAAATTCTTTCCAAATATGGAAGATAAATTTCCGGAGATTTGTTTAAGATATTTGTAACAAATATGTACGTTTAATAATAAGCTACACGAAGTTAGCGCCGCGAAATTTTTTTTCTTTTTTGATGTTTTTAATTTTTTTCTCTCTATTTATACTACTACAAACAATTAAGGGAGCAAAAAAAACTTGTTTATTTTTTAGTGATTTTTGAAGGGTTGTATTTAAATGATAATGGTCGTATCGAGATGCTAAAAAAGGCATTTTGAAGCTCCAAGATTCTAGTTTTCAGATCTTTCGTCCAAAAATTTTTAGGAGTGACAGTTATCGAGCAATTATAAGGAATAACACAAAAAAAGTTTTTGCAAATTTTTTGATCTTTTTTTTTTTGGTCTACGAGTTTGGAAAATTTTTTTACAGTAAAACCATGGTATTGACATGATACCCTGTTTATTCAGCTTCAAATTCCTTTTTGAAATTTTTCTCTACGTTGATTTGTTCCGGAGGTATCCAACTTTGAATGAAAAAGGATTCTTTTTGCTTTAACCATCGATATCTCAGTAACCAGTGATCGGACAGAAAATTGAAGGGCAGTTTTGGAATATGGAATAAATTTCCTACAAGGCTATGCCGCGTACTTTAGGAAAAAAAATTTTTTCATCCTTAATTTTAATCTGAAAAATGTGAAAAAAAGGGACTTTTTTCTTTGTTGCGAAAAATCGTCGGCATCCCTGCGAATATTGATGGTTTATACCTCAATGTACCCTCAATAACCCTGTAAATCGGCAGATCGATCTATCGAATGGTTTTCCTAAACCGTTTGTTCAAATTTTCAGAATTAAAAAATAAAGGAGCAAAATTGAATGAACAAAATTGAATGAAAAATTCAATTTTTTTTTTTTTAATTTTTCCAGTTAGGCATCTTTTATCCATTAAAATTTAAAAATTAGAAAAAAAATTATTTTTTAAAATTTTTTTCAAAATTTAAAAGATCATTTTTCAATTTTTTTTTTTTTTAAATTTAATTTTAGAATTACATGCTATTTAATTTTGTACTTTTAATTCCCAATGATAACTTGTACTTTCAAAACCTTTAATCTTTCAAAATGAAATAAAAAAATTCGATACCAACAAAAGCTTGCTTAGCATGTACCTATATGCTATTTTTTTTTTTTTAAATACATTCTAATGTCCAATTTTATTAATGTCGTATTAATAACTTAATGTAATATAACTAATATAGTAATATGTAATATCACGTAACATGTATCTCTGCATTATATATATATATATATATATATATATATATATATATATATATATATATATATATATATATATATATATATATATATATATATATATATATATATATATATGTATTTATATGTATATTTCTATTCTATTATTGAAATACTATAACATATTTATACACAGAACATACATTTATATAATAGTTCCATCCTTGTCCTGTCTTTTAATTGTCTGTGTGTACTTCTAGTATACTGCAATAAAAAATGGTGTGTTTACGACACTCAACCTTTAGACCACCAACTGACATTTTCAACCATGGGGCGCAAATGGGATATGCCCTTAAATTTAGTTAATTATTTGCCGTTATCGGTTCTGTTATCATTAATCCTATTTAGTGTTACCAAAACAAAAACAAAAACAAAGTCAGTGTAAGTTTAAGGTCTACAATTTTTATCTTATTACAAAAAATGTGTTTTCAGATACATAATTAGAATATCTTTCAGCGAAACAGACGAATATATAATTGCATTAAAATTTGATCCGGTGCTAAAGAAGCAGTCATAAAACAAGAAAAAAGATTAAGTAGCATTAGAGCTAGAGTTAATAGTACAGTGACTGTATAATATTCTTTATAACAGTGTGGCCATTGGAACCATATCCGCCATATTCAGGCCAAATTTGAAGTGAGTAACCGTAGTAACAGAATAAACAAGGTATACAAATTCAATGCATTTGGCCTGAAAATGGCGTCAACCAATAAAAAACTAGACCTACTAATGGCCACACTGTTATCAAGTATATTATAAAGTCACTGTAGTTAATAGTATACTTCTGAAGTAATCTTATATTTAAATAAAAAATGAAATATGGACTGTATTTATCCGTTCCCAATGGCTTCAAGTAAACGGTAGTATATATCAAAAAAATGATGAAAGAAAACTATAGATAAAATTGGCATACGAACTGAAAGAAAAATATCAGAATTAAGTCAAAGTTACCCCACAAGACCGTAGGACTTCAAAAGAAGCTTAAAGTAAACGACTGGACGTATCGTTAAGATCTTAAGATCCCAAAATGAACTCAAAATAACTGGCTGGACGCATTTTGACTAAATTTTTTGCTTAAATTGTATTAAGATTCTGAGAAAAAAGAACATTTTAAAATTGCCCTCTAGGATTCTGAGGTCTCAAAAAGACCCAAAATAAACGACTGCACGGATCTGAACCTTTGCCCTAATATTACGAGTATTAAGAATCCGAAACAAATTAACGAGAGTTCGGAAATATTATCCAGAGCCCTGTGAACTCGAAATGTCTCGCAAAATAAAGTACTCTTCAAATTACACTGGTAAACAGTGATTTTGTTAAACGAATTCGAATCGCTTTTTTAAACAATACTACCCACCCACAAATAAACCTTATATTTAGTTTTGTTCAATCACCCTCAGTTTCTGTTAAACAAAACTGATTACACGAATTTTGCTTACTGGCCTAAGCCTAAGCAAGACGCTCTTATACTAGGTAAACGAAATGTTCTTCACCCTCTTTTAATAAATCCTGAAGACGTATTGCTACCTCCATTCAAGGGCGGATCAAACCAGTTGAAAGGGGGGGGCTGCCTCTAATCCCAGGAGGAATTTTGGGAAATTGTGTGTTCTGAGTTGTATGTATGTTTAACTAAAAATAGTTACCTATTGTCGGTCAAAGGGGGGCTGCAGCCCCCACAGCCACCCCCTGGATTCGCCTATGCCTCCATTGCACATCAAACTCAGACTTGAAAAACTTTGTTAAAGGTATGGACACTAATGGAAATGCTTTTTGTTACTTTAAACAGAAATTTCCAAAAATCAGCGATGCTAAAATAAAAAAGGGTATATTTGTAGAGCCACAAATTAGATACCTAACGGACTGATAAAGAGTTTGAATAAAAACTTAATCCGATCGAAAAATCTGCATGGACATGTTTTCGAAATATTGTTTATAATTTTCTTGGAAACCACAGGTCCGAAAACTATAAAGAGTTGGTTAGCAACTTCTTAACAGCTTAGAAGGATATGGGATGCAATATGTCGCTCAAAATACACCTTTTACACTCACATCGGGATTTTTTTCTCAAAATTTGGGGGCCATTAGCGACGAAGACGGTAAGCGGTTCCATCAGGAAATATCTAACATGGAAAAACGGTGCCAAGGCAAGTGGAGTTCGAACATGTTAGCTGACTACTATTGGACACTCAAATGAGATGTACCTAACGCTAAATATTCCCGAAAATCCTGAATACAATTAAAATATAAGTTATTTTTCATCATTAGATATAATTCTTAACCATATAATTTTGAAAAAATTAGCTGCCGTTGCAAAAAAACTGAGGGTGACTGAAATTATTTAAAAACGCAGGTTAGTTACAAATTAGTTGTAAATACAAAATAACCCATTCAATTTCATTTAACTTTCATTAAGGTCATTTTTGTCTATCAGTGTTATCAATGTGAATATCCCAAGGTATAAAAATTAGATACCCTATTAAAATATGAATATCGCAGACGACTATTTCAGTATATCTGATTTAAAAGCAGGGCTTCGAACCGAATTTTTTTTTCGTTCCGGTTCAGTTCCGGTTCAACAGAAAAAAAGAATAACGGTGTCGATTTCGATTATGGTTATAGAGTATAGGTTATTTTCGATTTCGATTTTCGATTTTCGGTTTCGGTGTTAAAAAAAAAATTAAATTTTTTTGCGAGTATTTCATATAAAAATTTCATTATGCTTTGCACGATGCTGCAACAAGTGCATTTAATAACTTCCATTTATTAAATCTCGTTTCCGATTAGGCATTTCATTTCAAATATTTTATGACTTAGGAACATTGAAAATTCTAGGAAGTGAGAGGCGCTTAAGTAGGAATATGGTAATTAGTAATAACACATCATAGATATCAGATATCACCATCAAAAAGAAGCAAGAAGATTAAATAAAACACGTAATGGTAGAATTTAGAAAAATGCCGGAAAGATTACGGGTTTGCGTTTACTTATCCTATTAATTTCTCAGGTCAAATTATATTTGGCTTATAGCAGCTATAGAGACACATTTTATTCCTTCCGTTATATAACTATCCATAAATAAAAATGCAATAGATTTGTCTATGTAGAATCCTCGAAGTGAAGACTAAAGAATAAAATCATAAAAATCGAAACAAAAATTTATATTTTAGTGTCTATCTTATCAATCAAGTTTGCTTGCTTCAGTCAGTTAAATGATCGAATTATTGAAGCGTGATAGTTTATTGAGGTTATAGCATTAGCCGCAGTTCCCAACTCATATACCTAACAACAAAATTATATTACAACCAAGGGACCAAACTAGTAAATTGGTCTATCAAACTACATATTCCACTCATGATTCCACTTGTCGCCAGTGAGTGACGTAGCACAGCACACATACAACCAAAACACATGATGTATGGACACGAATATGCGAATATTTAGTACGATGATGTACGTCACCACACGTTGCACTCTATGTGAGGCGGGTGGCGTATTGAGTGGTATACGCATGCGTACGTATATATGCTATTTATTTATTAGGGTGTCTACACAATCAATGAAATAAGGAATAAGAAGTATGTCATCTAGTGACATTGAGTGGAACTTTAACGTAACTGCTTATAGATATAAATATGTAGGTACTTTTGTACGTCAAAATTCGTGATTTTTTTCACTTTAGTGACAAAAAAAGTCATCGCGAACGTCATTTTTTCATGAATTTTGATGTGCAAAAATACCTAAATACTTATACCTATGGGCAATTACGTTAAAGTTCCATTCAACGTCACTAGATTGCATACTTCTTATTCCTTATTTCATTGATTGTGTATGACCCATTACATTATTGCAAGTGCTTCATCAACAATACTAACAATTAGGGTTTCCGATCTCTGGTCAAAAAATCGATCTTGTGAATCGATTCGAATTGTTAGACCAAAAATCGATGCCGGAGAAAATCAGCTTACAAAAGATCGATCTGACGAAAATCGATTCAATTTTTGTATTTACAGAAAATAAAAGAAATATAAACACCTTAATGGAGTTTCGTATTAAGTTTCTTTAGATAATCACAAATCATTTTCAAAAAAATTTTCAATTTCCTTGGAAGATGAATTGCTGAATTTAATATAAATAAAGTGGTTTCCAGTTTTCACTAAAAGTGTCACATGAATCTAAAATTTGACTCAATTTTCTATAAATGAATCATAAAAGTGGTAAAATTATTCAACAACATAAGTAGTTAAAATATATTCAACAATAATTTTGAGAAAACATCATGTTTTTACTAAAAATATTCTAATTTAAATTCGAAAAGATCGATCTTCGATCCCGTAAATTTTTTACGATCTCTGAATCGATTTGGTCTCCAAAGAATCGATTTAAAAAATCGAAGATCGGCTCTCCAAAAAATCGATTTTCGATAAAATCGAATCGAGATCGGAAACCCTACTAACAATATGATGTGTGTATTGGGAGAGCAGTTCAACGACTAATGGACTTAACGATATCGGATACACTCTGGTCACAGCACTAGCTACAATTTTTTATACTCACGCTGAGGACTTGATTACAACTGTGTAGGTACTTACCAGTCTCGTCTTCATCAAAAAATGAAATAATTTCCCATCGATGTACCGGTTGAATGACTTTTGTACATTATGAAATTATGATCTTGCTTGATGGGCACGCGTGCCTTCTTCGTATGTTATCTATGTCTTCGTTCTATTTTATTCATTGCACATCGTGCCGAACGTCACACGGTCCGATCATCCATTGTATTGTATTTATGTATGTACATCTAGATTCACAATTTAGGTATACAGTGTTCCTTCTCAATAGTTCCGCAAAATGAAACGAGGGGAATAGCTTTTCCAGGAATTGTTGTTCTCCCACCGAATTCCAATTGCTCGCTAGCAAGGTAATAAATAGAGCCTGGACTCTATAGTGTACTATAAATCATCCTGTCAAAAAATTGAGTGTCCTCTATTGTAATCTCAAAATCTATAGTCATTTACAAATTTTAATTGTTATTATATAAATGCAAAGAAAAATGATACTTTCAGTGAAGTGTAGCACACCTTATTAACATATTAATTTTCAACAAAACAGTAGTCCAATACTGGCTAGATGCCTAGATGTTAGTTGCAACTAATAATTGAGGAGTGTCTTTACAAAAGGGGATATCTACATTTTATCATTTTTTTCAGAAAATTAAGAAAACCGACAGAGACAAGACACACAGATCTACACAAAGACTGCATAGCTATGTAGGTACTATGTAATAAGATTAATGGAAGGGCATATTTAAAAAAAATATTTGACTTTTTAATTCAGTGGTACAAAATAAACAAAAAATTAAATATCCCCTTTTGCACAGAAATCTTTATGATATCCCCATTTGTTCTGTTCTAGTTGTAAATATCCCCTTTAGTTGTGTACTATTTGCTAATACCCCCTTTTGCAGTATACTTATTATTGTAAAGAATGATAAAACACTGGTTATTCATTTGTGTATGGAAAGTTTAACATTAGAATACACTAAGGCGTGTTGTTTAACACACTTCAGATTTAAAGTGTATTAACCTCGTGAGTCCTATGTCCACATCTGTGGACAAAACCATTTGAGGTTATCAAGTTGAAAATCTTTATTTAAAATTTAACTGGACATCAGTAAAACAAAATAAACATTCAAAAGTAAATTTAGATCCTTAAATACTCCGTTATATGTATAGTTAAATACATCTCAAAGACAACTTCACTAAAAAAATCGACTGAATCGTTTTAAATGACAGATAGGTTAATTTAAGTGTCAGGACTCAAGAGGTTAAAGTAAATATCTCGTTTTGAAAAGATTAATCAGAACCATCATACTTGCAAATTGTAAATATCCTTTTTTGTTATGAAATCAATTCAGCATGAACGTAGTTATATTTTATGGGTCAAAATATCCCCTTTTGAAACAAAAACTCATTTTTGAAGCTACTTTAATTGGAGAATATCACGTTTTGATTAGGATCTAAGTGACGAAATTGTGCTTTTTAGCCCTAAGAACAAGACTGTATACTCAGTTAAAAAAAACATACATATGTAAATATCCCCTTTTGTAAAGACACTCCTCAATTAATAACCAATGACAAAAATATTTTTTTTTGCAACTAATGACTGAAAAATTCAACTATTAGTATTAACTATTAAGTAATAGTTTTTAGTTGTAGTTGTTAGTTATATTAAGTACCTATGTATGTAGTTTATTGAAATTATCGTAGAAGCAAAAAAGTAGGAAAATATTTTATCTTCTGATTATTTATTGAACATAAAAACGTAATAAACCAACATGAGTAACAATATAAAAAATCACAACTATAAGTTTAAAAAAAATGGATACTATTTGCCATCTGTTTTCGATCGAAAGATTTTGATAACGAAAAATAAGTATCATTTATAGTAGATGTTATTTATTTGAAAGAATACTTCCTTTCCTTATATCATCCATTTTTGAAATATCGTTATTTTCGATAACGAAAAGTAGGTTTTGACAGTCGCAATCCGTTCGGAATGCC
Source organism: Brachynemurus nebulosus (assembly GCA_035578155.1). Lineage (NCBI taxonomy): Eukaryota > Metazoa > Arthropoda > Insecta > Neuroptera > Myrmeleontidae > Brachynemurus > Brachynemurus nebulosus. The sequence goes on from JAPWDM010000002.1 coordinate 18,513,615, forward strand.
CACAACTTGCATCGCTTAAGCCTTCAAAAATTTCGTTATTTTTGAGCTACGACGCACCGTTTAGGAGATATTTACGATTAAAGTTTTCGATAGCGAAAGTTAATGATAAGTAGTTTTTTAAAAAATTGTTCTGTTACTGACCAGATTAATGAGACTAACAGAGCCTAAATTAACTGGTTATAACCAATTTATGACAAGTTACGCGGTATCGATAATTTTCGATAACGAAAAGTAGGTTTTGACAGTCGCAATCCGTTCGGAATACCCACAACTTGCATGGCTTAAGCCTTCAAAAATTTCGTTATTTTTGAGCTACGACACACCGTTTAGGAGATATTTACGATTAAAGTTTACGATTGCGAAAAGAAACGATTTGTCATTTTTAAAAAAATATACTATCGTTAACCAAATCCATGGGACTAATGGAGCCTAAATTCATCAATTATAACCAGTTTATGATAAATAATTCGTTACCTTTGCTAGTTCTCGAACATAACATTCTAAAACTGTTGTTAAATATCTTTATTTAGCATTTATTTCAATAATTCTTCTAATAGTGATATTGGTTTTTCGCCATCCTTATTAATTTTCGAATAGAAACTTTTGTCAAATCTTTTCAGCTGTGTATTTAACTTGTTTTTCGATGACTAAACAAATGGTCAAGTAAAATTTTTGTAATCTTTGCTGATTTCCAGATAGAACATTCTCGAACTTTCGTTAAATTTCGCTACATGGATCCTTTTTAACTAACTAATTCGATGGTGAAATTAAGTTTTGGGTATCTTATCTGATTTTCACATAGAATATTCTAGAACTTTTACCGAATTTCATTTTTTGGTCACTTTTTTTATGAACAATCTGATGGTGATGCCAAATTTTCAATAATTTTTCTGATGCCCAAAAAGAATATTCTAGAACTTTTGACGAATTCTGCTATTTGGACACTTTTTTGATGCGCAAACCAATGGTGAAGTTGGTTTTTGGATATATTTTCTATTTTCAGAATAGAATATTCTCGAACTTTTACCGAATTCCGTTAATTGATCGCTTTTCGATGAAAAATTTGGTGGTGAAATCAGATATTCGATATTTTTTCTAATTTCCAAAAAGAATATTCTATAACTTATTCTAAATATCGGTACTTGGTTACTTTTTCGTTGGTCAATCCATTAATTAAGGATTTTTTATATCTTTTCTGATTATTGAAAAAATATTCTAGAACTTTTGCCAGATTTCGCTATTCAAGCATCTTTTCGATGACCAACCCAGTGGTGAAATCGAATTATGTAATAGTTTTAATTTATTGGTATCTTTGTACAAGAAATATCTCCTCATAAAAATTTACAAGAGTACGCTCCTCTCATATATGTTTTTTCAACAATTCAATTTTTTGACAGGATGATTTATAGCTTCAGTGTATGAAAAGAATTTTTTCTTCAGATAGTTGTTTACATAATTCACATGCAGTTGATCAAATTAAACTGTGTTCGTTCGTCGAGCGAGTGATGTTACAAACTTAAATTGAGCGACTATGTTGTTCATATGAAATTTTATTGTTTTTAAAACAAAATATATTTGTAGAGTACCTCTTTAGTTCGTGTCACATAAACTATAAAGCGCATTTAGAAAAAAATTATAAATGTATTTATGAAAAATAGATAAATTATGTGCCGCTTCTAACGAATGGTGATACGTTTTTCCGGCAATTTTTGACAGGATAATTTATGACCTGCACTATAAGTCCGCGCTATAGTAATAAATTTCTCTATGTCTAAATTCAGAAATTGTAGTTCAATACAGGATAATTTATGACCTGCACTATAAGTCCGCGCTATAGTAATAAATTTCTCTATGTCTAAATTCAGAAATTGTAGTTCAATAATTTATGATTGTATCAAAATTGAAAATTTTTCCAGGAGCGTCAAAACAAGTAGGGGGTCTAAAAATAATAATGTAACTTAAAAATTTAAATTAATATTTATATAACCATGTAACGAAACTCTAGTGGATTACGTTTAACATATGTATAGATATGCTGATATACATAATTGTACTATATGAGTATAATGTACCTGTGTACGGTATTGGACTTACAGTTAAGTATAATTACTTAATGGTATATCATTTTCATTATAATCATCTATTTATGTACGCAGTTAACAAGTTTATTTTATTTCTTTTTTATTTATTTTTAAAAATCTAATTATTAATTAAAAATTATTGACTATTGTGTAAGCTTTTTCTTTTACTGATCAAATATGTATCACCTCATAAAATTTTGCAAGAATACGCTCGCATCTCTAAATGTATTTTTCTAATTTAATTTTTATACCTGCATGCATAACATCGATATATGTCACATAATAATTTATGTCTATCTGTTTACATAATGAGGACACTAATTGATACATATCAGTGAAACAGTGGAACAGTATAAACAATGCTGATCAGTTAGTCGAATAATGATGTTACAAACTTAAATTGTCTTACTATATTTATTCAATTTAGGTAATTTTTTTTCATTTAATATAAACAAAACATTTTTAGCTCTTATGAAATAAATATTATAATAGGTGGCAAAGTGGGGGTAACGCTCGAGTCTCAAACTGGGGAAGCGGAACTATTGACAGCGGAAATATTCAGAATGCCCACTGTACATACAAATCAATACAGATCAATAAAATATGTATAAAATACACACTAGCTGCAACCCGCGCTTTCATTCGCGTAAAATTATCTGAATTATTCCGGAATTAGTCCGGAATGGATATCTCTGAATGTTTCTCTATACAATTTATTTTTTAATAAAAATTAAAATATTTTTATAAAAATAAATTTTTAAGTCATATTTTCTAGCTACATATGTAATATTTATTTCTAATTGTAAGCTTGGAAATTATAATCTATATGTGTATTAATAATTTTTATTATTACTATTATCATATATTTATGTTAACTTTCAAAATAATCGCCTATATATGTTAAAAATTGAAGATTTGTTTACATAAAAATGTTTATTTACATTAAAAATTTTGTCACGTAGATTGTGTATGTATATACAAACACACACAAACCGTACGCATAATGGTAGTACGGATATCGAAATAGTCCGTATCTATTTTTCATAAATACATTTACCAAGTTTTTCTAAATGCGCTTTATAGTTTGGGCGACAGTAACTAAAGAGGTACTCTACAAATCTATTTTGTTTTGAAAAAAATAAATTTTCATATAAACAATATAGTCGTTCAATTTAAGTTTGTAACATCGCTCGCGCGACGAACGAACGCACTTTAATTTGATCAACTGCATGTGAGTTATGTATGTAAACATCTACCTGAAAAAATTTTTTTTTCCATACACTGAAACTATAAATCATCCTGTCAAAAAATTGAATTGTTGAAAAAACATATCTGAGAGGAGCGTACTCTTGTAAATTTTTATAAGGAGATATTTCTTGTACAAAGATACAGATAAATTAAAACTATTACATAATTCGATTTCACCACTGGGTTAGTCATCGAAAAGATGCTTGAATAGCGAAATCTGGCAAAAGTTCTAGAATATTCTTTCAATAATCAGAAAAGATATAAAAAATTCTTAATCATTGGATTTACCAAGTAGGTACCGATATATTTAGAAAAAGTTCCAGAATATTCTTTTTGGAAATCAGAAAATTATTGAAAATTTGACATCATCAGATTGTTCATCAAAAAAGTGACCAAAAAATGAAATTCGGTAAAAATTCTAGAATATTCTATCTGAACATCAGATAAGATATCCGAAACTTGATTTCAACATCGAATTAGTTATTTAAAAAGGATCCATGTAGCGAAACTTAACGAAAGTTCGAGAATGTTCTAACTGGAAATCAGCAAAGAATTCGAAAAATCAACTTCACTAGTTGTTTAATCATCGAAAAACAAGTTGAATACAGGTGGGAAAATTTGACAAAAATTTCTGTCCGAAAATTAATAAAGATGTCCAAAAACCAATTTATCACTATTAGAAGAATTATTGAAATAAAAGCTAAATAAAGATATTTAACAAAAGTTTCAGAATGTTCTGTTCGAAAACTAGCAAATATAACGAATTATTTATCATAAACTGGTTATAATTGATTAATTTAGGCTCCATTAGTCCCATTGATTTGGTCAACGATAGTGTATTTTTTTAAAAATGACAAATCGTTAACTTTTGCTATCGAAAACTTTAATCGTAAATATCGCCTAAACGGTGCGTCGTAGCTCAAAAATAACGAAATTTTTGAAGGCTTAAGCGAAGTAAGTTGTGGGTATTCCAAACGTATTGCGACTGTCAAAACCTACTTTTCGTAATCGAAAATTATCGATATCGAAAATAACGATATTTCCAAAATGGATGATATAAGGAAAGGAAGTATTCTTTTAAATATATAACATCTACTATAAATTTTCGTTATCAAAGTCTTTCGATCGAAAACAGATTGCAAATAGTATAAATATATGTATGGATGTACCAAGTGTTGCCATTGATGGTGCGTCGCATTGAATTGATAAATTGATTGTGAGTATGGATACATAGGTATAGGTAAGATATGTAGGTAGTCAGAAGTGGTAGAACGCGTTCTACATACATACGTATTCACATACAGAATATCCACCCTTGTATCTTTAAGGTTATCTCATAGCAATCGTATAGACTTTACGTCGTATGTGGCTGTATCAATATTAAAAAATACTAATTGTGAACTTCTTAATAAACAATTTCCTATTGTTGTAGAATAGTATAAAAATTTGTAGGATACAACATCTATTTGTACTATTATGTCAAAAAAGCGAGCTACCCTTCACTGAAAGTGAACCATTTATCTTGCGTAAACCTAATAATAACTTAAATAATGAAATTACTATAAATTTTGAAGTTACAATTTACTATCATTTTTGGTCCCCCATACCTGTTTTTACGCTCCTGGAGATAATTTAATTTTGACAGGATAATTTATAACTTAAAATCTCCATTCCTGACTATAATTATTAACTCGTCAAAACGACGAACGAACTTCTCTACCTGCTCCAATACTACAAGTTGTCGGTGCCCGCTTGCTGTGAAACTTCTGTTATCTAATTTATTTGTTATTATAACACATAAGACGTATAAATTTTGTTTATAGCTATTGTAGTTTTTTTTATACTGAAATAGTGTGCGTCAAAAGGACGACGATGTATGATTAACCTATATTTTTTTTTAAAGATTTTGTACTCCACATATAAAAGTTTTCCTAATTTTTCTAAAATTTATTAAAGATATGGATGTTATAATTAATTTAGTCAATGATTATGATAATGTGAAAGATGATTACAGCTGTTTGACTTATAGAGACGACATAATACTGAAGTTTTAATATATTGAATCGAAAACTAAAGAATGCGTTTCAAGTGACTTAATAAAAGGTTAACAATTTATTTTGTGGAAAATATTTTAATTTTTATTATTTTTTGAGATCTTATTCGAAAAATTACTAACAAAGTTTAGAAAATTTACAAATTGCGCGTTTTCTGTCTCAATCTCGTATATCAAAAACTACATGTTTTAGGACACACAAAAATTATATTAAATACTGTATTTATACATATACTTATCTATATATATTTATATATATAGGTAGCCAACATCAATGGGTGTAATTAGCATAAATCGTAAATTCATAGTGATGAAGATAAAGATTTAAATACGTTTTGTTTGTGTGTCCAAAAATTGGGATTTTTCAGATACGAGGTTGAGACAGAAAACGCGCGAAATGTGCCTAATGGGGAAATAACTACATATCTATAGGAATATTTATGACTGAGAAATTTCACATTCTGTAAAGTCACACATGTCCACTGACTCATAATAGTTCATAAATTAATTATTTGCAAGACATGTTTTATGAAATTAATTAATTAATATTCTTTAGTTACTTAAAAATTCGATTTAGAAAATTATAAATTTTTAGCCTTCATTTAAATGGTTAAAAACGCAGTGATATTTGAAAATGACGTCATTTTTTAATAGCAGATCTTATTACTCTAGTTACGGTTTGTCTATGACAAATTGCATTTTCATTGTGACATTTTTACAATTCTAATTGACCAAGAGAAGTTGTTTTTCTTTGTAATTTATTTTGAACTTTTTGGTTTGCAATTAATTTTGCACTCAAAAAAGATTGATGGAAGGAATACATCGTCACTTAATACGTAAAATATCCTTATCAACTTGTTTTAAATATTATGTTAAAAATGCTTTTATTTTTTGCTACAATTTTAAAGTTACGTTTTCTTAAAGTGCATTTAATACTTGTAGGGCTTCATGAAAATCTTACGATGATGATAAATGAACAAGATAACAAAGTAGAAAGTTGTAAATACCACTAAAACTGACCATGATGACTGCTGAATATTGTGTACAAATTTGAAACCGTGTTGACAAGTGTTGATATGAATGAAAGCGACATCTGTTTGAGTTAAATTGTGACATCATTGCATACGTCACTACACCAAATCGTTTTTCCCGTCAATTTGTTCATTTAAAATTGAACAATGGTTTTTTTGAAGATTTTTAAAAATTTAACAAAAATTAGCTAATTTATACGTAAGAACAAAGCATTCAGAATCATTTCTCAATTGCAGTCAAGTACCCTATTATATATACTCATATATAATTTTTTTTATTGGGAGCAACTGGATCATTCGTCATCACTCTACCTAATTTTGTTTCGTTTTATCACTTTATAACAATTTAATTTTTTTTTTGCTTCTAGGGAGGGGGGGCAGTTGCCCCCCTCTGCCCCTCGCTGGGTACGCCGATGCAAGCCAGAGTCAGGGCCGTAGGTAATATTGTCTGAGGATCTCGTAGCCTTTACAAAATTTAAAATTTCACTGCAGATATATCGCACATTGAGAATAAAACTGTTACAACTGCAAATTTTTCGTTTTTGAGATTTTTATATCATTGGATTCAGTTACATTTAAGCTATCGTTTGGTGAAATTTTCATCCTAAAATTCTAGAAAATAAAAAAGTTATAGTCCATAAACTTTTTTTAAATTTTAACAACCTAAGAATAAATGGTTTAAGAAATTTTTGTTGCATGTGCAGTTGTAACAAAGAGAAAACAAAAAATTAACTTTTTATTTAGATTAAAAAAGGTATATGTATGTGATTTCTTTTATTAAGTGGCTACATGTTAGTTAGAGTGGATTGTAGGTACATACAGAACTACACGCATTTTGGTATTCCTTCTTATGTTATCATTTTACAATGTAAGTGAATAATGATGTTGACAATTTTAGTCATATTAATGTTTATTGAGTTTAGACGAATCCTTTCGTAGCATTATTGTTATTAAAATATAATTATAATTTATTTTAATTTTAAAATATGGACGCTGATAAAGAAAAAATTAATTTAACGGCTCTTTCTGAATTTAATCGTATAATTTAAACAATTTAAACCATATAATTTAAACAATTTAAATAATTTTATCCATTTAAATTTAAATAATGGACAGTTTTTGTCTTCTGCTTTAACTATTACTGTTAATTCGGATATATATTTTAATTTGGACGAAACTTTCCCAAATAATACTAATGGAAATTTAACAACACCTGTTTCGAAAGGAAAGAAACGAAAGCGAAATCGCGATTTACTGGCGACAAATAGACAAAAAGGTTTAATCGGTTTAATTAATATAGGGTCAGAACGTTGAAACTAAAAGCTTGATCGAAATATTTGTATAATAAAAACAGACAAACGTGGAAAAAACTTCAATCGGCAAAATATTGATGTAAAAGAAAATGTAAGAAACCATATAAGTAAATTAAAATCCAAAAACAAAATAAAATTGTAGCAGCATATCCCTAATAGCTACATACTCCTAATAGTTATAATTAGGGATGTATAAAATATATTGATATATCAAAATATCGATATTTTTTTTTTCAAATATATCGATAATTTCTGGCGATACTTTTAGTAACGATATATCGATATTTTTTTTTCAATATGTTTTTCCTGGAGTTTTTTCCAAGCTAACATGTACAAGATGTACGACATGTACAAATGTACAAATCATACCTAAAAATGTATTCAACAAAAATATGTACCAACAGTAGATAATTTTCTGCATAATATTATGTCGCATACATATATGGTGCGCGCTTGCGCGCCAAATTTATTCTGATTTCAAATATTGAAATTAGATGTTAGATATTAAATGCAGTTTATTTAAGTCTGAAAACCTTGGTTTTTTAACATCATGACAGTCATAACCTATAATGAGAAAACACCCAACTGGTTCACTATTTTGACAGTCAATATACTTATACTTTATGTGGAATTGTTGACGTCGTACGACGTGGTGTGTGAGTTAGTAAAGTTTAACTTGGCCTCTTATGACGTCCAGTGACCGTCAAGGTGTTAAAACAAAACTATCTAAAAAGTTACTAATATCAAGATTATTTAGTAAATTATATTGTTTAAAAAATTTCTCTACCTCAGTAATGTACAAAAAAAGAAAAAAACGATATATCGATATATCGATATATTTTCGATATGTCATTGTACGATATTGATATCTTTTTAAAATATCGATACTATACATATCCATACTTTTAAAAATATCAACATCCCTAGTTACAATAGAAGAAAAGAAGAATAAATAACATAATATTTTCAGTTAAATGTGTTTAATTGCTTTTACTACTAAATGTCTAACAAATTAATATAAATTGATTGTATAATGGTTTAATTTATGCTCTATTAGTCCCATTTCTTTGGTCGGCAATAGAATATTTTCGAAAAAATTAGTTTTCATACTTTTCGAAAACGTAAACATTTGATCGTAAATCTCTCGTAAACGGTGCATCGTAGCTCAAAAATAACGAAATTTTTGAAGGCTTAAGCGAAACTAATTGTGAGTATTCCGAACATACTGGGACTATCAAAACTTACTTTTCGTTACCGAAAATTATCGATACCGAGTTACTTATCATAAACTGATTATAATTGATTGATTCAGACTCATTAGTCAAACTGGTTTTGTCACCAATAAAATATTTTCAAAAAAATTAGTTTTCAATACTTTTCGAAAACGTAAACTTTTGATCGTAAATATCTCGTAAATGGTGCATCGTAGCTCAAAAATATTGAAATTTTTGAAGGCTTAAGCGAAGCAAGTTGTGGGTATTCCGAACATTTTGGGACTATCAAAACTTACTTTTCGTTATCGAAAATTATCGATACCGAGTTACTCATCATAAACTGATTATAATTAATTGATTCAGACTGATTAGTCAAATTGGTTTTATCACCAATAAAATATTTTCAAAAAAATTAGTTTTCAATACTTTTCGAAAACGTAAACCTTTGGTCGTAAATATCTCGTAAACGGTACGTCGTAGTTCAAAAATAACGAAATTTTTGAAGGCTTAAGCGAAGCAAGTTGTGGGTATTCCTAATATATTGGGACTGTCAAAACATATTTTTCGTTATCAAAAATTATCGATATCGATAAAAACGATATTTTTAAAATTTTAAAGTGGAAATTTCTACATTTTCGTTATCATTTGTATTATAAAATTCTCTACAATTTTTGGTAGCTTTTATTTCCAGTATTCTTTTTTTATAATGACGGATTTAATTTACGCGATTTTTTATCCGCATAAATTGAATCCCCATGAAATGAACATTCACGTAAACTGAGGGACCGGTGTCGCGGTTTTAATTAAAAACGCAATTGTAAAATAGTACAGCTAATTGTAAGTAATCGTTTTTACTCAGGTTTCGGGAATTTTCCCGGGAAAATACTCAATAATTACCTAAATGGGAATATTCCCGGAAAATTCCCACTGGGAATTTTCCCGTTGCCCATCTCTATCTGTAATACAGTTATGGAATGTGTTACCTTAAACAATTGCCATTATAAAATTATATAATGCGAAAGTTTCAAAATTTTTGAAAAGTATTAGTTGCAGATATAACTGCGTCACCAACAAAAAGTAATATTTTGTGAAATAATTAAGAAAAAATGTATTATTTGCAGATATAACATTATAATCCTAAACAGAATGCAACTTTTTGTAAAATAACTAAAAAATTTGTGGTTGCAACTGCAATGAAAATTTAAACTATGAATTTCCTCGACATAATTTTTATCACAACATTTAAAACTAACTGAACCTAACAAAGTTTCAAAGTTCTAAGATGATTTGGAAAAAAGTTATTAGGTTTAAATTTCGTCAAAATCTTATTTCTTTAATATCTTAAAATTAGTGATTTTGCAGTTGTAACAGTTTTATTCTCAATGTGCGATATATGCACATTTTCTGTATACGTAATATGCAAAATATAAATGCAAAATCAGTAACGTAAAATTCTAGAATATTTTAATCCTCAACTAGTAGAGATATCAAAAAGCAGACTTCACCGTTGAATTGATCATTAAAAATGAGATTAAACAGTGTAGTTTGACAAAAATTCTAGAATGTTCTATTTGTCAACTAGCAAAGATATTGAAAAATCAATTATACCATTTTGTCCATTGAAAAAGAGGTCAAATTACACATTTTGACAAATGTTCTGAAATATTCTATTTGTCAACTAGCAAAGATATTCAAAAACAGACGTTGTCATTGAATTGCCTATCAAAAAGAGAGACCAAATAATACATTTTGAGAAATGTTCTAGAATATTCTATTTGTCAACTAACAAAGATACTGGAAAATCTATTCCACCACTTAATTGTCCAACCGAAATTAAACTAATATAAACCAAATGTCCGATTTTGACAAACAATTTTTGCAATTTGACGAATAGAATATTCTAGAACATTTATCAAAACGTGCTATTCCGTCTTTTATTTGATGACCAATTAAATGGTCCAATTGATTTTTCGATATCTTTGTTAATTGACGAATAGAACATTCTAGAATTTTTGTCAAAATGCGCTGCTTAATCTAATTTTTAGTGCCCAATTCAATAGTGAAGTTTGTTTTTTTGGTATCTTTCCTAGTTCACGAGTAGAATATTCTAGAATTTTTGTCAGCTTCCGCTATTTGGCGTTTTATATTCATCAGTATAACATTCGATTTCCTTGATCTACACAACCGAATTTTAGGTATAAATTATCTCTTAAGATAATATTGTTTTAAATAAATTCAGATAAATAATATTTACCAACCCCCGAAACAAAAGTTTACCGACGCCCCTGATCTTCTGATTTTACGTACTTCCCCTTAAATTTGCACCGAACACTACGTAAAATAGGATTTGTGGTGTAACTCAATGTACTTTATAACCGTTGCGGCGCCGCACCGTGCACGCAGCGTGCCAAAACCGTCTGTGTGCATCAGATTTTGCGGTGCCGCTGTGTGCACGCAGCGGTAAAAAAACGCATGTGTGCATCGGCACTTAAGTAATAATCTTCATATTTCAATAACATGTCTAATTTTCGCACCATCGTGTGTCTAGATACCCGTATCAATAGGTGGTAGTTTTAGAAGTATGTATTTCCATTTTAAGCCTTGCTTGGGGCACCAAGACCGTAGGGTACAATTTTAATTTCACTTTCATTTTTCCAAATACCTATTTCAATAATATTTGAGCAGAATTTTGTCAAAATTCCTTTAGCTATTTAATTTGGGTCTTATTCAATGGCTTTGACGGACAATTTTGACCCCAGGTTCATTCAAATTTGATATTCTAAAATTCTGAGTAAAATTAGTTCTTTCTAGTGCTTCGCTTCGCTCGCCTAACAACTCTAAATTAACTATATTCATACTTCAATAGCAAACCTATCTAATTTTCATAAAATATTGTCCAAATCCAACCGTCTAATTTTAATCCTGTTCGATAGTGCTGGGTTGCTTACTATTATAGAACCTTAAAAAACGACTCCGACTTTTTGTTAGTTTTCAGTTGTTATATATAAGAGATATGCCATGCTTTTTTGTGATTTTATTTTAGAATTTTAATTATTAAAAGCTTAAAACTGTGCTCTGGATAAAACTATAAAATAAATATCTCTATGCTTGTTTTCTATAAGAAAATACTTACAAACGAGTACGATTCGTTTACATTTATCATTGTTTGTTGATAACTGTACCTAGACTGAAATTGCTATTACGATCAGTCGTCCCCTTCTATCCCCTTCTATGGTATTAAATGTTGATGAACAGTGCCACCCTCTTAGTTAGCAAATATCCACCCGCTTACTCCGATTTGTGTATCCTTGATAATATGTCAATTATATAAATACCTAACAAGTTTCCTAAGTGGTTAGGGCTATAATCCTGGTGTAAATATTTGTATGTGTGTATATGTAGACGGTATACAGGGTGTAAAATAAATAATTCATAATTTGCAGGAGAGAAAGGTCTCAGGCTACTAATTAAGTATTGCTAGTTAAATTTTACCGATCAAGTTTCATTTCAGAAATTTTCGATTGTCAAAAACGTGTTAAAAAATGGCCCCTAGAAAAAAAACCTTAATCAGGCTCTGATTACCTATCTATTTTTTCTTTGTTTTTTTGAATGTAAATTTTTTTGTCAACAAAATATTTTTACCTGCTTGTTTACGGAATCTTTTGAAAATAGTTATACAGTAGTGTCCATAAAAATTTGAACATAATTTTTAATGAGACAATTTACGTCATATATCAAATAGATCGATTTCGTCAAATCTCATTAAATTATTTGGAAATTTAACAAACACATGCAATCGATTTTAGTAATTGAAACATCGCTGACTTACATCAACTTTAATCCAATTTTTTAACACATTTAACACATTCAGGGCTGCCTGTAACATTGGCGAAGTTCAGAACAAAATTAAAACTAAACACCCCTCAAAATGAAGATGGTGTTTAATAGTTAACTGAGTTTTTGACTGGTGGCATGAAAGTATTTTTTACACTATAAAAATTAGTTTGTTAAAAAAAAAAAAAAAAAAAACTTTATTCTGGAATCTTGTAAAAATTTAATAAAATCTTGATGATCGATAAAACGATTTTTTCAAAGGATTTTAACGAAACTTCTCTAGATATTTATTTTCTACAATACCAATAATACGAGCCTTTACCGAAAAAAAAATTGACCACCCCAATTTTGAGAAAAACGATTTCAAAGTTTTGTAATTTTAACACGGGTTCTTATGGGAAAATTCTATTTTTTTAGAATAAAATGAAAACATGTCAAAGGAATTTGATAAAAATTTAATATGTTATTTAATACAAAGTTACAAATCATATTTAATAAGAAATAAAAATTATTGACCACGCCGATTTTGAAATATAATTTAAAAACATCATTTTACTACGTTTTTACAACGCTTTTTCAACAATTCTTTTAAATTGTTACAACATAAGCGCACGGAAATACAAAAAAACAAGTGGTATACAAATATAATAACTAAAGAATATCAATACATTATTTAATTTTTGATAAAAGAAAGCTTTTTTGCTGAGAAAAACTTTTGTACCTGACTATCTCAGAGCAAGTACGTTAAGTTGAAGTTTTTTATGAATTATGACAAAACAATTAAATTTTAAAACATTTCTAAAATATACAATTGGTTTATTATTCACGCACATACACATACTTTTAATTTTGATACTTTGATTTAAAGAAATTTTAAATCACTAACTTCTTTTCACACATTTAATTCATGCAACAGCTTAAAACAGTCCGAGCTTAGACCAGTACGTGTATTGTTAAAAATATGCTTCTTTTCAAAACGAAGAATGTACTGTTTTATTATTGATAATAATACCAATCATACACATACAACTACAAATACATACACTTATAAAATAAATAGGTTACTGGTGTTTTCCAGAACACATAAATATATCCAGTTGAGACTGACACGCCTGACAGGTCATAAAATATTATGTTTATGTTTTTTTAAAAAATAATTTTCAAAAATTAGGGTTCCGAAGAACTCTGGAAGCTCTTATAATTTTTTGATTGTAACATTTTCAGAAATTCCACGCCTTTGGATATATGAACACGAAATTTTGCAAATATAATACATGCTACAGATAGATATCTCAATTAACCGTCAGTAAAACAATTTCTTTCTTAATTTCTTATGGTACCTATCTCCCGTATTTGAAGCTGGGCATAAACACTTTTAGTACACTCAGTAAGTGAAATTTTACGTCAAAGTATATTCTGATATTAGATAACATTTCCAAAAATTCAAATCAAAATTATTAAGAGAAATGCTGAAAAATTTTTTTCGTAAGTTCCTTCAAAAATAATTATATGTATACTGTTTGCAGCATATCATTAGAAAAATCTTTTAAAATCAAGTTAAGGTTCTTTTAACAACTTTTAATCTTTATACCTCGTTTCAGAAATATTGTATTTCAAAGTCCATGTGGTTTGTAAGGAATCCAATTACCACTTAATTGACCCTTAAGTAACACAAGTACAAAAATATTTATTTATTTTCACAGTAAACCGTAAAAAAATATGCCATGCGATGTATTTTATCCCCAAAAATACAAAAACGCAAATAACTTAGGAACTCGGCTTAATGTGTGTTAAATACGCACTTGGCCAACTCTTTTATTATCGATCGTTTTTGAAATGATGATATGATAATTGTGTGTGAGTAAGAGTACATATGTACTGTGCAGAGTACATGTCCCCAAGTATGTCTGTGATTGTTTATTTAAAAAAAAATGTTTTGACGATTTTGACACACTGGGAACTGAAAACGAATATTTATCAATTTGAATGAATCAATGATAAGGTAATGACTATAGTCCGGATAAAATAATTTTTCACAGGACCGGCTTAACGATTTCAGTGTAATACTGTTAGACTGTTTGTATTTATGTATGAGTCTGCTAGAGCAAATAATGTTCCTTTACATACATACATACATAAACTGATTAAATTAAATCGAATTAACATAATATGTTTTAGAAACTATTACTAATTTTTCCTTAAAAAATGTTCATACAAAACTAGTATATCTTGCCAACAAACTATACACAAATAAAAGTATACATAGAAAAAAAGATGTAACGTTAATAATGTGTTATCTAATAAAATATTATGTAGGTATTTATTTCATTTTTGCTAACAAATATTTTTTTTGTATATACTTTTGAGCATTGAATAAATAGTGGGAATACACTTATATACACAATCTATATGAAAATGAAAAGTGACTAAAGTGTTGACGAATATGGATGGTTAAACAAGAGGGGATTTAAAATTTTTCTAGATTAACTGATGTTATATTTGTTAGTATAAATATTTTTAGAACATTTATTAATAAATACTCTCAAATTACAACAAAAATCACATAAAAATTAAAAAAATATTCATTACCATCGATAGTTTGTAGGTATTCTGTGTTTGTAGATTATAAAAGGTGTTAATCAATATGACGATTTTGCTTCAAAAAAATAATATCTAAAAAACTTCTATTGTATGGTCCATACAAATATTCTAATATCAATAGTATCTGTGGTTAAATACAAATAATACATACGTACATATTTATACGTACGACACGTACGATGTCATCAAAATGATGTTTTGTTCATGCGTTTGAATGAAATGGACAACTAGATTAAATATTGCTTGATTTACATTGCATGTGTATATACCTATGTAGAAAACTAAAAATTTTTAAAAATTGTAAACAAGGTACATATATTAAATTTTAAAAAGTTAAAAAGAGATAAGGAGTTTGTTTATCAATTGATACTGAAAGACAGCCGCCGGTGGGAAAGAAGACAATAAATTTTGTTTTATATGTACCTGCCAGCTAGTTAGACAAATAAATATTGCAAAACTTTAATTCAACAAAATTTGGGGCCCCTTTTTATTTTTGATATAAATCTCACATAATCAAATTTTTCTAAAAAGTTTTTGCTTCTCTATGTTGAATTTCAATAAATTTTCAGGATTCTGTTATTTCTGATGTAGCAGACTCATACATAAATACAAACAGTCTAACAGTATTACACTGAAATCGTTAAGCCGGTCCTGTGAAAAATTATTTCATCCGGTCTATAGTAATGACCCAAAATCAGACAGTATCCTAAAATCAAACGTTTATATTATTTTAAAGAATTTTAAAAAAAATCTGCTTTTAAAACGTTCCTTTTGTATATCAGAGATATCTATAAACATCAGGTAATATTACCTTTTGTATATTTCGATTTATTTTTAACAAATATTGTACTAAAATTAATGGTCAATTAGTTATTTTGCGAAATATACAAAATAGTATTGATTTTTATATTAGCAGAAATTGGAAAAGTACATTATTAACTAATATGTACGTGTAATAAATAAAGCAATTTTTCAATAAATTATACTTAAATGCATCTTTATCAATTTTTTTTTCTTTTTTATTTGAGCTAAAACGTTTATAGTCAAAATTATGGACACTGTTGAATTTAAAAACATGAAAATAAGTTCACAAAGGTATTGAATTTAGAGCTAAATCTTATGGTAGATGTCGAAATTATGTGCCATTGCAGTAGTAAAAAAATTCTTATTTTTTGTATTTTATCTTTCTATTTTTCTGAAGTGATAATTTATCTAAAGTAAAAATTTTGGTCTGGCTGTTGACAAAAGACTTTGAGCCTTTCCAACGAATTTTAAATTATTCTAGGAAAATATGTTTTTTTACTTCCTTAAAGTGTCGGAATTTGGGACATTTACCTTACTGTATATTTATATGGTATCTCTTATTAAATGTATTTATGTAGTATTTTATTATTATTAGTATAGTTGAAAGATTTTGATCTGAGAGACCTTTCTCCTCTCACGCAGAATTTTAAAAATGGAATGGGTAAAACGCACATCTAAAATTTAATTAGTTAAAAGATGTAAGAGCTTGTATTAAATACGAAAAGTGAAACAAGTATAATAAATACAAGTTTTTAATAACTGACTATCCTTTTCTTATAATATAGAGATTTAAGGGGTATTATAAAAAAATATTTATTTGTAGATGAGTTTTTTTCTGTTTTCGTTTAATACACTAACCATCTATTTTCTCTTCCTTTTTTTAAAAAAATATGACACTTTTATAACTGTGTTGTTAAAAATTGAATAAAACTGCGACACTTAAACAACTGATTCATAGGAGTAGAGAAAATATAAAGAAATATAATTTTTTTTAGGAACATTTTATTAAATAGAAGTGTAATATCAATTTAACGTAGTTGCTCTGAGATACAAAAGTATATCTCAGCAAAAAAATTTCTTTTATCAAAAAATTAAATAATGTATTAATATTCTTCAGTTATTATATTTGTATATCACTTGTTTTTTTTTTTTTATTTTTAATTTCCGCGCCCTTACGTTGTAACAATTTTAAAATAAATGTTGAAAAAGCGTTGTAAAAAGTTGTAAAATGATGTTTTTAAGTTATATTTCAAAAACGGCGTGGTCAATAACTTTTATTTCTTATTATATATGGTTTGTAATTTTGTATTAAATAACATATTAAATTTTTATCAAATTCCTTTGACACGTTTTCATAAGCCTGTGGACAGTTTGGATTAAACAAACATCTAGAGAAGTTTCGTTAAATTCCTTTGAAAAAACCGTTTTATCGACCAACTACCTTAAAAAAATTTATTTCTGGGTTGTTGAGGTTATGCGATGGCAAAAGTAACTACCTTTAACGAACTGTATATTAAAATGTTAACGATTAATAGCCGAAATATTGCAATAGAAACACACTTACCATTTTTTCCTCCTTGAAATTCCAAACTTAAGAATGTAATTCACTTTCACAATTGTATTTTACTAAAAGTTTAAAATTTTACACGAATAAAAAAAATATTTTAAGAAGACTTACACACTAAACTAACTATATTTTGTAATTACACTATTTCAATTCAATTCCATATCACAATCAAAACCAAAATCGTCTGCACAGTCACTGTCATCGTCGCCCAAAGATATTATAAAGCGATCACTTAATTCATCGGTAATATGTTCACGTTTTATATATTCTTGTCAACCTTTTCGCAATGTTGACATATTTGAACCCACTCATCTACTGTGATATTTTCGAACTTAGTTGCTGCCAATTTTTGAACATCACTCAATTTAAATGTGGTGTTATGACTAGCCACCCAGTTTTTAACTGTAGCCCATATTTTTTCAATTGGGTTCAACTCGGGATGATAGGGCGGTAGTCTCAGTACATTATGACCATATTTTGAAACAATTTTATCAATGCTGTACTTTTTCCATTGGGGTTTATTTATTTTAATAAGTTCATATAACTCTGGTTTCGTCATCCCAGATTCAAAAAATAACTGCCTTTCGGAAAGCCACTGAATCATTTCCCCCTTCCTTGAATTCATCGTAGGATGGTTTTCTTCAGTCTTGTTATGGTAAGAGGCGTTATCAACAACGATAACCGAACGCGGTGGTAAATTCGGCACTAATTTCTCTTCCAACCATTTTGAAAAATTTTCAAAGTTCATGTCATCATGGTAGTCTCCCGTTTTGCTTCCCGAAATAAACATCAATAAACTGTTGGGAATAAATCCCATTTTTCCACCGGCATTAACTATAATTAAGCGACGACCCTTCGAAATTGGTTTTTTCAGTCCTAAATTCGATCTATCTGTCCACTCAAATGGAGTAGTATGACTTGCATTGATATAAGTCTCGTCAATATAAACAATTGGACGACCCTCGTTTCGATATGATTTTATTTGGCGTAGAAAAGCGATTCTTTTATTTCTTATTTCATCCCTTTCTAATAAAAGCTGTCTATTGTCGATTATTTTCCGCCAAGAAAATCCTAGCTTTTTTACCACTGTCCGAAACGAATTAATTCCCCCGGTGAAACTAATATCGTCTTTAATTTTTTCATGAACAGATTTTATTGTCGGCCTACATCCATCTGTTCTATTAAAATTATGTATAGTTCTCCGTATAGTTTCTTCAGTAAAAGAATCCACCGTAGTTTTGGGTTTTAATTTTTTTATATTTTTTCTTGGCGACCGCAATACACCAGTTTTTTCTTTTTCTTGTACAATTCTATGAATTGTGCTCACTGGTACATTCACAGCTTTTGAAGTTTTTAGCACAAAGTTTTTTACTGAAGAACTGTTCTCGGCTTCAGTTTTAAAAAAAACTGTACACATTATAAATGATCTCCTTAGCTTGCGAGTGCAGTATTTTCTTAGGAACTTTGGGCTAAAAGATATTTTAAAAAATTCAATTAAAATTTATGATCAGATCCAATGGTGCCGTTAATATTTACATTTTCATCAATATTTTGATTTGATGAATCAGTAATTGATTCCGACATTTACATAATTATTACACAAAATATGAAAATTAAAAAATTAAGAAATATATAAACAGCTTAAAATTAATAAAAGTATTAGCTCAAAATAAAACTGAATACTAAATTGAATTTTAATTGTTAAATTCTGTATGAATACACTGAATATTACACAGAAACTAAATTGTAATTTTTAGCAAAAAAATTTCTAATGGTAGTTTTTGAAAGTAATTCAAATTATTTTAAAATAATTCTGTAAGATGCAAAGACACCGACACGGCAGGGGAGGCAAATTTTAATTATTTCATATCTAAGAACTTTAGGTAAATAAGGTAAATAAAGTTATGCAATAAAATTTTTCAAAAAAACCCAGAAATAAATTGTAGGAAGTAGTTGAGCAATAAAATAATTTATTACCCTGTTTCTGTAGAAATTTAACAAAAATTGAAAAAATTCATGATAACAATAGGTAATTTATTATTCTTATGATAAACATGTTAAATATAATCTTTTGTCAAATATTCTAAAAACAAAAATGAGAAAGACGAGAACATTTCATAAAATATTATTAGATAAAAAAATTAATGAATAAGAATTTGATTTAACTTCAAAATCAATATTTTAGCTTATTATTGACAATATATGTACATTGTGCATATAACTGGCCCACTGATTGGTAACCACAGATACAATGTTTAGTGTACATTGCGTACATTGGTTGAGTGGTTATGACAACTGTCGACCTTACCTTAAAAACATTGAAAATCAACTTAGACTGGCCCAATCAAAAATACGTTTCTGCGCATCTCTTACTTTATTTTCTGCCGACTCTACTCTTATTTTGATGTGTGTCGCAGGTACATAAATTATTATTTAAATGTGTACTGTTTTGTTTCAGCTTGTTGGTATAATAGAACAAATTTGGT
The DNA here is from genome assembly GCA_035578155.1 of Brachynemurus nebulosus. Classification (NCBI taxonomy): domain Eukaryota; kingdom Metazoa; phylum Arthropoda; class Insecta; order Neuroptera; family Myrmeleontidae; genus Brachynemurus; species Brachynemurus nebulosus. The sequence goes on from JAPWDM010000002.1 coordinate 18,533,847, forward strand.
AAAATAATTTTACAATAATGATAATTAATGCCGAAGTTACTCAGTTATGAATAAAAATTCACTTTTTAATCTGTGTTGTGTACCAACAATTAACAAAAATGTTTTATGTATGACAGTTAAAAGAAAGTTTTTATTTTGGTTTGTTTAAAAATTCAAAGTGTAATTTTTAATGTAATTTGTAATTAAATTAATACTGGTAATTAAAGTAATGCAACTAAATATTTGTAATTAAAGAAATGCAACAATGTTTTATACTAATACCAGAGTTACGGTTCTTGCAATATTCATAACGTCCTCTGAAATAGAAACCTACAAAAATATTTCAAACATATCTTAACCAAAATTTATGAAAAACAGTGTTCGGCTTTTTTTTTACTATACAGTACATGTCAATTCAAAAGTCAGCAGATGTTTACATATTGTCGTAAAATAAAAAAAAAAATTATTGTAAAAAATTTTTATTATACAGGGTGCGAATAATTTTCGTTTGGTCAGAGGCGTATTCAGAGAAATTTATATTAAACGATGAACTGGCTGGGATGCGATTTTCTCAGATAGCGAATTCCGAAAAAATTTTTATGTCTTCGGCAATTTTACACCGACATAAACCATCTCTCAAAAGGATGAAACTTATTTACTTTACACCCTGTAGACAGATACATATCTGATTTATAATAATGATCAAATGTGGATTTGTCTAGCACTACACTAACAATTTAAATATATATTATTAATTTTGTGTCTGACATCTCATCATATTATCAGCATGATGCTTCTGATTTTCTGTCTATATGATATCAAAATTGTAAGCTTGTTTGTTTGACCGCGCATTTTGAAAACTACTGGCTCGGACATTTTTATACGTTTTATAGAACCGGTATTAAAATTTCAAATACGGGTATTTCGGTTTCGATATTAGCAAAATTAGATACTTTATATAATTACAATTTTATATATTTTTACGTTAGATTTACTACTAGTATTGAATGGTTATAGAGTATTTTGTTTATAGGCTGGGTGCGTGATGGCAACGACATCTATAATATACATTTTTCCGGGCTCATTAACGAATATAAATAATGGTAACCGTGGAAATAAATAAATTTAAAATATTTTTAAACAAACCGTAAAATCTGAATACAAATGTTTGCTATTTACAATTATAGTTGAAAAAAATATTCCCAGACACTTTTGATAGTTTCTTTGTCAACGTATGATTGTCTTTTTCTAATTCCAGTCAAACAAATAAATAGTGCATAGGGTACTAATTGAACATTAGGTTACGAAATAATAATAAATAATAAGTTAATAACACTATTTTATATTTTTATGTAAATTCTGTTTATTCAATAATAATTTGATAACAGAAGAATATTTCTTAAAGAAACCGAAAACAAATGACATTAATAATATATTATAACTTAACTGTAAACATATACATAAAATAACCGAATGACTGGATTCATTGACAAATATTTAATAGTATTAAAAATATAATTTTGAAAAACAAAAATCAGTGGATGTCAATATGTACTGCTTAGAATTTTCAAATCAGTTAAAATCAAACGAAAATAGTTTATTCTAATTGAAAATAACATATTTCACTTTTCTTTACAGTATTGCATCATTTTTTTAACTTTGTGCAGATGAAAAATATTATTATGTCAAATATTTAAAAAACTAAATAAAGACCACTGATTAAGGACACTGGTGTAATACTGAAAAGTGTACGACAAGGACAAAAAAGAAGGAAACCTTCAAAAGTGTCTGAGAATATTTTTTCAACTATAATTTTTTTTTATAAATAAATTTGAACAATTTGATTTGTTCAGTTTGAACAATAAAATACTGGATGAAGTATAACAGTTATATTAAAAAAGTAATTAAACAATTTTCGACGTTAATATGGATATAATTATCAAGACAGTATTTCCTTCCAACCTCGGACTATACAGAGAAAAAAGTTGCTGGTGCCGGTGAAGTACGTCAGGGAAATTCGAGAATTAAGAAATGCTGGCATAAGTCATTTAGTTTAAGAGGCCACTGGAGAAAACAAAAATATAAATTTGAGAATTTGTGTGTTTTTCATTTGGCATCTTCTCTCCTTATCTTAGAATAAAAGCAGAAAACAAGCAACTATAACAAAAAATAAGAATAAATATAGGATTTAACATTAATAAGCAATAGTGTTGTCCTTCTATTTCAAAACGCAGCAGTAAACTTGTATGTTTTCTATGTATTAGTGAGGTAATAAATTAGGTAGGATTATTTTAGTAAGATAATCTGTTCATTGACAAGTTATTTTTTGTACAGTAATATCTCACCTACTGCGGGTGGTAGAGTTTGCAAGGGGCCTTGCTTAACGAAATTGGCCTATAAAAGGTATACATACCAAGGTAAAAAAGAAACTAAACAGGACAATTAAATATTCATAAAAATCCTTTCAATTTCATCAAGATTAAACATTGCTTAAAAAATTTTTTATCTAAACTTACACAGACACACATAAACAATAAAAGATTAATTTATGTCGTTAATATCCGTTTTATACAATACTCGTTGTTTGAAAAAATTCCTCTATATTCATTTTTGTGTATGTATATTTTTATACAAGCTAAAACTGCATTATGCGTGGTATTACTGTAATATGAAAATACGAGGATTTAGATAAAACTGAAGAACTTTTTATGAATGAACAGACACTGAATTGTTGTATTCGTATTGAGGAGAATGAATTTGTATTTTGAATAAAAACACAAACTGATTTTTCAAAACTATTTATTTCTGTCAATTTTGCTCCTGAGACAGTTTTCCCCAGCATACTATATTAATTTTCAAATTATAACGGCTGGAGTTCCGAAAACCGCATACCTCCGATTGAGCTAAAATTTGGTATACATACTCTCTTTGGCTTAAGAAGTTACCCCCTAGATGGATTTTTGGCGACGCGGACCGGAAGTGTATTTTTCAACCCTCCGAATGTCTAAATCTAGGGATTACTAAAAGATGGTTTCCGTTACCATGGCAACAAAATTTAAAAATAGATTCTTATAGAACTTGGTGAGTAGAGAAAAAAAGGAAGAATAAAATTTTTTGATATCTGGCTTCGTTTTCGAGATATGACGTGTTAAAATTCTAAAACTTACTATATTAAATAGATAGATAATGTATGATACATTTTATACATACTATGTATTGTATAATGTATACCTACACAGTATAAATTTTTATATGTATGTTAGCTTATTTTAAATATAATATTCTTAATGGTATATTACGGTTTTTTGTGATAGAAGTAAGTGGAAAATGAATGGGAGACCATTGAAACCTCATTTTCGGGCAAACGGCAATTAAATAATATTGAGGTAATTACAAGGCAGAAGCCCCATTTGTTAATAATTACCCTTTGACCGGAAATGAAATTTAAATGGTAAACTAACCGAAAATAACCTAACCTAACCTTAACTAACCTCACCATCTGGTTTTTATATCAAAGTCGAAGTATATTGTCAAAACTAACTAAACTAACCTCACCACCTAGTTTTTAGGTCATCTACTATTTGATCGTAAAAAATAATATGTTTCTTAGGTTCAACTTTTTAAATAGTTTAATAATTACGTCCAATATACGCTATAAATAGTATATGATATAAAAACTAGGTAGTGAGGTTAGTTAAGGTTAGGTTAGTTTAGTTAGTTTTGAGAATATACTTCGACTTTGATATAAAAGCTAGGTGGTGAGGTTAGTAAGGGTTACCCTTTGTACGAAGATTAGGTTAGTTTAGTTAGTTTTGACAGTATACTTCGACTTCAATATAAAAATTAGGTGGTGAGGTTAGTTAGGGTTACCCTTTGCCCGAAGGTTAGGTTGGTTTAGTTAGTGTTGACAATATAATTCGACTTTGATATAAAAACCAGATGGTGAGCTTAGTTAAGGTTAGGTTACGTTAGTTTCGGTTATTTTACCATTGAAATTTCAATTCCGGGCAAAGGGTAATTAAATAATAATACAAGGCAGGAGCCCCATTTGTAAATAGTTACCCTTTGCCCGACGTTTCAGTAATAAACTAACCAAAACTAACCGAACCTAACCTTAATTTGCCTCACTACCTAGTTTTTATATCAAAGTCCAAGTATATTGTCAAAACTAACTAAACTAACCAAACCTTAACTAACCTCACCACCTAGTTTTGAGTCAAAGTCGAAGTATATTGTGAAAATCAACTAAACTAACATTACCTTAACTAACCTCACCACCTAGTTTTGCGTTAAAAAATACATTTCCGGTTCGAATTGCTAAAAACTTATTCAGAGAATACTTTTTAATTTATGAGAAATATATTTTAAATTTTTTTTTTTAATTGGGGGTATCCAATAGTATATTTATTTACATCTACTATACTACTTCTTGCTATTTTAGACCTTTTTTAAAAGTACAACTTCCGTTTCACGTCACCAAGAATCCGTTTAGGGAGTAATTTCTTAAGCCAAAAAAAGTATGTATACCGAATTTTATCTCAATTGGAGGTAAGCGATTATACTACTTTTTGCTACTTTAGACCTTCAAAAGTGTAACTTCCGGTCCGAGTCACCAATAATCCATCTAGGAGGTAACTTCTTGAGCCAAAAAGAGTATGTATACCAAATTTGAGCTCAATCGAAAATATGCGATTATACTACTTTTTGATATTTTAGACCCTCAAAAGTATAACTTCCGGTCCGCGTCGCCAAAAATCCGTCTAGGGGGTAACTTCTTAAGCCAAAGAGAGTGTGTATACCAAATTTCAGCTCAATCGGAGGTATGCGGTTTTCGGAACTCCAGCCCAATTTTTTTAAAAATCATTTTGTTTTTTTGATATTTGGCTTAGAAAAAGTGTCCAAAATTTTGAATTTTCAACTCAATTTTTAGAGACCTAGGAAGTAAAATTTAAAAATCTGCGACCGTATGGGCACTTTGAATATGTACCTCAATCTCTAAGACATTTTTCAAGTTTCTACCATTCTTCGTGACTTAGAAAAAAGCAGAATAAGTTTGTATTATTTTACATTGTATCTGTTTTACTCCAGTGGGCCCTTGAGTGAGTTTTTTCCACACTCAGAGAAATTACACATCAAATATGTGTCCTCCCAACCAAATTGTATTGTCCTATATGAGCAACGAAATCATTTGTTTCTACAAACAATATGAAATTTTTGGAATTACATTGTTGTATTAACATATGGAAATTGTTAATTTTATCATTTTAATTTAGTTATTTCGTTCATACTAAATCGTTGTCACAACACACAATTTTAGTTAAATCAGCTATACAATATATACGCTTTAACAATATTTTCATGTTGTAATAAGGCGTTCATTTATTTTAGCAAAATGAGCATAAGAGACAATCTAAATAAATGATAGAATTGAAGGAATAAATCTATATTATTAAATTACCATTATCGGTTAATTAAATTAATCAATAAAGGTGATTATTTTAATTATATACTTTAATTTAGAAAACTATTTAATATACTTATCTATCGACTACTTATAACCTGTAATAACACTCAATAAAAAAAGATGACATGCTTAAATTATGTAAATAAAATAAGCAATAAAAATTGAAAAGTCGTAGTTTATTCATTTTCATTTAAACTACTAGTATTTATTTTAAAAAATTACGGACAAACACAATATAAATAATATTCCTTTTGTTTAACATGTGCAGAAAAGCCACTCAACCGTGAATGTAGTGAATTTTCTTCAAAATATTTGCAGTTATTTGTAACTCGATCTGGAATACTTCCTCCTCTTCAGTTAATGTTTAAATGAGAGCGTCTTGATTAGGGTAAACGCAAATTCACCATAAAAACTTCACTATTAGCGATTGCCTAAAAAAAAAAATAAGATAAAAAGTAAAAGCTTTAACTAAAATAAAAAAATTAAAATTATAAAAAAACAATATTACGTTTTAAGTAACAAAAAATTAATTTTAACAATTATGTTTAAATACAGGTTAATAATTAAACAAGTAAAAATTTATTATTGCTTTTAAGTGCCTAAAACTTGAATGTGAAAAAAACTGTGTCCTTAACCTCATTTTGTTTAAATATTTAAATACTGTCTTAAAAAAGAAACAATTTAAAAAAAAATATTCGTATACCTAAAAAAATAGATATCAGTTCTAATGACTCCCCGTTTTAGCAAATTTTCAATCTCTGACAATATGGATTTCGTTGTAAGCAAATTGTAACTAAGCGAAAAGCTACATTGCATTTAATGCTTCTCCATGCTCTCTCTGCATCATTCATTTCACGAAAATTTTTTTGTTGAAATTGCAACTGTAAAGATAAGTCAAAAGAATAAAAAAATATATAAATTTATTTAGAAATGGTTATGTACCTTTCTTAAAAAGTCAGAAACATTTTATATATATAAAATATTTTTATTAATTTTAATTTTAATCTGTAAACGCCTTGCACACCCGAAATCAAACAAACAATAAAATAAAATGGCCGCTGAAAAAACACGTGATCAAAAGCCAACAAACAACTTTGACAATCTGTATGGATATGGAAGTTAATACAAACTTATATGTATTGTTGGTAAATTAATATAGTTAATTTAGCGTTTTTATATTGTTAGTTGATAAATTTTAATGGTTGTTGCATCCAGTTCTTGGATGCTTCAATTTCAATCATATTATATAGCATATACAACCAAACATATAGGTAGTTCAAACATATATTTCAATTATTTCACGTCTAACCCCGGGTACACACTGAGACGAACATTGTTAGCTAACACAGTTCGCTAACATTGTTCACTAACATGTTCGTTTGATTTCTGTTATACTAACATTTTTAAATAACATTTTTGTTAAAAAAAAATGTTATTTAGCGTGTTATTATGTTTCCCATTGACGAGCGGTAAACTTCAAAGAGTTTGAATGTTAGCTAACATTTTTTAATGAAACAAAATATTTGTTTTGTATTTGAACAAGTTTATTTTTTATTTTTTATGTATTTGTATAATTTATATTTGCTATAATTTTTATTAAGAGCTTTTATTTTTTTATTTTTAAATTTTTTGATGATTTGCGGTTTTTAATGAATATTTAAAAATCTGTTTTAGACATTTTGTAGAAATTTCTGATTTTACTTGTATCTTGAATTTGCAAATTATTCTGTAATTCTCAAGCTATACAACATTATTGCAAAACACTTTTTATTCACCATTGACGCTTTTTTTCTTTTTTATTGTGATATCCAAAATAGAGATATCGTTGACAATTTTTATATCTTGTTCCCACCTACACCCGAAGTTGATTTGCCATTCCCTCCGAAATTGACTTGCCAATCCTGAAAAAAAGTCAAATCCCGAAAAGTCTCAGTTCCATCCGATTTATCAGTTTTAATCCAATTCCCAAAGGAACTCGGTTCTTGCTTCGATTACCACCTTTAGTGCTAGTCCCAATCCCCTGAAAATTATATGTTCCCGTTCGTTTCTAGAAAACTCAATCCTTTCTCGTTTCTCAGCCGATTGATATGTTCAATCAAAAATCACACTTACAATACCATAACGTCATCATCATTACTTGATATTTTTTTATATCGCAATAATGAATAAAAACATGTAACAACAATAAAATACCAAATGTTCTAAAAAAATTGAAATTTCAGTGTGTACATTCATGTTAGCTAACTTTGTTAGTTAACAAATGTTCAGAAACATTGTTCGCTAACAAAAGTTAGCTAATATTCGTGTTAGCTAACAATGTTTGTCTCAGTGTGTACCCGGCATAATATTTGGAGCAAACAATGCAAACAATATTATTAAACTGAAAATATATTTAATTCTACAGAATATTTTATAGTCAGTCCAAATAAATATTTCTAAACATGACCATATCGCTAATTTTACTATATCGATTTCTCTGAGTGCAGCATAGTGAAGAACTAACTCTTTCGGCAGTCTTTTAATCTTGGAAATCTTGGACCATAGGTCTACGTTTAAAAAAAGTTTATGGGAAAATATAATCGATAAGAAAAAGAAAAAAATACGAAGCTAAAGGAAATCTTACTAAATGTCTCATAATAACCTGTTACATTTTTAAAATTATTTTTAACAATAATCCTCTCTGTTAACCATCAGAATATACAACAGATGTGTTTTCGTCAAAAAAAAAAAAAAAAAAAAAAAAAAAAAAACGTAAAATATTTCTCTTTAGGTCTGTTTTGATAACACATATGTACATAAGTGCCATCCGTGCCATCCATATAATCATTCACAAATATTAAGTATAGGGAACAGACACCTACACATACAAGAATGACAGGTTACGTATATGTATAAGAAAAAAAGGACAAAAAAATATTTTCGTTAAAAATTTGCACCACAAATGGCTAACTTATTCTGCATTTTCCAGCAATACTAATTAAAATTTTCATTACTTTTTTAGTTTTTTACATTATTAAAGGTTATAAAAGTGCCTTTATGGTTTCAGTTTTTTGTAAAAACGTTTTGTTTTCTTGCTGTTTGGCTCTAAAAAAATGTTCAAAATTTTGAACTATTAATTCAATTTTTAAAGACCTAGGAGAGAAAATTTAAAAATCTGCGACCATTGGGCACTTTTAATACTTTAGTCCTCAATTTAAGACATTTTTCAAGTTCCTACCATTTTCCGTGATTTAGAAAAAAGCAGAATAAATTTGTATTATTTTACATTGTATTTATTTTTTTCCAGTGGGCCCTTAATGTAGAGTCATAAGACAAACATCAATAACTTTAACTCCTTATGAAACATTATTTCATGTGTCTATGTGAGTTAAAATACTACGTTTATAATCAAAGTGAATCAATGTAAATATTTTTATTTTATATTATTTATTATACTATAAACACATATGAGCCCGTATTAATGCTTGTTTTCTCCACTACTCACGCTGCAATCGATTTAATTGTCCCCACCATATACTTCGCACGCTGCCTATAGCCTGCAATATAAGCATGGATCATAAATTATTACAATATGTATCTTGAATTTTGTTTAATGTTTTCCAGATGTCCAAATGACCAAATACCTTATTTTCATTCATATATTTTTATACATAGTTTTTACAATTCTGGAATACATATTTTTAAGTATTTTTCTGTCGAAAAAAATACCAAATTACCTATGTTTGGGTAAAATATTTTACTATTGTTGAATAATATTGTTAATTCTAATGGTATTTAAAAAATTCCTTTTTCTGTGTAAATAAAAGAGTAAAATTTAAAAATTGATGTCCATGTATTTTTTTAATAGTATATTGTGCAATAAGTGCGGGAAATTGCCCACGAAAGCGAAGTTGAGCGCGCGAACGTAGTGAGTGCGCTCATTCGCTTGAGTGGGGCAATCGACAATCCCGCACGAGTTGCACATACTACTTTTTATTACGAATTTCACATAAGTAGAATGGCTAGGCCGGTACGGTGACACCGTAAAACTAACCAACTTGAACCATTTTGGCAATGATTGAAATCGTGTGACTTTACGGTACCACACATTCCGAACTGGTGAGTCATCAAAATGTATCGATATGCAAACCTTAACCTTTGACCCGGCACGTACCGAGTAAATGTATTTAAAATTTGTTGTTGACATTTGACCCCAACACTCGCTCATACTGTTAGCCTTGAAATTCGTAAGAGATGAGTCATTACCCGCAACCAAATTAATTTATGTTAACCCATTATGCGTCATCACAATTTACTTATTACAATTTGGTTTTGTGTTAACCCATTATGCGCCGGCACTAATGTAATTTTTGAATGTGAACCTAACGCATGCGCAGATTGAATTTAAGTACACGACGCATGCGCAGACTAAATTTTAGGTTACAACTTGATAGCTGGGGTACACTACCACGTCAAAAATGTGGGGAATACCCTAACTCGGGGGTGGCCCCAAACTTTTGACGCCGTACTGTACTTAAATTTTTGGTACACTACCGTGTCAAAACTGCGGACCCCCTAACCAAAAAGTGTCCGATCACTTTTTGAAGCGCACTGTACTTATTTTTTGTGTGTACATGCAAGCCTTAGCCTTCAATCTCACTTAATTGAGTCATCTTAAACGAAAGGTACACTATCACGTCAAAAATGTGGGATTACCCTAACCCAAGGGGTGGCCCCAAACTTTTGACGCCGTACTGTACTTAAATTTTTGGTACACTACTGTGTCAAAAGTGTGGGCCCCCCTGACCAAAAAGGTGTCCGATTACTTTTTGAAGTGTACTGTACTTGTTACGTGTAAACCTTGAACCTCACGTAACTGCGTCATCTTAAACGAAAATCGGGAGGCCGCTAAATTTTGTGGGGACACTGTACCAAGCGCTACCGCAAAACTAACTTCATACTCCAGATTTCTGACCGCTACTGTACTGCCGGAAATTTGGGTGTCAATTGTACTGCATAATATTTTTATATATAATTAACCTTGAAAAACTTATTAGTTTTAGAATTTTATCAGCTTAAAATAAGTTTGTTTTAGCTGAATGTTTATTTTAGCAGACCTTGAAAGCACATTGTAAAACATCATTTAAGAATTTTAGTATAACACAGAACTATTTACCGCATAATTTATAAATCAAATGAAAATTATATTAATACCTACACACCTGTATATTATGTATAAACCCTGTATATTAATAATAATATGTAGTATTCAATTTCTAATTTACGATTAGACTGAATCTAATTATAAAATAATTTATAAATATTGCAAAAATTTGTTTAATCAGCAAAATCAATGTATATCATTTTAATACTGATACATATTTATATTACGGTATAATAGTATTGTATTTATTCATATTTTAAACAGAATAAAAGTTCAATTTTCGGTTTTAAATTACTATAAACACGTTGCTTAATATAAAAATGATAACAGCATTTAGTTTTGCTAAATTTTTATAGATTAGTATCTATATTAGAGAATTCACATGTAAAATCATGTATATAACGGGACTATATTTATTATTTTTAACTCGACAATTCGCAGAGTTATTTGGATGTGACAGATGTTTTTAATTTTTTTCAACGATAAGATAATTAAATTTTTACGTTCTGTTACCACCATTAGAAGGCTAATAGATGACTTTATATTTCTTTCTTGTGACAACTCTATACTATAAGTTAAACAAACAAACTAATACAGTTTACAATTAAAAATGTCTGTCACCTACAGGTGACACTGGGAATTGCCGAGTTAATGAATGTTTTCTTATACAGGGTGTATCATAAAATATGCTTTTCAATTAGAATAATAAATTTCATAAGATTTTTGTCAATATTTTTATAGGTTAACGAAAGCAACTTCTTGCTTTAAAAAATAGGGGAATTTAGGGTAATAATTAAATAAAACGCACATAATTTTTTTTTTTAATTTTATTTATAGAATATGTATACAGAAATTAAATTGCTTAAATCTATATATTACATAAAATCTACTTATTTTCCATATAAAATTTTTTAAAAGAATACAATTTTCTAAAGAACAAATTTTGTCAGAATGAAGCATACAACGTCTTGAATAATATTCATCTCGCAGATTGGAAATCTTCGGTACATCAAATATTTCCTCCAAATTCAAAATCCACGGCTGGTTTTCGGTACCATCAAACAAATTTGAAATCCATTTCATCTTTTCACCGCCCTTGAAACTTCTTTAATATAGGTTTCAATATGGAATGAAGTTTTTTGTACGGAATAAATTCATATGACCAAGGTATCCCATGCCAATTTCGGCAAAGCCAACGTGCAGCAACCCGTTCATATTTCTTCGGCAACTCGTTGAAATCAAACGGTGCGTCGAATATAAGATGTAATATTTCATCCGAATTTTCCGCAACGATACCAACTTCTTTAAAATAAAATTGGTTGTTAGCTCCTTGATAGCCTTGTATGTCAAGAAACGCCATTTTTTATCGCCGCCGTAGAACTGAATTTACTCACACAATCCACAACTTTATATAAAATAATTAAAATTGGTGAGGATAGTTAATTTGTGGGATGTATCCGAAAAAGGATACTAATAGCTATTGCTAGTTGACCATCAAATTACAAACTGTTAATAATATTTAGCACATTTGTGCGTACCATGCTCTTTTCACTTTAAGACCTAGTGATTTAAGGAATGCTAAATTTTCGGGTGAAATGTGTTGTCGCTTAAAAGTTTTACGTTTAATGATCTTAGGTTTCGAAAGTCCTTTGCTAGGTTGTTTAGCGGTGGACTGCTCTGAATTGTAAATTATCATGGTTTGAAATGCAATTGTTTTACCACGAAATTGTTTTTTCAGCGAAAGTGATGTTAACTCTTTGACAACCACCGGTAAATTGACAATATTTTGTGTAAGTTTAACTATTTTATACCCTTTAACCATGATAATGTGTATGAGCTCTTTAACCATGATAAGGTGTATGAGTCACTCCGGGGCAAAATAAGTCACTTCGGGAGCAAAATGAGTCACTCCGGGAGCAAAATGAGTCACTCCGGGAGCAAAATGAGTCACTTCGGGAGCAAAATCAGTCACTCTGGGAACAAAATGAGTCACTCCGGGAGCAAAATGAGTCACTCCGAGAGCAAAATGAGTCACTCCGAGAGCAAAATGAGTCACTTCAGGAGCAAAATGAGTCACTTCGGGAGTAAAATGAGTCACTCGTTGGAGTCAAATGAGTCGCTCGGTGAAGCAAATGAGCTAAGTATATATATATATATATATATATATATATATATATATATATATATATATATATATATATATATATATATATATATATATATATATGAAATTGTCTGAACCGGAATCAATGGACTGGGATAAAATGGATGTTTCAATTGGTGAATTTTTCGAACGTGAACCAATGCTACTGAACGAACTGACTTTGGAAACATTTCTTCAAATCTACAAGTGGATCAGTTTGAATGTGCTGAAAAGTTATGGTGCGAAAATCATACAACGCGCCTGGATTTGGTTACCATCCGATTATCGAGCCATGTTTCAAGAATGTTAATCATGTTTTGAACATTATAATTGACCATGGCCACAAGATCATATTAATGGACCACCTGGTTTGAAAATTCGCTGTGAAATGTGCAAGAATGGCGTGAAAATGGAGGAAAACTTTCAACCGCCCGTTGGTGAACCATTGACATTTGCAACACGGATTTCACACGTTGAAGACATATTTCTGACTCATCCTTATTTGTATACAAAAGTCAGAAATTTCGATATGTTATTATACTTAACAAAACAACTATTGAAATATGATATTTGGGTGCAACATCTGTATGCATATATGATACCCGAATATGCACAACGAATTTGTCAAGTATGGGATCAGTTACCTGAAAACATGAAACAGTTACGTTCGGGTGTTATTGAATATATAAACAAATCATACAATTTTTAATATTTATTTATACTTCATATATTTATTTATATTTCATACTTATATTTTAAAAATAAAGAACAATAATTATTTACATATATGTGTTATTTATTTGGAAAAAAAGCTTTTTATCTTACAGGGTTAAAAAATATAAAAATAAAATATACAATTCAATGAGGGATAACTGCTGCTTCTTATACGGTTATGTTTTTCAAAATTCAGTAAATTCTTAGTGTGGATAATCAATTAATCATCATCATCATCATTATCATCATCATAATCGCTAGCATCTTCTTTATCAGTTTCATCCAGATAATCACCTAGTGGCTCAATAACATCAGCCTTTTGAAGTTCGCGAAGTATAGAGAATATTTCTCGACCAACAGTAGTTTCTTTTAAAGCATTTAACTCTTTGATTAAATCTTCTCGATCGTAAACGTTAAACAACAACATATTTTCATTTTCCTCTAAACTTCGAATAATATTGAGTATTTTTTCACCAGTCTCTGAAGTTTCGTATAAACGTTGTAAGTCATCTATTAAAGTATTAGAATTATGCCAGTATTTTATTTTTTTCGATTGTATGTTAACATTTCTAGACTCTCTCAAGTTGTCTTGCTTAAAATGCTTAGCTAAGGTCCCGTTTTCGACATTTTCATTTGAAGCTATATGACGTTTTAGGCTTATTGGTTTAACCGAATTGACAATTTTCGCTTCATTTTCCGAGTCAACGTTTCGAACCTCTTTTAACATTATAATATCTAAAGCAGTTCCTAAAAGTTTAGTTAGTTGTGAAGAGGAGGTGTGCCCCCACAAAATTTAGCGGCCTCCCGATTTTCGTTTAAGATGACGCAGTTACGTGAGGTTCAAGGTTTACACGTAACAAGTACAGTACACTTCAAAAAGTAATCGGACACCTTTTTGGTCAGGGGGGCCCACACTTTTGACACAGTAGTGTACCAAAAATTTAAGTACAGTACGGCGTCAAAAGTTTGGGGCCACCCCTTGGGTTAGGGTAATCCCACATTTTTGACGTGATAGTGTACCTTTCGTTTAAGATGACTCAATTAAGTGAGATTAAAGGCTAAGGCTTGCATGTACACACAAAAAATAAGTACAGTGCGCTTCAAAAAATGATCGGACACTTTTTGGTTAGGGGTCCGCACTTTTGACACGGTAGTGTACCAAAAATTTAAGTACAGTACGGCGTCAAAAGTTTGGGGCCACCCCCGAGTTAGGGTATTCCCCACATTTTTGACGTGGTAGTGTACCCCAGCTATCAAGTTGTAACCTAAAATTTAGTCTGCGCATGCGTCGTGTACTTAAATTCAATCTGCGCATGCGTTAGGTTCACATTCAAAAATTACATTAATGCCGGCGCATAATGGGTTAACACAAAACCAAATTGTAATAAGTAAATTGTGATGACGCATAATGGGTTAACATAAATTAATTTGGTTGCGGGTAATGACTCATCTCTTACGAATTTCAAGGCTAACAGTATGAGCGAGTGTTGGGGTCAAATGTCAACAACAAATTTTAAATACATTTACTCGGTACGTGCCGGGTCAAAGATTAAGGTTTGCATATCGATACATTTTGATGACTCATCAGTTCGGAATGTGTGGTACCGTAAAGTCACACGATTTCAATCATTGGCAAAAGGATTCAAGTTGGTTAGTTTTACGGTGTCACCGTACCGGCCTAGCCATGTTACTCACATACTTTTTTCTATTATTATCACTATTTTTAACATTTTTATTACTTTTTAAAATAATATTTTTAAGTGTTTGTCTTTTTTTCTGAATTAATTATCGTTTAAATTACTTTGTTGGTGGTTTCTATAGAAGTAATTATGAAATATTTATTAAATGAAAAATTAAGAGGGGGCTTTGCGTGTTGGTCAACAACATCTTAATATTATAATAAGTTGGTAAAAATGTTTAGATTTGCAATTTACCCGCCAAATTAAATGTCAGGTTAAAAAGGTTTTTTTGGTTATAAATTAAAATTGATACTGATATACCTAACAGATTTATTATTTTATAATTACTTTTTAACATTTAACGTAAGTATAATATTATTTTATTATATTAGTGTATATATTAAATAATAAATATTTTAGGGTAAAAATTATGGACAATTTTGTAGAAGAATTCATAGAAACTTACGAGGTGGAAGAAGATGCTAATAAGAATAAACACCGAGCACCAAGGTCAAAAAACCGAGAATGATTCAAAATTTCAGAATTCCAAAATACTGAAGAAGCTGATGATTATATCAAAAAAGAAAGTATTTGGAGCAAATGCTCCACAAAGAAAACATTGGAGGGAGACAAAACCGAATTTAGATGCAAACATGGAAATTATCGTAAAGAAGAGTGCCCTGCTCGAATGTTCTTACTTTTCCATTCGACTAGTGATATGGTATCACTTTATTCAACAGACAGTGAACATTTGCACCATAAAACAAATAACCGTGGTTTAGACGATGAAATTAAAATCGTAGTTAAAGACTTATTCTTAAGTGGCGTAGAAAAACCAAATGCTATTTTAAGTAATCTTAGAAAAACGGGTTTACCAGAACCGTCAAAATCAAAACTAATTACGTTTATTAGACAACTTAGAATTAATAAGAATGGTCCATCTACAATTTCAAGATTCGAACTAAAAAATTGGTGCGAAGATCATAAAAATGTGCCCGAATTTTGTGATACCCTCTTTGTGCTGGATTATCATATTAAATATGATTCTATCAATATAGATGATCAAGAGTTAATAGTGGTAGTTTCTACTGTAAGACTGTTACAACAATTAAAATTTAGTGACATGGTGCAAATAGATCCCAGTGAACATAGAATGTAAATGTGATGTAACAAGGAAATAACAAGTTACGTAACTTTTTTTGACTTACGGGTGACATAACAATTATATAAAATTAGAGTTTTATGTTATGTACCTAATTGTTACCTGTATGTTACGTAACAATTACATGCCATTGTGACTGTAATAAAATGTCACATTTGTGACTGCTATGTTACGTTTAGATGATGTATCAAGGTTGCTTTGATAAAACGTCACAGTGTGACTCTTATGTTATGTCTTCGCAACCTAACAATGTTACTTTGATAAAACCTCACAGAACTGACTCTTATGTTATGTTGTTGTGACGTATCAACGTTACTTTAATGAAATGTCACAACTATGACTCTTTTGTTATGTCCTGATGACCTAACAATGTTACTTTGAACAAAACGTCACAACAGTACTCTAAATGTTATGTTTTTGTGACGTATTAACGTTGTTTTAATGAAATGTCACAATCATGACTCTTTTGTTATGTTTTTGTGACGTATCAATATTAATACAACATTTCACTTGTCACTTTTGTGAAATGTTTTGTTACCATATTAATTTTAAATGTAGCTATCAATTCGTGAGGAATTATCCATTTAAAGATTCCTGCAGTTTTTCAATCTACCCCCTGTTGGCGTCTGATGTAATTAAATTTCATCCATCCATTTTTGTATAAGTTGATTCATGTTATTTGTTATATGGGTTATGGGGTTATATTATATAATATAACCCCATAATATATATAATATAACCCCATAACCCATATAACAAATAACATAAATCGACTTATACGGATGGATGAAATGGATGAACGAATGTTTTTTAATATTGATACGTCACAAAAACATAACAAAAGAGTCATGATTTCGATATTTCGTTAAAACAACATTAATACGTCGTTAAAACAACGTTAATTTTGTTACATATTAATTTAAAAATGAAACTTTTATGAAAATTCTTGTAAGGCTTTATTTACTATTTTGTGATATATATTAACATATAACGATCAGAATAAATAAGTGAGTTTGGTCTAGTGGTTAAGACTGCTGATAATTTAAGAGATGCTTCAGCTTGGATAATGGAGCGAATCGTGGAACAGCCAACAAAAAAATAATAATAATAATAATAATTTAGGTGTATGTATATGTCAATAAGTTGGTAATATTTGTATGTAATGTTAATAAGAAACAAAAAAAAGGAATTTTGAATTTGCTTTTTGCAAAAGAAGGCGTAATTTTTATCTATAAGGTAACATCAAAGTTATATTTTCCTAAAACGTAACAAGAACATAACAATGTTACGTCACATTGTTACGTTTATGAGTGGGAAATTGTGAGTGAGTTATGTAACATGTGACATGTGAGTGAGTTATGTAACATGTGACTTTCAGTTCTGTCACTGTGACATAAAATTTACAGAAAAATGTTCACTGGGATGCCACCTATAAACTAATATGGCAAGGATATCCAGTGATAATACTTGGTACAAGTGATAAAAATAAAGTTTTCCATCCTTTTGCAATAGCAATATGTAATAAAGAAACTGAAGATGAATTTCAATTCATTTTTACTGCCCTTCAAAAATTTGATTCTAATTGGCAACCTACAATTTTACTGGCTGACGGAAGTGCAGCAATTACTAACGGTTTTATTAGGACTTTTGGGCCACCAAAAGTACGACTAATGTGTTTTTTTCATGTCTTACAAAATGTTGAAAAAAAAATTAAGGGGCTTAAAGGAGTCAACAGAAATAAAAAAAAAAAACATTTATTCATTACAAACGTGCAATAATAAACAAACTTTTGTAAAGGCAGCAGCACTTTTCGTAGAAAAGTGGAAAGAAATAGTTCCGGAATTTATTAATTATTTCAATACTACGTGGCTAAAATCAAATCAAAATTGGTTCGAAGGTGCAATATCAGGTTATCCAAGTACAAACAATGGGATTGAATCTACCAATGCCATAATTAAAAAAGAACACACTTTAAGAGATCGTTTACCTGTTTCTCAATTTTTAAATAAATTAAATGATTTACTAATTAAATGGTCTATGGACAGAAACCCAGGGCTGCAGAGCTATAAAATTTTTTCTGGGAAACCAACAGTTACTTTAAAAGAATGGACCGAATCTTATCATTGGGCATTGCAAAACAAGAAAATAATAAAAGTGGATAATACATACTATGTATGTTCTTCAAATTCGAATTATAAAAGTATAACTTCAGAATCGGTAACCAAATATATTAATGAAGACTGGGAAACTTTTGAAGATTTTGAACAGCGTTTTTATGGCACTTGGGCGTTTAATATAGATGCTGATATTAGCAAATGTAATTGTACGTGTCCAATATTTCAAAAAAAATTATAAGTGCAAGCATACGTTAGGTCTTCTAATCCGTTTAAAAAAAATTGAAGTCCCTGAGGAAGCTAAATGTATCCCTTTAGGGCAAAAACGTAAACGTGGGCGCCCATCAAAAGCAAAGAAAGCATTAATTATTCAATAAATTTACATATCTACCTTCATTTTTCTAAAATTAATATTTATGATTTATATATATATATATATATATATATATATATATATATATATATATATATATATATATTATATATATATATATATATATATATATATATATATATATATATATATATATATATATATATATATATATATATATATATATGAATAATCTTTGCTCTACTTGTACGTAGTATAATATGGAAAATGATCATTCGATATAATCGAAAAATTACAATTTAATTATATTCTTGTTGAGTTTTATTATTTTGTTTTTTGTAATAATTTTGAATAATAGAAAGAGATGTAAAAATAGAATAAAAGAAAAAATATTTTGTATGTAATCAACCTTTAGAATATTAACTAGTACATTAGTTTGTTTTATATATTTTTTCTTTTATTCCGTCTTTGCTTGGGCAAACTTCTGGAAAATCTAGCAATATGTAGTTGTGTGAATATTGTAAAGTGGATGTATGGGATTCGTCCCGAAAACTATCCGTGAATAAAATTATTTATTTATTTATTTAAAATTATTATTTTAATAATTCTAGGTTTATTATTATTTTTTGTTAAGATTTTTTATTCGAGTTTTACTATACCTCATTTCAGATACAATTGATCATGAGTTTTCGTTAAAAAATTAAATAATTCTTATATTCGAAAAAAATCAATCTTCTATTCTTTTCTAAAAATAAACCGCAAATTTAAAATTTACATAAATGCAATAATAAAAGAGATAAAGCCAATAAAACGGAAATTATTTAAAGTGAGGAAGCATGGTTAAATTTAACTGAAATGAACCATAACTTTTCTTTTGTTAAAAAAAGACAATTGAAAATTTTAATATTCCAACAACAAAAAAAATTATTTAAATAATAATATTAATTTATTGAAGATCTTTGAATATGGGTAAAAAGATTGGTCTGGATCTGGACATTTTTCTGAAAGATGCTTTTGTTAAATTTTAAGATTTTTTTTATATTGTTTTTTATTTTTATTTTTACCATATGTGTTTAAAAAAGGGAAGATGAGGTCATATAAATAAATAAAAATAACCATATTCTATATCAATAAATCAAAACAGCTACACATCTGCTTTGTTCACGTTCAATAAAAAATCATATTTCCGGAAAAAAATTAAGATGTTATAAAAAAAATCATTCCATGTGTTTTAGTTTTTTAAGTTGTGTAGGTAGGTATATATTTTTAAATTTAAAATCTTATTTGTGAGCTGTGTAACAATCTTATATACATAATTTCCTTAAAAAATATGTTGATAAAGAATATTTCCGTCTTATTTTTAGTTTCCTAGAAATTAATCATAGCAATTTATTATTTTCAGTTATTTCGATTTATAAATTATAAATTACATACGTTTATAGTCCAAGTTAAAATTCTGTCCTAATCTTGTCAAACTTATGTATTAATATGCGGGTTTTTGGTGGTAATGGTGACAAAAGTTCCGTCATTTTTTACGGCCGATGGTGACCTTGACTTTGACCTCAAGGTCAAGTCCGTTTTTTTAAATGGCAACTCCCTTTTTCGACCTCTAAAATGGAAAGAGTCAAATCAAGGTCACATCAAAGTCAAATTAAGGTCAAATGCTGATTTTTACTGTAATTTTTAATTGAAATTTCTACTGTAATTTTTTGAATTTTAATGTTCCATAGTAAGTGTAGACAGTATGTAGACCTGCACATTAGGTGTAGCCAGAATGTAGACGTGCGCACTAGGCGCAGGTACGATGTAGACATGCGCAGTAAGTGAAGTTGGTAGGAATGAGGTTGAAGGAAGAATTAAAAATGAAATATTTCAAAATTACCCCATAAAATTGTAACTTTAAAATATTCGACTCTACAGACTAACTTGTTCGTCTAATATGTTGTAAGGTTACAATTTTATGTGGTAACTTTGAAATATTTCATTTTTTTATTCTTCCTACAACTTCTTTCCTACCTACTTCACTTACTGCGCATGTCTACATCCTACCTGCACCTAGTGCGCACATCTACATCCTGGCTACACCTATTGCGCAGGCCTACATTCGGGCTGTACCTACTGCGCAGGTCTATATCCTGTCTGCACCTACTGCCAACCGATAAAATTAAAAAAATTACAGTAGAATTTTCCATTAAAAATTACAGTAAAAATCAGCATTTGACCTTGATCATTGACTTCAAGGTCGAAAAGGGGGGTTGCCATTTAAAAAAAAACCGAGATGATTTTGATATGACCTTGATCCTTGACCTTGAGGTCAAAGTCAAGGTCACCATCGGATGCGCCGCAAAAAATGATGGTACTTTTGTCACCATAATTTATCCCAAAAATGTTTTCCCACTGAGATATTTCACCGTTTCCATACTTTTGACTAATTCTGTATAATATCTACTTAATAAATTTCTAACACTGACTGACAGACAACGCACAGCCTAAACTGTTGGGTTTAGAAGAATGAAATTTTGCATAAGAGTTCCCTATGTAACGTAGGTGAGCACTAAGAAACGATTTTTGAAAATTCGTCCCCTAAGTGGGTTTAATAGGGGATGAAAATTTGTATGAAAATACGTCATTTTTAAAATTAGAGATATATAAAAATATGTTACTATGGCTATTAAAATAAACAAAATTTAATAAATCGTGGAAATTATGGTATTTAGGCTTTTGAAAACACTGAAAGTGAGCAGAAAGTGAACACGAAGATGATGCCGATGGAAAAGCCCATCGGGTATACGGCTAGTACGTTATAATATACGTACATATATAATATGTATGTTACGCTCAAAGACCAAAAACGCTCATCGAGCGAAAAAATCGACCACAATGCCTTGTAGTCTCTTAAAATTATCCACAGGGCGAAATTCGGTTGTACCACTTGTAAAGACAGCCACAACGCGTTGTAGCTACTTCAAAAAGACTACAACGCAAAATTCACGTCGTGGAATTTGTAATATTTGTCCACTACGCTACGTGATCATTAAGAAAAGCCATAGCGCGTTCTGAACATTTAGCTGATGCAACCACGACATGATGAGCAAATTGTTCTTTGTCAATCGGTGCATTGTAATAAAGTACCGCTGAATTTGTGTTCATGACTGTCAATTCTGACTTTGAAAATTAGTACGCTAATCATCGGCAATAAAAATAATATATTTTATGAATGAGTTTATGACGCCATTACTGATGGTAATTTTTTTTAACCAAGAAAAACTAGCACAAAAACGACCTTTTTGTATATAACCGTATTGAGTTTTAGGAGCATTTAAATTATGGATATTTTCTGAGCCCACGAGGCCCTGGAAAGTAATTTTTAACTCATGTTCTTGTTTTATGATCTCAATAATATTTAAGCAAAATTTGGTCAAGTTCCGTCTACTCGTTTATTTTAATCTCTTTTTGGATCTCTAAGACCCTGACGGATAATTTTGACCTCACGTTCACTTCTCCCATATCTAAAATATAGTATTTGAAAAAAAAAATTAGTTAAGGTCTGTCCAACCACTTATTTTAGGCGATGTTTGGGTCTCCGGGACTCTAAGGAACCTAATGTAACATAACATAGCCTATGAAAGTCTAGAATTGCTTAACAGTAAACAGTGAAATTGTTTAGCCTTCGAAATTGGTTGGGCAATTGATTTTGACCGCTTTTCAAGTCCCTAGGCCCCTAGGGAATGCCCTAATTTCATATAACATGGCCTATATTAATTTGGAATAATTTATCTTTTTAACATTAAAAAAAAAATTTCAGAATCGGTTAGATAGTTTATTTTCGGTACCTTTTGGGTCTTCAGCGCTTTGGAGAACCACATAATCTCATATAATGTAGCCTAAATAAATCTGGAATATTTTTCTAACATTGGGAAAATCGTTTGAGTAATTTTCTTTAGGTCCTAGTTAGGTTTTCAGAGTCCAGGGGATATCATAATCTTGTATAACATAGCTGTCTAATAGTGAGCAAATTTTCAAAATCGGTTGGGTAGTTTATATTTTGGCGCTTTTTGCCTCTTCAGGATCTTGGGAGACCTCATAATCTCACATAACATAGCCTATGTCAATATGGAATAGTTATAGCTAGTTCTTTAACAGTAAAAAAACTATCAAAATTGGCGCAAAATTTCAAAATTTTGAAAAAATTTTCAAATAGATTTCTCGTATGTTTTCGTAATAACAAAGCCTATATTAATTAGATCTTTTTTCCATGAATTTCCTTCGATGGAAAGAGTAACATTTCGTCAATTTAAAATTTTCGTCTATTTCTCATAGTTTTTGAGATATCTTAAGAATTACGATTTGAACTCCCAGCTTCTTGCCTATTCTATATACCAGCGAAGTTTCAACAAAATTGCGAATTTTACTCTGGGTACATCTCCTTGTCAGTTAATATATGAGTATATTCAATGTTATAAACATTGAAAAATTTTGCCAAAACGTAAAAATTCTCGCGAATTTACAAAAAAAAAGTTAGTAAAATAAAAAATTTAGTAAAATTTTGGAGGCCTATGCCGACGCGGGGCCTGGAGCGGGCCGCCCCCCTCGCCCCCCCTCATCGGTACGCCACTGGGCAGTAAATGCGAGTAATCCAATATCATATTAAAATGGCTAACTGTGCATTTTGAGTGGATGATTTTATCTGGGAATCGTGTAATGTCGATCATATCTTTGAAAATAATGTTGAAATTAATTTTTCGTTTAACTCCGTAACTGTGAATTTAATGAAAGTTTTGTAGACTTAAATAAATAATTTGACTATCTAAAACTTTTATTAATAATAATTTTGTGAAAAATAAAAAATAAGTATTAACTAAATTAACCCTTTCCAATCATGTGTCGGACGTCTTTCGACATTGTCTTCTTCCCGTTCCTATCCTTTGTCGGAACACGTCCGACATCGTTTTGATCTTTTTCTTTCCTTTATTAATTTTATTATTCCCTGGAATCTATATTGCTCACCTACTTTGAGTTAGTTTCATGTTTAGCTATTAGATTGCATATTGTACATACGTTATATAATCGTATGATTTTTTTGTGTAAACATGAGAAATATAAATTTTGATTAAATAATTATATAGTAATTATATTTATGCAAATCAATTTCTTCTGTATTTAGAATTTTGTAAAATAGAAATATGTTATTTTGATATTTAATAGATGGCACTTCATTTAATAATTCCCAAGGCACCAAACTAGAATGTCTATCAAACTGTTCCACTTGTAGCCAATGGGTGACGTAAAATCTCCCCACTATGTTGTGTGGGTACACACTATTTGCAATGGTGTTAGTTTAGTGTTTTGTAGTAGTATGCGTATTCACACTACTACAAAACACCTATTATGGGACAGACCAACCTGTCCAATTCAAGTAACAATGTCTAACAATGTAGTACAATGCACTGTGTTCGGCGACGGACACCGACTGACTACATGTCTTAAATCGTGTCGGGCACACTCTGGGCTCATCACTAATTACAATTTTCTACACTTACGCTGAGGACTTGATAATTCCAAATCAATAATTTTCAATATTGAAGGATAGGTGGCATGTTAGTGTCGAAGTGAGATGGATGTATGTCAGATTAGATTTAATTCAGAGCTGGTGGCAACACCTTAGCAAAAAAAAAAGATTGGAAAGGGTTAAAAGTCTAAAGAGGGTGGAAACCAAAGGGATGAAAGAGACCAATAAACTTATAATTTGGTTCATTCTACCAAAAAAGAAGATTATTTGGTATCACTTTGAGTTTGTGGTCTGAGTGGTCTCCCACAAGTGAAAGTTCAAAAAACTATTCAGTGCAGAATTTCTTTTCAATAGGCTTTTTAATTGATTGCTTCACGTTTTTTTCTTCTTTTTTCAATGAGACATTAATGTCTCTATAATATAATACTGTTACGTTAGTCTATGGCAGTGATTCCCAAACTCTTTTGGCCCACGGATCCCTTTTCATAGTTAAAACTTGCTCACGGACCCCTTTTCATAGTCAAAACTTACTCAGGGACTCTGGGTAAAAAATGCATAATAAAAAAAAAAAAAAAAAACACAAATTTAACTTTGATGTTTTGCATGGTAAATGATGGCGTAAAAATAAAATATAAATAAAACATTTTGTTGAAGAAGTATTTATTGAAATTATAACTTTTTTTCAAAATACCAAAAAAAAAAAAAATGACTATGAGTGTATTTATGTCCGGCTCAATGTTTGTGAGTAGCAACAGCAAATCGCCACGTGTACTAATTTCTGGTCGGTTTTTTTTGTGATGAGGCTTATAACGGCACTGAATCCACGTTTTACCAAATAGGAAGACGGAAAAGTAATCAACAGCTTCTATACAATAACCCATAATGATACATTACAAGATACAAAGATACAAGATGAAAATACGTATTTTGTATCTTGTATTTGTATTTCAAATACGTGTATCTTAAATAAGCCTCATCTCTGATCATTAATAATATGTATATTTTTTAGAAACACATTTGTGTTAGAAAAACTTACAATCCCTTCTTCGGTTTTTAATAAAAAAAGAAATCTTCAATGAATGTTAAGGGCTTACTGTATTGATAACTGTGATATATAATTTTCTTTAATCAACTTAAAGAAGAGTATAACTTTTCTTTTATACTTAGGACGTAAAAATCGCTAATAAGTTGTTCATTGTTATTTAGTTTCCATATTAATAAAAATTTGTCATAATGTTTTCATTTTATATTAAACCTTGCACGGTCCCCCTGACATTGTTCAGGGACCCTCAAATCAATTTTAATTTTCCACGGACTCCCGAATGATCCCGCGGACCCCTAGGGGTCCGTAGGGACCACTTTGGGAACCACTGGTCTATGGTGATAACTAACATTTAAGATGTAGTGAACTGTGGAAACTAAATATCATTTTTTATTTTAACCTTTGAACTATGTACCGTAGACTGGGATGAATAGGGACGAATTCAGACTTCACACCGTATTTTTTTGTATTTATTTTCTGAGTACGTAATTTTTAATATATTAAAATTTTACGCGAGGGTGGTCATTGTAATAAATAATATATTAATTTACATATATGTATTGTAGTAAGCTAAATAAAAAAGAACAATATCGCATCACTATTAGTAAACAACAATCTTAAAATTATTAAATAAAGAATTGCAATCTCAAAAAGTTATTTTTATTTAATTAATTTCAATTCACCTACTGAATTTAGTGACAGCTGCGCACTTTTATTATTCATTTCCACAGTGTTCAATGGATTTAATGTTACATTTTCTTGTTCAACATCAGACATTTCAGAATATGTTGACTTTTACTTTTTCCACAAATTTATTGCGTTTAACTTTATTTTTTTTTTAACTTTTTTACACCTGACACCATGTAATAAATATTTTAAATTAAAAAATAAAATAAAAATAACTTTTTGAGATTGCAATTCTTTATTTAATTATTAAAAAAACCAGAAATTAAATGACGATAACTATTCTGATACATGGAAAAAATGGTTCCAGAAATTTAGGTTATACATGTTAGCGGGAAATTTTCACTTACAAGGGGAGGGCACGGCCTCGGAAATTGACTTCGGGATGAGACTTCGTATATTAATAGTATACCTTTACGGTATTAATATACTAAAATAGTAAAATGCAATAGCCAGCCGTTTTCGAAAAAAATGCCTTTAAAGTTTTAAAAATTTTTTTAATGTCGTTTATACGAATTTAATATGATACTAAAACAGAGTCCAATGGCTCGGTCGTCAATGCACCGGCTCCGTGTCCTGAGGTCACGGGTTCGAGGCTCGGTACATGCCCTAACTTTTTTAAAATTTTTTTTTTTATTTAATTTAAAATATTATAAAAAGTAATAGTATGATATATAAATGCTAATTGTCACAATGTAAAATAATTTACATTTGAAAATTAATGTTTAATTTTGCAATATATTTTTAATAACACGGAAAATTTAATTGTTTAATTTACGTTATTACTATTAAAATGCGTTTTTAATAGTAATAACGTAATTTCATTTTCATAGTTATATTTTCTTGTTAGAAATTAAATTTTCCGTGTTATTAAAAATATATTGCCAAATTAAACATTAATTTTCAAATATAAATTATTTTACATTGTGACAATTAGCATTTATATATCATACTATTAATTTTTATAATATTTTAAATTAAATAAAAAAAAAAAATCAGGGCATGGACCGAGCCTCGAACCCGTGACCTCAGGACACGGAGCCGGTGCATTGACGACCGAGTCATTGGACTCTGTTTTAATATCATGTTAAATTCGTATAAAAGACATTAAAAAAAATTTTAAAACTTTAAAGGCATTTTTTTCGAAAACGGCTGGCTATTGCATTTTACTATTTTAGTATATTAATACCGTAAAGGTATGCTATTAATATACGAAGTCTCATCCCGAAGTCAATTTCCGAGGCCGTGCCCTCCCCTTGTTAGAGTCAGATATAAGAAAAGCCGCCATTTTGTTACACAGTATGGGAGACAAAGGCATTGAAATTTATAACTCATTTAATATGGATGAAAAAGCTTCTTATAATGAAGTAATAGATAAATTTGAGAAATATTTTTTACCTAAACGAAATTTAACAATGCTACGACACAAATTCTTCAGTAGAATACAAAAAATTAATGAATCATTTGAAGATTATCTAACCGATTTAAATAATAAAAGTTTAGTTTGTGAATTCGGATCAATGAGAGAAGAATTAGTACGAGACATATTAATCGTTGGCTTAAATGAAAATAATCTTGCAATAAAAGAAAGATTATTGCGTGAAGAAGAATTAACCCTCACTCAAGCAATTCGAATTTGCAAAGCTAGTGAACTTTCCCATAAACAAGCTAGACAAATTCAAAAAAATATTTCATCATCAACAGAAATTGGTACTGAAGTGTGTAAAGTGTCATCAAAGAAAGAATATACCCATAATTAAAGATTTAAAATACCCCTGTCGCAGCATCCTGCATAACATAGCGAATTTCCATTTACAAAAGTACGTTTTTCTCGGAAACTAGTTGATATAGAGTAATTGTAAATAAAAAAAACCTTCTTTATGTGATTTTTCCGCCTCATTCCGTCAAATTTTTTTCACGAAAAATGTCCAAAACCCCGTAAACGTTTTCACGAAATTTCTTAAAAATAAGATGTTTCGTTCTTGAGTTATCGTGCGGACACTTAGTAAACATATATATAAATGTGTCCGCACGATAACTCAAGAACGAAACATCTTATTTTTAAGAAATTTCGTGAAAACGTTTACGGGGTTTTGGACATTTTTCGTGAAAAAAATTTGGCGGAATGAGGCGGAAAAATCACATAAAGAAGGTTTTTTTATTTACAATTACTCTATATCAACTAGTTTCCGAGAAAAACGTACTTTTGTAAATGGAAATTCGTTATGTTATGCAGGATGCTGCGACAGGGGTATTTTTTATTTACAATTACTCTATATCAACTAGTTTCCGAGAAAAACGTACTTTTGTAAATGGAAATTCGCTATGTTATGCAGGATGCTGCGACAGGGGTATTTTATGTAATTTTTTCTTCTCTTTTAAGTGGTGTAAAAAAATTTCGCAAAAATTTTTGAATAAGTGGAAATTTTGGCAAAAAACTAATTTTTTGCTAGAACAAAAACCATGTTCCTCGCATCCGACGTGTCTGGCTGACGAACTCATCCAAGGGTTTGGGACTTCCAATGTTCCCACCAAGTTTCGTAAAAATTGGATACTTCGTTCGAGAGTTATCGTGCGGACATATATATATATATATATATATATATATATATATATATATATATATATATATATATATAAAGGCTATTGGCGGATAAGCATGGGTAGAAATGCCCCCGCACGAATTGTGTTGGTTTTTTTCTGCTAACTGCTTTCGATATAAGATTACAATTTACTGAGTTTCAACCCTTAAAAACTCACCCTTTGGGGGTAAAGAATTATTTTTTGAAAATCACAAAAAATTTATAACTTTTTAGTGGCTTGACGGATTTGGCTGGAATTTTTATGTTTTAAATACCTCTGTAGTGTACCTCAGAAAAATATTATCAACTTCAAAAAAAAAATTATAACCCCCCCCCCCCCAAAAAAAAAAAATTGTTTAATTTTTTAATATTTTTTTTCATCAACTTGTAGCTATGGTACCAATCACCAAAATTTTTTTCACCAAAGTGTTTGGCTGATTGCGGAATTTGAAGATTTGAGTCGACCATTTTTTTTTTTTCAAAAACTAAGCAATCACAAATGTTTTTATGAACATATTCAAAATGTGTAAACGATTTCTAATCGATTGAGTACCCGGAAGCGTATGCCTATCTCTAAAAAATATTCTCGGACATTCAATTTTTTAATTATGATGCACCCGGAAAAAAATTCTGGAAAAATTATATGTTCTGTTAATCGTAGTGAGGAGCCTGTAGAAATATTTTGGTGATTGTACAACGAACTTAACTTCGAAA
Organism: Brachynemurus nebulosus; assembly: GCA_035578155.1. NCBI lineage: Eukaryota > Metazoa > Arthropoda > Insecta > Neuroptera > Myrmeleontidae > Brachynemurus > Brachynemurus nebulosus. Next base: position 18,563,110 of record JAPWDM010000002.1, read on the forward strand.
AAAAAATCTTTTTGGACATTTTATTTTTTTAACTATGACGCACCCGGAGAAAAAATCTGAAAAAATTATATGTTATATCGGTCATAGTAGGAAGCCTGCAAAAAATTTTTGGTGATTGTACTATAGCTACAAGTTGATGAAAAAAATATTGAAAAATTAAACAATTTTTTTTTTTTTTTTGGGGGGGGGGGTTATAATTTTTTTTTGAAGCTGATAATTTTTTCTGAGGTACACTATAGAGGTATCTAAAACATATAAAAATTCCAGCCAAATCCGTCAAGCCACTAAAAAGTTATAAATTTGTGATTTTCAAAAAATAATTTTTTACCCCCAAAGGGTGAGTTTTTAAGGGTTGAAACTCAGTAAATTGTAATCTTATATCGAAAGCAGTTAGCAGAAAAAAAACCAACACAATTCGTGCGGGGGCATTTCTACCCATGCTTATCCGCCAATAGCCTTTGAGTGAATATTATTTTCGGTTCCTAGGGACCTCAAAACAAATTTCTGCCATGGTCCCGGGTTTAAGTCGCGTCATGACAATGGCTGTAATAGCTGAATTCCATTCTTGGACGACTTTCAAGTTTTCAAAAAATTTTGAATAAGTGGAAATTTTGGCAAAAAACTAATATTTTTCAAGAACAAAACCAATGTTCCTGGCATCCGACGTGTCTGGCTGACAAACTCACCCAAGGGTTTGGGCCAATGTTTTCACCAAGTTTCGTAAAAATTGGATACTCCCTTCGAGAGTTATCGCGCGGACATACACACACACACACACACACACACACACATATATATATATATATATATATATATATATATATATATATATATATATATATATATATATATATATATATATATATATATATATGTATATATATATACATATAAATTTTAGTGACTATTATTTTCGGTTTCTAGGGACCTCAAAACAAATTTCTGTCATAGTCCCGGGCTCAGGTCATGCCCCCCGCGTCATGACAGTGGTTGTAATAGCTGAATTCCATTCTGGAAATTTTATCATATATTTATGTTAACTTTCAAAATAATCGCCTGTAGATGTTAAATAATAGCTGAATTCCATTCTGGAAATTCGCTAAAATTTAAGACTTGTTTACATAAAAATCTTTGTTTACTTTAAAAATTTTCTCACGTAGACTGTATATGTATATACAACACGCACTAACCGTACGCATAATGGTAGTACGGATAATGAAATGGTCTTGTACCCTTATACATGTATCATAATAAAATTATGTGATCGTATCAAAAAGGATATGGTATGCATATAATATATGTTATACATATACAAAATATCCATATTGTGTCGAATATGTACTTAGTTAGAATGTGATTAAATTCACACTTTATACGATAAAATAATCACATTCTAAATAACATCGTTTTTCTCGGAAACTAGTTGACATAGAAAAAAAGTTTAAAGACCTTTTTTATGTAATTTTTTCTTCTCTTTTAAATGGTGTAAAAAAATTTCGCAAAAATTTTTGAATAAGTGGAAATTTTGACAAAAAGCTAATTTTTTGCAAGAACAAAAACCATGTTTCTGGCATCCGACGTGTCTGGCTGAAGAACTCATCCAAGATTTTTCGACTTCCAACGTTCTCGCCAAATTTCGTAAACCTAGGACATTTCGTTCGAGAGTTATCGTGCGGACACATATATATATATATATATATATATATATATATATATATATATATATATATATATATATATATATATATATATATATATATATATATATATATATATATAAATTTTAGTGAATATTATTTTCGGTTCCTAGGGACCTCAAAACAAATTTCTGCCATGGTCCCGAGTTCAGGTCGCGTCATGACAGTGGCTGTAATAGCTGAATTCCATTCTGGAAATTCGCTAAAATGTTTCAAATGTGGTGGAGTTCTAGATAGCAATCATAAATGTAAAGCAGCTAATGTTAAATGTAATATTTGTGGTAAAATTGGTCATTTTGCAAAGGTGTGTTTCCACACAAATAACAAAATAAAACGAAATAAAGTAAGAAATCGAAATGTGAAGATTGTGGAAAATAATTCTGACTCAGAATGTGACAGTAGTAATGTGTTTTTTGTAGGTAATGTTACTAATAACAGTTATGATAATTCATTAGAATGGTCACATAAATTTATAATAAATAATAATCTTATAAAACTTAGATTAGATACAGGTGCACAAGCTAATTTGTTAAGTTTAGAAACATTTAAAAAATTAAATTTAAATATGAATATTATTAATAAAAGTGCCAATATAAAATTAAGCACTGTAAGTGGTGAACTTTTATCGGTGATTGGTACATGTAATCTAAAATGTAAATGTTCAAACACTGATAATGTTTACGACATAAATTTTGTAATAATAAAAGACAGATGTGTGCCTATATTGGGTTTGCAATCTTGTAGCAAATTAAATCTAATCAAGTACAACGCTTGCTTGATAGATAAAAATACTGATAATAGTATTTTCAAAGAATTTCAAGACTTGTTTGATGGTACAGTAGGGTGTATTAAAAGAAAATTTCATATTAATTTACAGTCAGATGCTGTTCCTAGAGTAGATCCTCCTCGTAGGATACCGTATGCTTTATATAAACCATTAGAGAAAGAGCTTATGAGAATGGAAAAAATGGGTATAATTAAAAAAGAGACAGAACCGACAGAATTTGTTAATTCGATTGTTATTGTCCGGAAAAAATCGAATCAACTGAGAATTTGTTTAGATCCACGACATTTAAATAAATAACCACCACAAGCATCCGACCACAATTTCAGATACCGACAATTGAAGATACATTGAATAAATTAACGGATGCTAATTATTTTTCTACATTAGATTGTTATTCTGGGTTCTGGGCTATTCCATTAGATGAGGAAAGTTCTAAATTATGTACTTTTGCTACACCATTCTCAAGATATCCTTTTTTAAAGTTACCTTTTGGCTTAAATTGTGCGAGTGAAGCATTTCAAGCATATATTTCTCAAATTTTTGAAAACATGGAAGGTATTACATGTTATATAGACGATATTATTATTTGGGGTCGCGATAAAACGGAACATGACCCGAGGTTAAGAAAAGCCCTTGAACTAGCTAGAAAAAATGGTCTTAAATTTAATAAAGAGAAATGTAAAATATGTGTTAATAAAATTAAAATTTTAGGACATGTTGTTAGTGCACCAGGACAAATTAGTCCTGATCCAGATAAAGTACGTTCAATTACAGAGCTTAATATATCTCAAGACAGAAAAGAGCTAGAGAGATTTATGGGTTGTATAAATTTTTTAAATAAATTTATATCTAATTATTCCGAGCAAACAGCGCCTTTAAGAGAGTTACTTAAAAAGGATAATTTATTCATTTGGAATGATATCCATACAAATTGTTTTAATAAATTAAAAGAATTAATTACTAATGCGCCAGTTTTAACTACATTTAATCCAGAAAAGGATTTAATTCTTTCCGTAGATTGCTCTACAAAAGGTGTAGGTGCAGTATTGCTACAGGAAGGTAAACCTATTGCTTATGCATCAAAAGCTCTAACTCCCACACAAGAAAATTACGCTCAAATAGAACGTGAAATGTATGCAATTGTGTTTGGCACATTAAAATTTCAAAAGTATATATTTGGAAAAAAGGTTTGTGTGGAAACTGATCATAAACCCTTAGTTACATTATTTAAAAAACCATTGTATCAGGTTCCAACTCGTGTTCAGAGAATGATGCTAAAGATACAAGCATTTGATTTAAATGTAAATTACGTTCCTGGTAAAAAAATGTTTATCTCAGATTTTTTATCTCGTAGCCCTCTTCCAAATATAGACTGTGAAGAATTAATTGATATAGATAATGAAATTATTTGCCAAGTTAATTTAATTGTAGAAAATTTGCCTGTGTCTGAAGAAAAATATAAAATTTTAAAAGAAGAAACTTATAAAGACCAGGATTGACAATTTTAAAAAATTATATACAAGATGGTTGGCCTGAATCTCGTAAAAATGTCGACAATTTAGTCAAACCCTTTTGAAATATTCGAAGTGAGTTAAATATTATGAATGAATTAATTTTTAAAAATCAGGCAATAATTATTCCAAAAACATTACAAAAGGAAATGATGAGAAAAGCTCATGAAGGGCATCTAGGTTTAAACCTCACAATGAGAAAAATTAAAAATATAATTTATTGGCCAAACATGTATACACAATTAAAAGATGTGATAGAAAATTGTCAAACCTGTGCCACGTTTGCCAAAAATAATAGTAAAGAACCATTATTAATTCAGGATGCACCTGAATTACCTTGGTTCAAAGTTGGCATGGATATTTTTACATTTGATAATCAAGATTTTTTACTAATAATTGATTATTTTAGTAAATTTGTAGAAATTGCGAAACTGGAAAATCTTTCAGCCAATTGTATAAAAAAACGCCGTGAGCAGCGGAGCCCCATCACGGAAGTCGAATTTTTCCTTTCATCTTCGGTATTGAGTGTCTACAAGCGAAATGTAATTGAAAGTCCACAAGCGATTTGTAATTTTGGTGGTTTCAAAACTGATGATGAGTGTCCGGTTGATCGGGGCTTTAAAAAAAGGTTTTAAGTTTTTAAGGGCTGAATCTCAGTAAATTTCAATTTTGTGCCGATAGCAGTTAACAGGGAAAAAGTCAACACAATTCGTACGAGGGCATTTCTATCCATGCTTATCCGCCAATTGCCTTTGTGTTTTATTTTTAAATATTAAAAAAGGAACTTAAATATGTAGTAAACTGGAAGGCTTTTATGAAGATATTTTTTCTTTCCAAAAAAATCCAAAATTTCTATTTTATAAATAATAAAAATCCAAAATTCCTAATTTATAAATAAACAGTGACTTTAATAACATTTTTAAATTACTTAATATGTATGTATTTCATTTGTTAAAAAATTATATTCACTTTTTTTTTAATTTTTTAAAATTACTATTCGCCTACTTGTATTTAGAATAAAAGTAATGCATTTAAAACACATTTAACAACAGCATTCAATTCCGATGTAAAAATAGGAGAAGTGGGGGGAAAAGTAATGTGGACTCCCTAAAAGGTACTAGCTGGATACTAACTGAATACACGTTCAAAATTTCAGCCCTCTAGGTTTCCTTATAGAGTCTCTAGACGTGTTAGAAAACAAGCAAAAAAATTAAGGAAATATTGGCGTAAAAATCGTGGGGGTAAGGGTTAAAAGTTGAAACCCCCAAAAAACAGTGTCTGGCTATTAGCTTAACCTGTATACAAAATTTCAGCCCTCTAGGTTCATTTGGGGAGATTTTGACCCGAACGAAACTGTTAAAAAACAAGAAAAATCATGTTCTTTTGGGTATAAAAATGGTGGGGGTAGGGATTAAAAGTCGAGACCCCCAAAAGGCACCCCCTTGATACTAACTCAATCCGAATACAAAATTTCAGCCCTCTAGGTTTATTTAGGTGACCTGTGCGAGTGGTACAAACTTCGAAAACTTCGAAAGTGCTCTCTTCTATGTTCCAATGCATGTTTCATCCGTCCTTAATTACCCCACATTCGTTCCTTTATACTTTTATATAATGTCCCTATTAACCTATATACTATCCCTATTCACACCTTTTCTGTCCCTATTAACTTACAAATTAGCCCAAATGTCAAGTCCTCATTATTTTCTCTTAAAAAAAATAAAAACAACTAAGTCTGCAGTTTTCTTTTTAGTCGAATTTTTCCTTGAAAAAATTAGACTTATACAGTCTATACGACAAGAACGGCGAGAGGCGAGAGGCGAGAGTAGGGGCGCTATCCGTTTGCGGACCCGTAGAACACACAAATATGTAGAAAAAAAATGTCTGATATATATATATATATATATATATATATATATATATATATATATATAAATAATATATATATATATATATATATATATATATATATATATATATATATATATATATATATAGATATATATATATATATATATATATATATATATATATATATATATATATATATATATATATATATATACTGTATTTCATTTACAATTGATCATCAAGTGATCTTACAGATATTCGAAACAAATCAATCTTCCATTCTTTTCTAAAAACAAAGTACAGATTTAAAATGTAGGCAATTGCAATAATGAAAGAGATAAAGCTAAGAAGGAATGTTCCAATGTATTTGTATAGGAGACGTCCAGAGACGTCAAAAACGTTTGCCAATTCTTATGTTTACGTTTTACACATTTAAATCTACTCCTAAAAGCGTTGCCAGTTTTCAGCTTTTTAAAAAAGTTCGATTTTTTTGTTAATACCTCTTCTTATTAAAATTAAAAGGTAAATTGCATTATTTTTAAAATAAATGACTTTGTTAATTGTAACTTTAAAATTTATTTCGCTGTATCGTTTTTTATTCGAACTTTTTTCTTTATTTCGTTAAGTTTGGCAACAATCAAAAAATTCAAAGAGATTATTTCTATATGATTTCTATTGTATGTAATTGTTTGAAAGTTGGAATATATTTACGAAATAATGGTCGGCGAAAATGTCTTTATTTTTAAAATTCGTGTTATGTTTTTATTTATATTTTTTAAAAACTGTTTATTTCTTACTGTTAAGATTATTAAAAATTATAGTAAATTGTGTATTCGTATTCGATATAATAGTGTATCTATAAATAGATACATTTTCGATTTTGTACCTTTGTAGTAAAATTTTGTGTGTTTTTCGAACTGATTAATAAACATTTTGTGTTCCAGTGAATTTTTTTTAGTTTTGTAACACAATCCTGTATAATAAAATTATTAGTGATTAATAAAAATTTATATTTTGTATTATTTCATATTATTGGTTTGTTTTGGTAACATAACCTCATATCAGTAAATTTTGTATTACTGTAATTAAAATAAAGTTAAAATAAAAAATATGTTTTGTTTCATTTAATTCTTAATATAATTTGTCGAATATGATAAGTTTTATATTAATTTATTGAGAAAATATTAATTTATTGAGAAAATTCTTAATATAAATTGTCGAATATGATAAGTTTTACTAATTATTGACCATACTCTTGGTTTGTGCAGTACTTATTTTAGAAAATCGTTAACGTTTTATCATGTCTAAAACCTATACTTGTATTTTATAATTACAGTTTTTTTTGTTGAAAATCCACCTTACTTTACTAATTTTAAAGTTTATCAGTGAATTAAAATTACCGTTATGACTGACTGCCAAAATCAGTCTTATCAAATGCATATGTATTATTAAATTATGTTTAAAGTTTTAAGTATTTTAAAACCGTAGATTTCCAAAAAATAATGCAAAATTAAAATGAACTCAGTAGTGATAACAAAAAGATGCTATAAAAGGTAAAAAAAGTTACATCAAACGGCATCTACATAGCCAAAATGGCCAAAGACATAAAAATGCTAAGAAGATTTTAATTAAGCTTTTTATTTCAGAAAACTGTCACTCTAATTTTAAGTAACTATATTTAGTATATTTGAATGTAAAGAAATACATTTTGACTCAATAAGTTTTATGATTAATTTTATTAATTTAAATAGGTAGGTATGTATAATTTTTAGCGAATTTCCAAAACTGGAAATTCAGCTTTTACAGCAGGTGTCATGATGCGACCTAAACCCGGGACCATAACAGAAATATGTTTTGAGGTCCCTAGAATACGAAAATGATATTCACTAAAATTATATATATATATATATATATATATATATATATATATATATATATATATATATATATATATATATATATATATATATATATATATATATAATATATATAATATATATATACATATATATATATATATATATATATATATATATATATATATATATATATATATATATATATATATATATATATATATATATATATATATGTATCCGCGCGATAACTCTCGAACGAAACGTTTAATGCTTATGAAATTTTGTGTGCAAATTCGATTTTCCAAATCGTTGGATGAGTTCGTTAGCCAGACACGTCGGATGCCCAGAAGTAGTTTTTCCGGGCATTTTTTGTCAACAAAATGAGTTTTTTGCCAGAATTAAGCAATTATTCAAATTTTTTTACACCAATCGGAAGAAAAAGCCCAATTACGTAAAAAATGTTTTTAAATCGTTGCTCTAAATTACTTACTTTTCGAGAAAAACTAGGAAATATGTCGTTCTCCATTTCACTCGCACTCGCATTCTTTTTTTTCTGTCTCATTTTTTGCGAACTAAATTCGAAAAAAACCGCTTCATAAGTAGCGTGTCATGATTTTTTTTAATCCAATTTAACGATTCGGCTATATTCTATTTCTCTGTCAGTTAAATGTTTTTATAATGTATCTCTGTTCCATTTTTTTGAGAAAAAAACTCCCGACGATTTCTGTTATGTGATATGATCAGAATTTAGATTATGTTTACACCATCCTAAAATTAATAAGAGTTTGCTTCAATCGCATAAAAATTACGTTAAATCATATTCAAACAATAATATTTTTACGTAATTTTCTATCCAGTTGACAGTACAGTTATGATTAGAATTGTATAAACAGAGTATTCTCGTATTAAATAATTTTGCACATTCAATCTTTTTTTTTAACAAAAAAATTTTTTTAAATTTTGACACATTCTTTTATGAAATTTCGATTAAGAAATATTAAAAAATTATTCTTTTTTAAACCTTAAACCCAAATGATTTAAATATTAATCTAAGGATTGAAATAATTTATTTCTTCATAATTCCTTAGTTGTACGTTTATTTCAATTTTATTTACATTTCCAAAAAATTTTTCGACATGTACTGATGTCTTCTTCAATTGGATCTGATATAAAATGAGAAAAGAGAATTTTAATTAGGGTAAAAGCCCCGATTGTGGAACACTATTTTTAGGTATTTCATCAAACTTGCTTACAAAAATTAATAAATGAATTAAACACCCATTTTTTTTTCTTAATAAGCATGAAACCAAGTTTTTTTAATCCAATGAATATGTTTTTAAGAAAATAATACCCAAAAATTTTGATTTATTAATGTTTTGTTTTATAATTTGTTGACATCTATAAAAAAACGGACAGAATATATTAACACCCTTTTAAAAATCAGCACATTGACACCTAAAAAAGAACACGTATGTACAACATGAGATACATTACATACCATTCACATACATATTTTGCCATCTTTTCACTCTATGACATAGAGTGACATCTAGTAGTAAATAGAATGTCAAATTAAAAAATATAGAATGGTTTAAATATTCGATAAAATAAACGACCAAAATCACAGAATATACCAAAATACCACAGAAAAATACTATATTTTGTTTCGCCATCTATGTATTTTGGTAAAGTTCTAATCAATTCTAAACCTTCTAAACTAACTTATCAAAATGGCGACAATTTTTCATTAATAATAAAATTTTGCAACTTTAAATCAATATTTTTTTATTTATCAATTGACGATACGCTCCGAAATAAAAAAAATATTAAAAATTTTACGATTTTAAAGCAGTAAGTAAATATTTTAGACTCAAAAAGAAATTAAAACTATTTATAATATAAATTTTTAGTTATTTTACGTACATGATTTTAGTTAAATACAGAGGTTATATTGTGTACTGAAAGAAATACACATATATATAAATTACATTTAAACCGAATAAAAAGATGATTTAGCTCTTATAATCTCTTAACTGGACTAATAAAAATTATTTGTATAGTTTTATTGCGCTAACTTCGAAAATTAACTGGAAAATGTTGAAATTTATAAGGCATGTGTTTCGATAAATAAGCATTGATCAAACGCAAAAGAGACACATTCAGCAAAAATTGTTTAATATATATATGTATTTCTTTAATTAAGTAAAGAAACATTAAATGTGAGATGAATTTAAATTGAAAAACAATCATTCTATTAATAATAATTTTTGTTATCAGACGTTTCTTTCAGAAATAACTTCATTAAGATATAAATGTCAAAACTGTTTTTCTATTGGATCGCGTTCCACAAACGGGGCTTTTACCCTACATCTATTTTTTTTTTTTTTTTTTTTTATTTTTATTAAAATTGGGGTACTGCTGCCGATGGATGGCGCGGCCAGCAGCACCCGGCGGCATCGCCAACTAAGGGCATGCGCCGCCAAAACGAGAGATGAAAACATACACAAAACAGACAGGAACACATAAATGCGATAGACAAGGGACAAAACATACACATAATAAAATCCATCGATGGGCCCTGCCATCCCAGGGCTTAAAAGGAGCGGACAGTCCTTGGTGACGGTACGATAAGTACTAGACAAAGCGTCCGGTCACCAAGGCCTGGAAGCCATCGCTGGAACTCCCTCCGAGGTGTAAACGGCCCCGGAGTGGAGGAACCTGACTAGAACAACACGAAATATCACAGAAGAGTATCACAAAAATATATCACAGACAGAACTTATTGCGTCACTGGGAGGCCACAAGCCGACCAGTGAAACAATAAGGAATTAAAACAATACCGCTGTAGAGCCATAACAACAGGCCTACAGCGGCATAACAAAATATCACAGATGGAAGAACAAATGATGTACCACCTCGGGTGTAAAAGGCCCTCGGTAGTACAACGTTAAAAAGAAATAACAACAACAAAACAACACGTATAAATAACAACAGTACCACTAAGGGTGTAAAAGGCCCTCAGCGGCATAACGAGAGACTAAAAGTACCCTGCCAGACCAGCTGGAACAGGGTATGGTCAATAAACAGGATGAACACAAAAATCTTTGAAACACATAAGTTAAAATCGCTGAATGAAATAAAATTTACTGTCGGGGGAGATAAAAAGAGACGACTTTCTAAAATTTAGAGATGTAATGCCCCTAAAGCCTCTGAAGAAGATGCGAATTTCGAAGAAATTCAAGCATCTTTCTTTCAGAGACAGCATCATAAGCTAAAGCTTCGGCTACATTATTCGGGAGCTGCAACCTTTGGCGCAATGGCTCAAGGGTTACACATTCCTCAACTATATGCCTCACGGTCAGCGCCGTCCCGCAGGCGGCGCACCTTGGCTGATCCTCACCGGCGAGAAGATGACGATGTGTTAACGCCGTGTGGCCCAAGCGTAAACGCGTCAGGGCCACACTCTCTCGCCGGCTCAGATTTACAGGTGCCGGAGTTCTTCGGACCTCAGGTTTCACCTGTTTGAGCTTCGCCGTGAGGTTGTTCCACTCACGTTGCCATTTCTGATCGATCGCCGATCTAATGCACACTCTCAGATCCTCTGGGCGAATGGCAATGTCCTGTGGCTCACCGACTTCGGCTGCATGACGTGCTGCCTGGTCGGCGAGTTCATTGCCAGGTATCCCTACTTGTCCGGGAATCCAAAAGAAGGTGATAGACTTTTGGCGGAGCATGTAGAGACACGTTCGGATGTTCTGCACCAGTGGATCGATGGTATGAGAGTGGCAGATCGCTTGCAACGCGCTCAACGAGTCGGAACAAATGAGGAATGCGCTGTCTTCGGATGTTTGACAGAATCGCAGGGCTTGCAAAATAGCAAATAATTCTGCAGTATACACAGTGGCCTGGGGAGGGAGTGTCCAAGCGTGAGGATCGTCACGAACGACAATGGCACTTCCCACACCCGTAGCTGTTTTGGAACCATCTGTGTATATGCAGAGAGAGTCAAGTTCGCTAATGATCTCGTAAAAGCGGGATCGATATTCGAATGAACTGGTCTCCTCCTTGTTGAGACCAGTCAGGTCGAAACGACACCTTACGTTAGGGATCAGCCAAGGAGGTACTTCCATAGGACGTTTGGGAAGTACCTTGGCGAACTGTAAGTGCAGACTCTCTAATAATTCCTGCGTTCGAACGGCCACTGGTCGACTTACGGTGGGACGTCGACCATAGAGCCCCTGTAAACGGTATCTGAATAGAGTTGGGTGGTTTATATGTGAAGGTGTTGCATACACCCCCGCTACATAATTGAGCAAGAGACGCTCACGTGTCAGTCGCAGCGGAGGAAGACCCGACTCTACGCAGAGGCTCATAGAAGGACTCGTTCGAAATGCTCCCGTAGCCAGTCGTATGCCTGCATGGTGAACAGGATCTAGGAGTAGAAGCGCAGACGCCCGGGCGGAGGAGTAAGCAATGCTGCCGTAATCAATCCTAGTCAGAACTAGCGATTGATACAGGCGAAGCAACGACTCCCGGCCCGCACCCCACGATGCACCAGCCAAGCACTTAAGGCACAACTCGCAGCTAAGGCTTGGAGGTGTGGGCGCCACGTAAGTTGTTTGTCAAATATGAGTCCTAGAAACCTGACGCTATCGACGCACTGAAGGTTGGATCCCTTCAATGTGAGAACAGGATCCGGATGTGCGTTGCGCTTTCTGCAGAAGTGTACCACCGATGTCTTTTGGGGTGAAAAACGAAAACCAAGAGCTTCTGCAGAAGTCACCACTTCGTTGATGCCTTGTTGCAGCCGTTGTTGGATATCCTCGATGGAATCGGCTGCATAGAATATGGTGAGGTCATCAACGTACAAGTAACGACGAATTGGGGCTGAAGCTGCAATATGACTGACTGCGATGGAAAACAAGGTGACACTAATGGTGGAGCCTTGAGGAACACCATTTTCCTGGGAGTGGGCCTCAGACTCAGTGTCACCTACCCGGACACGAAAAGAACGGTCGTCAGAAAACTTTTTACGAACTGAGGGAGGTTACCTCTTAAACCCCAGTCGTGCAGCTTCTTGAGAATGCCATACCTCCGGGTCATATCATAAGCTTTCTCCAGATCGAAAAACACAGCCACAAGGTGTTTTCGTTGGAGAAAGGCGTCTTGAATGGCATTCTCGAGGCGAACAAGATGGTCCGTAGTCGAATGGTGTCGCCGGAATCCACATTGATGTTTAGGAATGAGATTGTGGGATTCCAGCCACCAGACGAGACGGTTGTTCACCATTTTTTCCAATACCTTGCTGAAACAGCAAGTCAAGGATATTGGACGGTAGCTAGATAGTTGCGATGAATCTTTACCCTCTTTTAGCAGCGGAATGATGGTAGCTTCCCGCCACTGCGGAGGGTAAACGCCTTGCCTAAATATTTCGTTGTAAAGATCCAGTAACCTACACTTACCAGGATAAGGCAGGTTCCGGATCATGGCGTAGGGGATCTCATCAGGTCCAGGGGAAGTATCCCCAGGTCCCCGAAGCGCCTCCAGTAATTCTTGCATGGAAAACGGTTGGTTGTACTGGAGGGATTCATCTGAGAAAAAATCAAGATCGTTTTGTTCGTGTTCGATCTTGATCCGCAGGAAGTCCGGGTCATAGTTTTGGGAGCCACTGACGCGCTCAAAGTGTTTAGCTAAACAATTAGCTATTTCTGCGCGTTCAGTGATGTTCCGACCGTCGACGACGAGAAGGGAGGGCATTGGTGAACGGGAGGATTTCCCTGTAATGGCCCTCACTCTTCTCAATACCTCTGAGGTGGTGGTGGAGGTATTAATGGCCGAAACATATTGCTCCCATGATAGCCTCTTTTGCTCTTTAATTGTTCTTTTACATCGTGCTTGAGCACGCTTGTAGGCTATCACATTTTCCTGCGTGCGACGACGTCTGAGTTCGTTGTACGCCCGCTTTTTCTCTGCAACTGCTACACTCACGACTTCATTCCACCATGGTACTTGACGTTTGGGTGGAATGCTGGACGACTTTGGTATACTCTTATGTGCTGCTTCAATGACACTGGAGGACATTTGCTCCACATCATCTTCTACGTCTCCAGTCAGCTCGGGTGTACGGAATGAATCAACGTACATGTCCCAGTTAGCCTGACGGAGACGCCATCTCGGCGAAGACGAATGTGGAGTCATCGGCGTGGTACTATTCAATATAATGGGGATGTGGTCACTCCCGTATGAGTGTGACGCCAGCGTTCACTCAAAACGGTGTGCCATGACCGGTGAGCCAAGTGATAAGTCGATAGCCGACAGCTCACCGGTTCTTGCATTAATAAAAGTACCTTCACCGGAATTCAACAAGACCGTTTCAGACTCATCTAGAAAACGTTCGATGAGTCTTCCACGGGCGTCTCTTGTGCTACAGCCCCACATAGGGCTGTGAGCATTAAAATCTCCTAGTAACAAGTATGGACGTGGTAACTGTAATGTAAGCTCGGTCAAATCTTCGACGTTCCAGTCGAAATCTGGTAGGTAGACCGAGCATACTGTGAACTGGGGCGGTTTTAAAAATTGTATTGCAGTAGCTTGTAGGGGGGTGTTTAACGGGTGGTCCCGGAATGGGACGCCATCTTTTATTATGATGGCAACACCCCCCCCCCCCCCGCGCCCTGATGTCTGGCTGTACGTCGTGCCGGCGGACTTGATGATATTTAATGTTAAATTGTTCCGCCGGCCGTAAATGTGTCTCTTGGAGGCACACGCACATAGGCGTGTGCTCAGCCAGAAGCATCTGCAATTCACAGTAATGGTGCTTAACACCATTACAGTTCCACTGTACGATAGCCATTCTTGTTACTAATCGGGTTGCTCCCTAGGAAGTGTGGCTACTTCCTAGGTTTCCCCTTAGGCCAGCCTTTCTTTCTTTTTATCGTTTTCACCTCGGCGTCTGAGTTATCGGACTCTGTGGCCGAGGTGTTGGTATAGGCGTCGGACGTCGGGCGTTTCACACCCGACCGTACCGACGCATTCGTACTTTCCGAGTCGCTCATCGGTGTTGTGATTGAGCGACTCGGGAGGGGGGTGACCGGGCGTGTTGGTGTGCCCGGTCGGGACGGCCGCTGTGGTAGCGGAGCCGTCATAGGTGGGGGCGGAATGAATTCCGCCTCCGAGGTGGATGTGGAGGGTCCCTTTTTGGGGAACCCTGGTTTTTCCACCTCCTTCTCCCCCTCACTGTAACGCCTTCTCGGAGGCGAAGCCTTCTTCGGTGATGTCTTCTTTTTGGGAGAAGACGTCACAGTACGTACGATGGGTCCCTGAGGGGTGGTTGTAATCACCCTCTTGGCCTCAGGGACCTTGGCTGACGCTGCGGCTGATGTGGGAGTAGGCCCAGCTACACCCACAGAGCGCATGAGACTTTCTTGCATTCTTTACATATTCACTTGTATCTGTCTCATGGCTTCTTTTATTTCTTTTAATTCACTACTTTTTACAGCCGCTGAAGGGGCGGGGGCCGCAACAGCGCGTGCATATCCTTCAAGAGCTGAGCGACGAGGCGTATTGCCTAGAAGCTTTCGTCTTGCCTCTGGGTAGGTTAACCTCTCTAGGGCTCTCAACTCCTGAATCGCGGATTCTTGTTTAAATATGGGGCAATTCCTCGACTTAGCCGAGTGATTACCCCCACAGTTGATGCATTTAATTGGCTCGTCACATGGTCGTCCTTCATGTAACGGCCTTCCGCACACGCAGATCTGCTGCTCTATGTTACATCTTTGTGAGACGTGGCCGTATCTTTGGCATTTATAACACCGCATCGGTGCTGGGATGTACGGTCGCACGTCCACTTTAGTGAAAAGACCGATGATCACTTCTTTTGGTAGAGTGACCCTATTGAAAGTTAACAAAATTAAGGGGGATTCGGGATGTTTATTCCCCCTATTATATTTCAGCCTTTTCGCTTCACTTACCCCCTGTGGAGACATCTCCGACACTATCTCTTTCAGGGTACAGTACGCTAGAGAGGGGTGCATGATAACGCCCCTGGAGTAATTTAATACACCGTGGGGCACCCACCTCCACTGCGTACTGTCCTAATTCCTTTAATGTCTGAATTTTCTCAGATTGTGCCGGTGAGAATGCCTCTATGAGCAACCCTTTGCCCGATAGTTTGGCATCTTTTACCTGCCCAATTCCTTCTTTTACTAACCTTGCCAAGAGGAAGGGACTGATCTTACTAAAGTCACCTTCCTTTGGTTTAATGACTAGAAACTTCATATAGTTAGGAACTTGCACTCTTGGGGAGTCCAGTTGCATTGGCCTCCCACGATTTTTTCCTTTTTTTGTTTGGGGAGGATTACCCCTTGTCACTCACTCCACTGGATTGTGGAGCGGGTACACTCAGTGATGTAGCGGGACCAGCCGCGCTACTGCTCTCACCAGATGTTGTCGGTGGAGCTAGGTTCGCGTCCGTATTTTGAGGCCCGGACTCGCCTGTATTTAAGATATCTTTGTCTCCCATAAGCAGTAATACAAAAAGACCCCCACCCCGCTCCCCACCCTCCACGGAGCCTCATAAGGGACGTGGGACTCCCACGCCAGGGATACGGGAATGAGGGGCCCTAGGGACGAAGCCCATTGCCCCAGTGACACGCACGACCCCGGGGCGCTCGAATTTACTGCGGCCGGTGCATAACCGCAGCCACGGTCTATGCCTGAAGCCAGGGCCGAAGTGACGTGTTGTTCCGCCGTACTCGCAGGTAACGGCTTCCCTCAGTCACCAGGATCCCCTTTTCCAGGCAACGCCGCTAAGCCACACACGAGCTAGTGTGGGTCCCGAAGATGACTTTAACTTGGGACAACATTGAAAAAACGAAAACAAAACAAAACCAAAAACAAAAAAAGAAACAAAAGATAAAAGAAAATCTGAAACAAAAAGAAATAAAAATAACGAAAACAAAAAACAGTAAAAACGAAAAGAAATAAAAACCAAGGTTAAAAAAAAAGAACGATCGAGGATTTCTCCTCTAGATCCGGCATCTTTTGTGAAAACGGTGGTACCTCGAGAAGGAACGGTGCCGATCTTGGGTAGTCAGAGGCTAATGGAATCCGAAGATTACTGTTTTACGCATAAACTACCCCTGGAACCCTTAGCCTCCTTGACACCAATGGGGGATAAATATCCCTCACGGGTGCCAAGAGCAGCTGCTATAGGTGTCCTCACCACCTACATCTATTTTAACAATATTATTAATTTATTTATGTTAATATTAGGAAAAAAAAAAACCATAAATTTCAAACCATAAAAGTTATGGTTTTTTATTGTTTAAAACTGGTTAAAAAATTTTTTAAAAAATTATAAACAATTATTTTAAAATTAAAAAACTTTAAAAACAAAAATATATATATATATATATATATATATATATATATATATATATATATATATATATATATATATATATATATATATAACAAATAGATTGATCGGAATATAATATTGTAATTTAAACGGGCAACAGTTTTTAGTTATGGATAGAAGAAAATAATTATATTATTTGTAAAATTTTAATATTACAGGAGAAAGCAATTAAATTTAAATTCAAATAGGAAATGAGACTGGACATCTTGACAATGGTAATTATTTTTCTATTTTGAATTAAAATAAATTAATGTAATGTAACAAGTACTTACATCTGTTAATTCATCCAAAAGAAGGATTAATCGTTGCTATTAATTTAAATAGATGTCGGTTTCTGCATTGAAACCTTCTACAACAGTACTTGTTACATTACATTAGTTTATTTTAAAATTCAAAATAGAAAAATAATTACCATTGTCAACATGTCCAGTCTCATTTCCTATTTGAATTTAAATTTAATTGCTTTCTCCTGTAATATTAAAATTTTACAAATCATATAATTATTTTCTTCTATCCATAACTAAAAACTGTTGCCCGTTTAAATTACAATATTATATTCCGATCAATCTATTTGTTATATATATATATATATATATATCTTTTTTTTTAAAGTTTTTTAATTTTAAAATAATTGTTTATAATTTTTTTAAAAAATTTTTAACCAGTTTTAAACAATAAAAAACCATTACTTTTATGGTTTGAAATTTATGTTTTTTTTTCCTAATATTAACATAAATAAATTAATAATATTGTTAAAATAGATGTAATTAAAATTCTCTTTTCTCATTTTATATCAGATCCAACTGAAGAAGACATCAGTACATGTCGAAAAATTTTTTGGAAATGTAAATAAAATTGAAATAAACGTACAACTAAGGAATTATGAAGAAATAAATTCTTTCAATCCTTAGATTAATATTTAAATCATTTGGGTTTAAGGTTTAAAAAAGAATAATTGTTATAATTATACCCAAAAAACATATTATATTTTAAATATTAAAAAATTTTAAGGTGAATCATTTAAAAAGAGTTAAAAATAAATTAAAAAGGAAACATTTATCTATTTTAACATATTTGTAAAGAAAATTTTACAGTTTACTTACACTTTTTTGAAAAAATGTAATAACATTTTTACATACAATAAAGATTATATTTGAAAAGTAGGAAATCCACAATTTTTTTTTTTTATTTCTTTAATTAATTATTAAATTTGGTTTTAGAAGAAAATCTTCGTCTAATACGCTCCAAGCCGAAAGTATAGCCACTAATAAGGACATTCCACTGTTAAAATAAATGGAAAATATATTGAAATTTATTTAATGAAACTATTCATACACATTTTTAAAATATCCTTTTGAATTATATAACAAATAAAATCTGTGTAAAAAAATCTAATTGACGTGTTTTTTCTAAATTTTCTAATATTAAGTTGACACAATCACTCCCTAGTTAGTTAGGGAGTGATTGTGTCAACATTTTAATGTAAAATATAGTAATTTTAACCTTCTTTAAAAAAAACATTTCGATTTTAACAATAAAAAATTTTAAGAAGTGTTTTCGTTTTTCCCGGATTATCAAAAACTTTTCATAGGTATATCTGTGATTAAAGTTGCCTCTCTTTCTTAAGAAAATAAAGTATTTTTAAAATATTGTGCAAAAAAATAAAACACAATTAACGAAAAAAAAGTACGCGTTCCCATATTTTTAAGATTTTGTAGTACAAGAAAATCCTTATAAATTCATCATATCTGTTATTGCATTTACTAGCTTACTCCCTTGCCAACTTTAAATAGTCGGTGTTAGATCTTACGCAATTTAATAAACAGTATCGTTTTGATTTTTTAAACTCATTTAACACATTTATTGTTAGTGATACATATTTGAATCATTTCCATAACTAATAAATTGAATTCTGTAGACTGATGTTTTTGTAGATAAAAAAAATTCTAGGTGGCGTCTGTATTAGACAAAAGTCTGAAAAACGGACGTAGAATCTCACTGTTATTAATTATTATGTCTTGTATTCTTTTGAAAAATTATTTTTTGAACTAAAATAAGAATAGGAGGAATATAAACTTAGGGGTAAACGACAGGGGTATATAAACTTTATTTTAGATTCTACGTTTATTTTTACAGAAAATCATCAAGTACCTATTATTTCTTTTTTGAATGTATAAATGCAAAAAGTTCGAAATTATTTTATATTAGAATTTCAATTTTGGTCGACCCTACGGGTTGTCCCCATTTACTCTTTTCTCGTCTCTTTTGACCCCAATTTTTCATAGAGAAGAAATTATACGATTTTTGTTAATTTTTCAAAAACCACCGATATTTTTAAATTTTTTTGGATACTGTGATAAAGTGACCATCTACGCGTAAATTTTTAATATATTAAAGATTAGGTACTCATAAAATAAATACAAAAAAATACGGTGTGAAGTCTGAATGCGTCCCTATTCATCCTTGCCTACGGTAGCACATTTTTTTATTGACATAAATATTAGAAACGCAGGAAAAGAAACCAGGAATCAACATAGAAGTGGATTATGGTACGATATATTTTCTGAAAAAAGTGCTTAGGACCAAAGTTATAGAGTTCAAAGTGATGCACTTGATGATGACTTTGAAGTTGACCTTGGGGTCAATTTCCAAAATCATTTGAAAATCATTTAATATTTTTCAAAAGGAGTAGTTTACTTTTCATCCCTAAATCGTTCAAAGTATATTCGAACGAATTTCACATGCAAGATAGAAAATAAGTGATCAAGAAGTAATTTTGAAAAATACTTGCTCAATCGCAATCGGGAAAATAATAGTTAATCATATGTTCAATTGAATTCCTAATATGATAACTACAGAGTAGCAATAAAAATTTTAAAAAATTTTGAAAATTTCTTAAGTTAATGTTTAACTTACAATTGGAGTGATATTAAATCTTTTCTTAACTTTATTTCTAAAATTACTTACAAAAATGTTTTCTTCTAATTTTTTCTATAAATTTGCGCCTATTTTTCCATTTCGTCAGGTTTTTTATTTTTTTTATTTTAGAAAATTAACGCAACAAATCAATTTTGAAGATAGATTGAGTCAATACATGAAATTACTGCTTATAGGTACAGGATATGGTCAAAGTTCGGCAACGGCTAATCATTTTCAACTGACCTTGAAAATCGATTTCAAGGTCGACTTCAAGGTCACTATCAAATGCATCACTTTAAATTCTACAAATTTGGTACTCAGCCCGTTTTTCAGAAAATATGTCGTTTCAAAAATATTTAGCTATAACTGTTTTCATCTACAGGGGTTGAATGGTGTTTTCTACCCCTAAAAAGCGTATTTAGCCGAAATAAAAAACACGTATTTAATATTTTTCGCTGTTTAATAAGTATATTAAGTTTCATTCAAATTGGCGAGTATTAGTTGGGTAGTGTTATTTGTCAGAATGTTTTGCCGATCTACATAGTTTTTTCAATATTTCTTTGCTCGTTTTCAGAATTTGTATTTTAATTTCTACGGACAAATAACTCATTCTTTTCTTCGATTTGAGTAACTTTTGTTTGCTGATGTTGACCATTAATTGATCGAAACATATCAAATATTTTTCAATGATTTTTTTAGCGAATGTCGAAAATTTTGAAAATTTTTTCACCGTTAGTAAGTTAAAGTATTTGAATTCATTAAGTAATTAAATGATGTCCACAAGAACCTTACGGACTACCATAAGTTATATGAGATCCCTAGGACCCGTTTTTTACTGTTAGGATAACCTTTTTCTAAAATTATTTTAGATGAATAGAGGTTATGTTGTATGAGTCCCGCCAGGGTTTAGTGATCCCATTATTGTAAAAAATAAACTAACCGACCGATTTTGAAAATTTCTTCGCTGTTAGAGAACTAAATTATTTTAGATGGATACAACTATGCTGCACAAAGTCCGTTCGGGTTCTTGGGTCCCAAAAATATCAAAACTAATTATCCAGCCGATTTTAAAAAATCTTTTACTCTTAGAAAGCTAAACTATGTTAAATAGGTACAGTTCTTAGATGAGATCCGCCAATGCCCAATATTTGGAAATTCGCTATGTTATGCAGATGCTGCGACAGGGGTATTTTTAAATTTTGAATTGTCCGCTTGTCAAATTCTATTTTCTAATTGGTTATTGTAAAACAATAGCAATATCAGAAACACTTTTAGTATACATTACCCATAGAAATTATGCTATTACCTAAGACAAACGTTTTCTTAAAGTTGTAGCACTGGAATTCCTTAAATTCCTAAGTAATGAGTCATGCTTAAATTTAACTGAAAGCGCCTATATATATATGTATATATATATATATATATATATATATATATATATATATATATATATATATATATATATATATATATATATTTTTTTTTTTTTATTTTCCCGCTACCTTTTAATATGTGTAGGGCCCCCCTATGGAAGTTAAGAGCTCAAATTTGGTAAATGGGGCTCATTCCGATGCACAACAATACTATCAAAGTGGGGTCAAATTTTGGATCCGACCCAACCTTTAAGTGGGTGGTGGGGGGCCGAAAAGCAATAAAAATTTTCCAAACCGGTTGAAAATAATGTTTCGGTCAATTATCTACAACATATCCAAAATTCAATTTCCTAGGATGATTTGGCGGGAGAAGGGGGGAAAGACGATTTTCGCTGGATCTAACACGCCCCCAGCCCTCCAGAATTAACGTAGAGGGTTGAAATTTGGTGTGTTGATAGAGTTCATACCTAGGTTGTGCTTTTTGAAGGTTTTAATATTTTACTTCCACCCCCCTCATTTTTAAGCTACAATTTCATGCTTTTTTAACGTTTTCGAAGCTTGTACCACTCGCACAGGTCACCCGAATAAACCTAGAGGGCTGAAATTTTGTATTCGGATTGAGTTAGTATCAAGGGAGTGCCTTTTGGGGGTCTCGAGTTTTAACCCCTACCCCCACAATTTTTATACCCAATAGAACAGGATTTTTCTTGTTTTTTAACAGTTTCGTTCGGGTCAAAATCTCCCCAAATAAACCTAGAGGGCTGAAATTTTGTGTACAGGTTAAGCTAATAGCCAGACACTGTTTTTTGGAGGTTTCAACTTTTAACCCTTACCCCCACGGTTTTTACGCCAATATTTCCTTAATTTTTTTGCTTGTTTTCTAACACGTCTAGAGACTCTCTAAGGAAACCTAGAGGGCTGAAATTTTGTACGTGTATTCAGTTAGTATCCAGCTAGTACCTTTTAGGGAGTCCACATTACTTTTCCCCCCACTTCTCCCATTTCTACATCGGAATTGAATGCTATTGTTAAATGTGTTTTAAAGGCATTATTTTTATTCTAAATACAAGTAGGCGAATAGTAATTTTAAAAAATTTTAAAAAAAGTGAATTTACTTTTATAACAAATGAAATACATACATATTAAGTAATTTAAAAATGTTATTAAAGTCACTGTTTATTTATAAATTAGGAATTTTGAATTTTTATTATTTATAAAACAGAAATTTTGGATTTTTTTGGAAAGAAAAATATCTTCATAAAAGCATTCTAGTTTACTATTTAAGTTCCTTTTTTAATATTTAAAAATAAAACACAAAGGCAATTGGCGGATAAGCATGGGTAGGAATGCCCTCGTACACATTGTGTTGGCTTTTTCCCTGTTAACTGCTATCGGTACAAAATCGAAATTTACTGAGATTCAGCCCTTAAAAACTTAAAACCTTTTTTTAAAGCCCCGATCAACCTCATCATCAGTTTTGAGACCACCAAAATGACAAATCGCTTGTGGACTTTCAATTACATTTCGCTTGTAGACACTCAATACCGAAGTAGAAAGGAAAAATTCGACTTCCGTGATGGGGCTCCGCTGCTCACGGCGTTTTTTCAGATATGTTCCAAAATAATTAAATTTTCGATTAGACAACAATTTATACATAAGAACACCGAAATAAATAATTTTTAGATACAGTTTTAATATCAATTTTTAATATTTTTATTCAACTTCAAGCTTAGTCACTATCGTTACCCGAAAGAATAATGATTAAACTATAATTTAAGTAAAATATATGTTCGCATTTACATTTAGTATTTTTAATTTAAGTTTATGAATAACATTTTTCGTTTCGTCCCTATTCACCCGCCTGTCCCGATTCGGGCCGTCTACGGTAGCTGTTCAGGGTGTTCAGTGTTCAATATTTTGTTTTGCAAAAAAAATAGAGGAAGAAAGAACTGAATATAACTGACAGGCTTGTAATATGTATTTACGTATGTATGTATGCATTTCGTGTAACACACTGTATTTTACATACATAATATATGCATATACACAATACGTGCTTACATGGATCAGAAAGAAAAAAATATTATTTAAGCAAAAAGCAGAACCCTCAGCAACTGATGAACCTGTTTCCTGCTTTTTCAATAAGTGTCAAGTTGAGGGTAAATTATAAGTAGGGACCGGGTTTCTTCGGACTGGTCAGGACCGTACTTATTTCAATAAAATTTTGCAACTAATTACATTAAATTATGCACATTTGAATGAATATAATTGGTCAAAAATTACATTTTTCACCATTTAGAATACTAACAGCATTTTTTATTTGACAAAAGTAAGAAAATTCAAAAAATCGGAAAAATTTTTTGTAAAATATATTGAAAAGTTGTTGAATATTTAGACGGTCCACTATAATAGCTAAGACGTACGTATTTACTAAGATTTTTTATTTATTTCAATGCAGTTAGGTTTATACCTCAGAATCCAGTTATAATGAATGGATTTGAATGATTTTGGATTTTTTGAATTTCTTATGCTCAAAAGTAAAAAGTTTACCTCTTGAAATCTTCCGCTTTTTTTTTTTTTTTTTTTTTTAAGGGCAGTAATGAAAATGACGTTACTTTTTATGCGTAATATATTCTTTTTGCAGCTATATTTTTCTTTTCTATTGAGAATTATTTAAATTATCTATATAAAGTATACAAAGGGATAGAAAACGTCCTTGAAAGGTAGGTATTACATGTATAAGAAGAATGGGAATAGAGTGGGAAAGTAGTGATAGCGAAGAGTTCGAGGGACAGATGATTCTCTACTAGGAATACAGTCAGGGTTGCCAGATTGGGCGTATTCCTGCAATTTGGGCGGATTTCAAACATGTCTTGCGCTCATAATTTGTATTGGGCGATTTTCCACAATTTAGGCTATTTTTAAAGCAGTCCATATGATAACTAAACATGTTTAAATTTTTAATATTTTCTTTGTTTCTGAAAATTTCTTATTTTGTTCTTGGTTCATTCCAGTTCTTTTAACTTTTACTGCATATATATACTTGTTGTGCCGTTTCTATTTTATATATGGAAATGGTTGTATTGTTTGCAGAAATTCGAAAAATATATAACCACAATATATATATATAGATATGTATACATATAAGTACACATACCAACTCCATTATCAATAGCCAGATTTTCACATGTTTTAAGTTAATTTACTGTACGGTATTATCCTTATTAGAAGTGTAATTATCACAATTAACGTATGTATTGTGTATCATTGCAGTGATAATATTTAATTAGAATTTATTATTTATGCACATGCTCAAAATGGTTCTTCTATTTTCCCGTGGGAATGAGACATTTTCCCGGAGTAAAAAGTATCTTAGGTGTTGACCCAGATAATAAGTTATCATCACACCAAATTTCATCAAAATCCGTTCAATACTTTTTGCATAGGTAATATGTCCAAATGCTCAAAATGGTTTTTATATTTTCCCGTGGGAATAAGATATTTTCCCGGAGTAAGAAGTATCTTAAATATTGACCCAAGTAATAAGTTATCACCAAACCAAATTTCATCAAAATCCGTTCAATAATTTTTCGTAATGTGTGCACATGTTAAAAATGGTTTTTCTATTTTCCCGTGGGAATGAGACATTTTCCCGGAGTAAAAAGTATCTTAGATGTTGACCCAGGTAATAAGTTATCATCATACCAAATTTCATCAAAATCCGTTCAGTAGTTTTTGTGTGATACGCGAACAGACAGACAGACAGACTGACTGACTGACAGATAGACAGACAGAAAGACAGACAGACAAAAATTTTTAAAAAGTCGATGTTTTGATATCTACATCGATAACTATTTACAGTACCAGTACAATTTTCAAAAAATATTCAAAAAATTTCGTACACAGAAACAGTCTCGTTACAGTTTTATTATACGAGTGTGCATAGATAATTGCCTTTTTAACGAAATATAACAATCATTATTTTCGTAAAAAAAAAAAAAAAAAATATTCAAAAAATTTCGATAGTTGCATTTTTTAATGATATCTAACTTTTTTTATTTTTTCCGAAAATTTACAAATTTCCAAAATTGCGGTAATTGTAAATGGGTAAACTTTTTACTTTATGCCATTAGAAAACTCCCAAAAAGAAAATCATTGAAATCCATTCATTATAAATGGATTCCGTCATTTTCCCTTAATAATGACTAATTGCACTGGACTAATTATTGAAAAACAAATTTTTAACAAGCAACTATACTTCTATCTCTCAAAATTGAAAACAATAAAAAAAGATGAATTTATTTAATTTAAATGACATGTTACATAAATCACATAAATAATATAAACAAAAATACTTTTGATAGTCAATTAAAATTACAGTGGCACTTTTCAATTGTGCAGGTAATAAATAAAAGAAAAAAAAGGATGTTTACATAAAATACGTATAAATAATATTTTGATTCACATATGTATGTGTGTGTATGTAACTTGTGTACGTTGTTTTTATGAAAATATTTTGAACTTTTAGTCGCATTGAATGCAATATGTATACCTGCATATGCTAAAGACGAAACTGTCTGATCTGAAAGAAATCCGATACGTGATTATAAATACATACATGTTATTTTCCACTAACTTACGTAATCAAAACCAGAATAGTGGTCGTACCTACATATACATATATGTATTTTTAATTTGTTTATGTTTTAATTTTCGAAAGGGCAGTTTTAAAATATTTTAAATTCCAGTATTCATAGACATCGATATGTACGAGTACTTAAATGAGTAATAAAGTATATAATTATGTATGTATCAGTTTAAAAACTTAAGGGTAGGGTAAGGTATTAAAATAATTATTTTTGCATTTTTTTTATTTTTTAACTGAATGCATAATATCTCAAGAATATTGTCTCAAAATTTCAAGTTGATTGGAGCAAAATTGACGAAGTTATAAGCATTTTTGTTGTTACCTGGCAGATGTTTCGCTCTCTATATATATCTCTCTCTCAGTTATATTATAAAAATTTCAATGGAAGTACTAACGTGTTTATACCTGTACTGTATGTCTGTATATTTTGTCAGTGTAGGGTACAAAATTTAGTTTAGCAGTAAGTATTCTATATCAAGATAATCGGTAAATTTTCGGCAAGTACTTTGGAAGAAAAAACAAAAAAAATAAAAATAAATCGATGTCATATCATATACCTTACCGACTTTCTATATCCCCATTAGATTTCAGATCTGACGTCATTGTTATATGCTCTTTCGAAAATACTTCGAAACATAGGATAAAATCGGAAAATTTATTCAGAAATATGTTTAGTTACCTTATATATTCGGCCGTAAATTATTAATTCCCCTCGTAAATTAGTATTTAATGAAATAAATTGATTTAAATATTAAGCCCCGCCCCTTCTCTGTTTCAAAAGTCTTTTTCCATATGGAATCTGAAAGAAGCGGAGATCGCATTTGTTAAATTCCACACAGCTTAAGTTTAGTTTAACTTCTAGATACGTATGATTTGTAATAATAATTTCGCCTTCTATATGTTAGAGATTCAAAATATGAGGAGTTATATCAACTCGTAATCTGTTATTATTGTAGAAATAGTTATACGCATAACTCTGACTCATGTCTAAGACGAGTTTGTACAAAAATAATTCGTTTCGGGACTTTAACGTGAATTTTTTTATTTTATTAGAATAGCAATTTAAATTAAAGTACATTTAAATTGGAAACTTTGTATTTGTGCAAATTTTAAAGGGTAATTCAACAGAATTGTTAATTGCGCAAGTTCATAAGGTAGAATTAGCCGGGTCAGTAATGAAAGATTTCGTCAATATTCGTAAATATTCGCTTTTCATTAATAATTGTGTAATTTTTATAGGAATAATTTAGCATTTACAACATACAAAGCGTGGCGTCGTGACAAAGAGGTGTACAATTAGTAAACCGTAGGTGCCGTAGGTCGAGTGATCGAATCCGACCTCGGTGAATCTTTTTTTGGTTTTTCTTTTATTTTTGTTTATTTATTTTAAATAAATACATAATTACATTATTTATTTAATAAATAAAAGATTTTTGGTATTCGGGTAAGCAAGAAACGCTATTTTTTTCATTAATTAACACTATTTATTACAAAGGTTATTTTAACTATGTACTACAACTCTCGTAACTGTCTTGCTAACCAAACAATAAAAAAATTTTTAACAATCTAATCAACAATAAATTCATTGAGTGAGATAATAATCATTTTTATTGGAATTATTTATATAGTAAGTAAGCAAAAATGTTGACAAAAATAATTTTATTGAAAAATTTACATTTTGTGATTTTATAATGTTATATCTTCTCTTATATATATATATATATATATATATATATATATATATATATATATATATATATATATATATATATATATATATAATTCTCGTGTCACAGTGTTCGTTATCATACTCCTCCGAAACGGCTCGACCGATTTTGATGAAATTTTATATATATATATATATATATATATATATATATATATATATATATATATATATAATATATATATATATAATATATATATATATAATATATATATATATATATATATATATATATATATATATATATATATATATATATTCAGTAGGTCTGAGAATAGGTTGTTATCTATTTTTTATACCCCTTATTTTAATCTTATCTTGAAAAAGGGTCGTAGATTAGTTCGCTCCTGACTTATTATCTACTGACAGGTAAAATTAATTCCCTAATTGACGGTGGGGATATTACATATAGTAAGATGGAAAGCAAATATTCGTACATTAGTTAATATTTGTGGTCAATCAGATGAAGATAAAACTAGTTTAACAACCAATCTGTAAATAATTGTTAACTGTAAATAATTATAAATATAATTTTCATAAGAACATAAAAACATTTAAATAAAGGCACAAAAAAATGTATCTTAAGGCAGTTAATTTACGTAAGGAATTTTGTAGAAGGAAAAATATCATTATTGACACAAAATGTAATAAGTAGATTCGACTTTGTAAAATTTATGTCATATAAATTTACACCAAAGAACCGTGTCCCGATTTGGGCCATGGTGCGTCCATCAATGAATCTCATACTATCGGACAGGAGGTGTCCGGACAATCGCCCCCAGTTTTATATTTTCGATGGTTGTAAAAAGGGTGTCCGGACAATCGTTATTACTGACAATCGCCCCCACTGACAATTGCCCCCAGTTTTATTATTTTAGGTTGTTGTACACGGAGAAAAAAATCATATAATTTTTGTAGACAAAATTTCCGAAAAATTACCATGCTCTCTTATAATGCGTGCGCGATCGACGACCAAAATAAAAAATATGTGAAAAAAAAAATTTTTAGCGACAGCCTGCATATAAATTATTAAGAACGAACTAAAAGAAAGAAAATTGTTCTACATGTTTCAGTCATTTAAATGACTGAAACATGTAGAACATTAGTTCGTTCTTAATAATTTATATGCAGGCTGTCGCTAAAAAAAATTTTTTTTCATTTTTTTTTCATTTCATTTTACCTGCAGTTGGATTCTAATAATTTAAAAAATATGTGCTAGCATGATAAAATTTAATGTGTTAACACAACTTTTATCACACTCTTATGCATATATGTTATAGTTTAATTCTTGTTGTCGTACTCTTTCATTTGCGCATCTGACCCGCAACCTTATGTTGCTTGGGCGGTACCTGTAAAAACTTCGAACCTGTAAGAACTTTATTATGCATACAAAAATGATTACCAACAATATATTTTAATACTAAAGATAATGAAGTAACAAAATGATGAATTCAACGGTGACATCCCCGTCCTCTAACACAGTGTAATGAATACTGCTTGCTGCTTATAACAAAGTCAAATGGATCAAGGTGCTTGGTTCGACCCATCCGACCAAGTTGGTCGTCCAAACCTATGGTTGGCTATGTGACTTGCTATGAGTGAGGTACATTTCAACAGCGTTCACAACAAACACAACCTTCTTTATATTTTTTTCTTTCTACTATTAGCAGATAGCATTTCAAATATTATAATACAGCATGGTAATTTTTGTAAGAAAAGCAATTAAAAAATATTTTTTTGTCAGCAATGGAACTTTTTACTGTGCTGTTTTACAAATTTTACGGAACTAATAATACGGAAACAATATTCTATCCTTTAGATTTTCTATGATTAATTATAATTGTTATATTTTTATCGTACAAAATTGAATATGTTCGCCTTTTACACTTCGATTGTAGTGCTGAGCACAGTAATTTTTATATGAATTTTCTCTCCGTGTAGAGAGGAACTTGTCCCTACATATTATTTAACGAGAGGACATTAGTAATAAAAAATTTTACAAGTTAGTTTTACACTGGAACAAAATATTATATTAAGAAAATGTATCAAATACTCGTATTTTAAAACAGAAATCTCATTATGTTTTTATTTGAATGTTGATATGAATTATCACTAATCCATACAAGGAACAAAATGTGGAATTACTTACAAATATGGAATAAATGTTATAATTTCAAAAATGTTGCAGCTTTAACTATCGCGTCCAGGAAGCCGCATTTCTTTTTACATAATGTGTCTGTATAACTTTTTAAATGACGTCAGTTAGATAAAAGTTAATTTACTGAAATCTTTATATTTGCTTTTCTTACATACTGCCACACAGTATTATCATCTAAGTTTACTTACACGGCCAGGTATAAACAAGCTAATATACTGGGGGCGATTGTCACTGGTGGTGATTAACATCTGGTCAAATATAATGAGTCATACAGCCAGGTATAAACAAATTTAGTGGTTGGGGGCGATTGTCGCACTTTTTCAGTTGGGGGCGATTGTAGGTGGTGGCGATTGTCATATATTCGGATAGGAGCTTACGAGTACATTCACGAAAAAATAGTTTCATTGTTGAAAGTGGGCGTATGTTTATAGGCAACCCAACATTGATGACCAAATTGACATTTACATCTGTGAAGATTCTCCATCTGTACTATCAAATCTTATAAATATGTCTCCCATTTCTATTGATGGAGGTTTTATTGGCTGTGTCAGATGCCTTGCATATCCTAAATACCAAATAATATAGTTGCTATGTGAGCGCAACAGCCTACGGTTCGAGCCCCATTTTTGCAGGTACAATAGAAGGATTTTATTAAATTGACTTTTGTGCTAACAAGGTATCCCCACCAAATACGCTCATAAGAATGATATATTCTATCGATATAGGCGACGCACTATCTAATTATATATAAGCTACTTCGGGATTCATCATGGCCCAGAACCAGTACTATCCGGGACACGGTTCTTTATAATGTATTTAATATTAACACTTTCAGTCCCATGGCTTCGGCATCCGAAACCAAACAAAACATCCCCAGAGGCCGACCGCGGTCAATGGTTAATTGATTAGTTGGTTACGCATTATGTGTGCGATGCTTATCATCATTCATCACACTAGGATGTATTCCTACTCACACAAATACGTACCAACACAAACTACTCTTTTCTTTTCTATGTATAAAAAATTTTAAGATAAACAAAAAATACATAAAAAATACACTGCCAATGGGTGTGGCACACAGCTTCCTCGTGCTCGTAAAAGATTTTAAAACAGTATTCTACCAAATATATATACCATAAAATTATATTTTCGCCCTACAGTTCATAAAAAATTGATGTAACTCAAAATACTTAAGGACTAAATTATAAAATAAAAGTTAAAATAGTTTAGAAACTAACCCCCAAAATACTCTAAAAATTTGAGCTAGATAAGACTAGCAGTAAATAAGATATTGACATTTAATGGGATTTCATGGTAGCGGCGTAGCTACCGTTACTCCGATTTCGATTAAATTCATAGGGGACCATTTAGGAACCAAGCTACAAAATTTCTGAAAATTTCATAAAAAAGAATTAAGTAGTTCAGAAGTTATGCCACTTGGTGCAATTTTTGAATGACATGGTAGCGGCGTTGCTACCGTTACTCCGATTTTGATTAAATTCATAGGGGACCGTCGAGGAGCCAAGCTGCATAATTTCTGAAAATTTCATTAAATACAATCGAATAGTTCAGAAGTTATGCCACTTGGTGCAAAATTGGAGGCACACAGACGGACAGACAGACACCAAACCAAAATTGCTCAGGAAGCTCTAAAACGTAAAATGGGCGTAAAAAATTTGATTTTGGAGAGAAAAAATTTATTATTTTTCAAAAGTGATCACAATGCTTCCGCTACTTTAGTAGTCTCGGAAGCAATATAATTTATGTATATTTTTAAATAAAATTGATTTGAATGTCAGTGGATATGTTTATGTAGCATGTATGTTTACAGTTTTACACATACATATTGAACTGTGTTGAATATATTCAGTGTTTGAATCATTTTATTTTATGTATTTGTTTGTATAAAGTTGTTTTTTTTAAATATTTCCGGCTTCCGGGGAAGTTTACTATAAAAGTGCTCGGGTCTCATAGTGTTAAGTTATAAAACACAAATAAAAACATTCTTATTCTGTTTAATTTGTGTAATTTCTCTTTCTTTGAGTTCTTAGAATGAACCTTAATCACATTAGCATATAGTTACGGAAGCGAACTAGAATACGGTCTAGACGGGAGCGAACTAGTATACGGTCACGGGAGCGAACTAGTACATATATGACCCTTGAGGGTTATCTGACCGCGGGAGCGAACTAGTGTGCGCCGAGTATATATAATAGGCAACAGGTAAAAATTAAAAATTTACCTTTTTAACAAAATTTACAAAGTTACAAAACTTTGGATGTTAATAGTATAATTTATTAATTAAAATTCACATAGTGATTGAAAAAAATATTTTAATATAATTAATATAATATTAATATTTGAAATTAAAAAATTATAAATTATCTTATTAAAATTATCAGTATTAATATTTCATTATGAAAATTATTAAAAAATAAAGTAATATAAAAGCATATGCTTTAGATCAGTGTTTTTCAACCTGTGGGTCGCGACCCCTGGGGGGTCGCGAAGCCTTTTTAAGGGGGTCGCAGTTACTTTAACAATAAAACCACTGTAGTTCAATATATAATATATAATATTTAATAAAGAAAAGGTTAATTAAGGATTACATTAATGTGATGGTTTATTACTGTCGCTTGATAAAATTTCAAAACAAATAACTGCGGCTTATTTTCAATAACAGTACATCCGAGTTTTAAATAATTGTCGTCATATAGACGTTTTTTCTTTGCTTTTGTGTCATTACTCTCATTGAAACTTAAAGTTGGCGGTTGCGCATATCTTTCCAGAAACTCATCCATTTTCAATAATTACATTGAGCACAGAATTTTGGATATTAGACAATAAAAGACAGTGAGCAAGTACTAAACAAATAACAATAGTCAACTCAATAAATTTAAACACAATTCAAAGCGAATTCACAATTAAAATAATTAAAAAGTGTCATCCTTTGCTCGCCTTATGCTCCACGCAGCGCTCATTACGTCGCGCTATGTCTCGCTCACACAAGTCACGCGTGCGTTCAGAAGCTACCAAAATCGTAAAATTAGATGTTGACATAAAAATATGCCTGTTTAAAGTTTGTTTGTTACGTATTTAATTGATACCCAATTCAAAATAATTAATAATGATGATTAGATCCGATATTTATAACATAAAATAAAAGTTAGAAATAGCAAAGGGTAGGGTTCGCGAAATATTTTTCTATACTAGGGGGGTCGCGAAATATTTTTCCATACTAGGGGGTCGCGCCATGAAAAAGGTTGAAAAACACTGCTTTAGTTGATATAAACTGAAGCATCATTGGGCTTGCCGAGATTAGAAGAAACTTTTTAAAAATAGAAGAAACGAAGAATGGTCATGTATTTTGTCATTCAGCAGCGCTTAATGGTTCTTATGGTGCCGGGCTCTTAGTAAATAAAATATATAAAAATTGTATCGAAAAATTTATTGCAGTAAGCGAACGAATAGCTCTTTTAACTATAAGAACACATCGAACGAGGATACTTTTAATTCAAGTGCACATGCCTATTGCGGAATCGCCAAATGATGATGTAGAAATTGTTTATAACCAATCAGAAGAAACTATTTTAGAAAAAAAGAAAAAAGTTGATTTCTATTTAGTCATTGGTGACTTTAATAGTAGGGTGGGCAAATTACTCGCTGGTGAAGAAAATGTTAGGGGTAAATATGGTTATGGAGAACGCAATGAAAGAGGTGCACACTTGGTTAATTTCGCAGCTTGCCACAACTTAAAAAATGCTAATACGTTCTTTTTAATACGTTCTTTTTAAAGAAACTTTCACGAAGATGGACATGCAGCTCTCCCAATAATCAAAAATTCGAGTTGGACTACATACTGACAGACAATATGAAAGTAATTACAAAACAAATTTCGAAGTTTTAAACAGTTTTAAAGTTGATTCTGATCATAGACTTATAAGAGCAATATTAGTATTTACTATTTAGTAGCAAGCAACTTCGGAAAACTCAGTATTCAGACAAAAAACCAAAGAAATTAGTTGAAAACGATAACAAGTATGTAGAATGTTTGGAATCACAATTAGGAAGTATTTCAAAATTGAGTTTTGCAGAAATGTTAGTTGATGAGTTCTATCGGGTTTTTATCAGGTTATTATTATTATTTTTTATTTTTTTTTTAAATTAAAATTGGGGCACTGCTGCTCCTAGGAACTCACACGTGTAGGGACAGTGACATCTAATTACTGAGCAACATGTACTGTTCTGTCAGATAACTGATTACTGGGTACATGTGCCGTTCTGTCAGATGTCGGGGTCAACCTACACGGCAGACCGGTACGATGACTAGGCCACATTCGTCCGAGTCGAGGCTACAGAGAACGGGACAATGCCACAGAGTATCACAAAGCCAACATCTGACCTGTGTTCGTATCACTTCGACGGGGCGGAAGCCGCCATATCAACGCCCACGAACGCATCCGTACGAGGGGACGACGTCTCCTTACTGGGCGAGCTGGTTCAAGCTGTTCGGGCAGACGTCGACTCGTACGTGTGGCCGATGAGAACGAGTGCGTCGGGAGCCGCATTCCTACCCATCGAGATGACAAGAACAAGACCAGGGAAACATCACAGTAGGAGTAACAATTAAAAAGTACCACCGCAGGTATGAGAACCCAAGGTGGCATAACAACTATCACAGACACAGATCACAATTTTTACATAAATCACAGACGCAGTATCACCTTTTCGACACATCCGAACGGTATAGTCGGACTCCGAAGATCACGCCCACTGGAGTATGCAGCACTGGCGACGCGCTGAATTCCGATGAAGGTACTATTAATGAAACTCAGACTGACGCAGGCATAACACTCACTCGGGGGATACGACATCGTCCCCTCCACACGATCATCCTTGTCGAAACACGGTACCAGAGCCTCGTCAGCCTGCTAGCCGAAGCTAACAGTTGCCCGCCGGGCACGAACGGGGACGTGAAGGTTGGATTTTAGCCCAGCCTTATTATTATTATTATTATTATTATTATTATATTATTATTATTATTATTATATTATTATTATTATTATTTTTTTTTTATGGGACACTGCTGCCGGTGGATGGCGCGGTCAGCAGAGCCCGGCGGCATCGCATTCTATGGGCATGCGCCGCCATACAAACCGTAAAAAAAATAAAAACACAAAACAGACAGGGACACATAAATGCTCTAGACAAGGGACACACAATCACAGTAAAATAAAAGCCAACGATGAGGCCCTGCCATCCCAGGGCCTATTAATACGCTCGGTGAGGACAGGACAGTATAGTAAGGTGGGTCCTATCCATAATATACAGAAGTTCATGCCACCCTACAAGCCTAGGTTTCTCAGTGTTGCAAAACAAATTTCAGAAAGTTTAAATAAAAGACACTGGTAGAACCTCTTAGGAGTAGATAGTTGCTTTAGTGACATGCCACTGGGGGCCTGGAACCATCCCATGGATTCCATATAATAGTGAAGAATGATACCACTAATGGTGTTACAAACCGTTAGTGGTAAAACACGAGCGTACCAAATAAACAAAATAGGCAACAAAATATCACAGCTAGCTATCACAGTGACCCACTGCACTCATAGGAGGCTGAACTACCCACTGGTGCAGTGCGGATCATAACAACGCTGCCGGAGGCTCCGACAGCCTCCATTAGCTAAATAACAAACAAAAACTCAATAAAAAATGGAAACAACAACAAAGAATAACAACAAATTATCACAGATAATATATCACAGTTACCCACTGCATCTCTGTGGGCCTAAAACCACCCAGGGGTACAGTGAGGATCACAACAACACCGCTAGAGGGTCTAAAAGGCTCCTCCATTGGCAAAAAACACAGAAAAGGACGTAAAACAATAACAAATTCAATATGTGTTGTCTTATTTATTAACAAACCAGAGCCCCGTTAGCCTGCTAGCCAGCTAGCAGCCCACCGAGCACGACGAGGACGAGGGGTTGGATTTATGCCCAGCATTATTATTATTATTATTATAATTATTTTTTTTTTTATTTTATTGGGATATTGCTGCCGGTGGATGGCGCGGTCAGCAGCACCCGGCGGCATCGCCAACTGAGGGCATGCGCCGCCACACACGATATAGATAAAAACAACACGTAAAGACAGGGACACATAAATGTACTAGACAATGGACAAACATACACATAACAAAATTCACCGATGAGCCCTGCCATCCCAGGGCTTCATAAAGAACGGAAAGTCCTTGGTGGCGGTAAGCTAAGTACTAACCAGAACGTCCGGGCACTAAGGGCTGAAAACCAACGATGATGCTCCCCCCGAGGTGTAAAGGGTCTCGGGGTGGAGGAACCTGACTAGACAAACTCAAAAAAAGAAATAAATATCACAGTGCAGTACTAAAGAACGTAAAGAAAAAAACAAAAAAGTAACAGAAATATCACAGATAATATCACAGAATTCCATTGTACTCATGGGAGCCTGGAACCACCCACCAGTACAGTAGTTATAACAACACTATTGGAGGCACTAGTGGCCTCCGCTAGTAAGAAAATAAAAACAAACAACAAAACAACAATAACAACAGAAGCAACAACGAAATATTACAGATACAATATCACAGCTCACATATCACAGACAGTCCGTTGCACCCCGAAAGTCCAAAGCCATTCAGTGATGCAACGGGAACTAACAACACTTTTGGGAA
This sequence comes from Brachynemurus nebulosus, assembly GCA_035578155.1. Classification (NCBI taxonomy): domain Eukaryota; kingdom Metazoa; phylum Arthropoda; class Insecta; order Neuroptera; family Myrmeleontidae; genus Brachynemurus; species Brachynemurus nebulosus. The sequence continues at coordinate 18,599,769 of JAPWDM010000002.1, forward strand.
CCCGAGGGCCCCCAGCGGCCGAAAAACACAAATATAGAACACAAACAATAACAAAACTTATGCGCTAAAAAAAGATTTTGTGATTGTCCTATTTATTAACAAACCAGAGTCTCGTCTGCCAGCTAGCCGAAGCTAGCGCCCGCCGGGCACGCCGTGGACGTGAGGTTGGATTTTAGCCCAGCATTATAATTATTATTATTATTGTTTTTTTTTTTTTTAAAAGCACTGCCGCCGGTGGATGGCGCGGTCAGCAGCACCCGGCGGCATCGCCATCGGAGGGCATGCGCCGCCATAAACAGTAAAAATAAAAACGACACATAAAGACAGGAACACATAAATGCATTAGACAACGGACAAACATACACATGATAAAATCCAACGATGAGCCCTGCCATCCCAGGGCTTAAAAAGAGTGGACAGTCCTTGGTGACGGTACGATAAGTACTAGACAGAGCGTCCGGTCACCAAGGCCTGAAGACCATCGCTGCGACTCCCCCCGAGGCGCAAAGGGCCTCGGGGTGGAGGAACCTGACTAGACAATACACAAATAAATATCACAGATCAGTATCACGGTAAGTATCACAGATAAAACTTATGGCGTCACTGGGAGGCCGCAGGCCGACCAGTGAAGCAATAAGGAGTTAAAACAATACCGCTGCAGAGCCATAACAACAGGCCCACAGCGGCATAACAAAATATCACAGATAAATAAAATCAATTGATGTACCACCTCGGGTGGAAAACGCCCTCAGTGGTACATCGTTAAAACAAAGCATATTAAAAACAACCTTATTAAAAAACAAAAACAACAATATCACAAGTTTGACAATATTTCTTGCTCTGTGACACGATTCCGCTCCCCATAGCCTCGACAGTTCCGAAATGGCTTCGTCAACACCTAGGAACTCACATGTGTAGGGACAGTGACATCTGATTACTGAGCAACATGTATTGTTCTGTCAGATAACTGATTACTGGGTACATGTGCCGTTCTGTCAGATGTCGGGGTCAACCTACACGGGAGACCGGTACGATGACTAGGCCACGTTCGTCCGAGTCGACGCTACAGAGAACGGGACAATGCCACAGAGTATCACAAAGCCAACATCTGACCTGTGTTCGTATCACTTCGACGGGGCGGAAGCCGCCATATCAACGCTCACGAACGCATCCGTACGAGGGACAACGACGTCTCCTTACTGGGCGAGCTCGCTCAAGCTGTTCGGGCAGACGTCGACTCGCATGCGTGGCCGATGAGAACGAGTGCGTCGAGAGCCGCATTCCTACCCATCGAAATGACTCGCTTTTCGACTCGTCTGACGCGATTCACGAACAAACGCAAACATGCCCATACCAGCTACTACATTCCCATCCGTCAGTCATTGAGTATATGTCAGCCCCAATTCGCAACAAAACACAATCTGTACGTTCGGTGAAGTTTCGCTCAATACGGGAATGCTACACTGTCGATCCTACGACATTCATCCTTGTCGAAAATTTTGATCCGGCATCTTTTGTGAAAACAGTGGTACCTCGAGAAGGAAAGCTGCCGATCTTGGGTAGTCAGAGGCTAATGGAATCCGAAGATTACTGTATTGCGCATAAACTACCCCTGGAACCCTTAGCCTCCTTGACACCAATGGGGGATAAATATCCCTCACGGGTGCCAAGGGCAGCTGCTATAGGTGTCCTCATCATCATTATTATTGTTATTATTATTATTATTATTATTATTATTATTATTATTATTATTATTATTATTATTATTATTATTTTTAATTAAAATTGGGACACTGCTGCTGGTGGATGGCGCGGTCAGTAGTGTCCGGCGGCATCGCCATCGAAGGGCATGCGCCGCCAAAACGGGAAAATGATAAAAACGACACATATAGACAGGAACACATAAATGCATTAGACAACGGACAAACATACACATGATAAAATTCACCGATGAGCCCTGCCATCCTAGGGCTTCATAACGAGCGGACAGTCCTTAGTGGCGGTACGCTAAGTACTAGCCAGAACGTCCGATCACCAAGGACTGAAAACCAACGATGGAACTCCGAGGTGTAAAGGACCTCGGAGTGGAGAATACTGAGTAAAAATATCACAGATAACAACATCACAATAATATCACAAGGAAAAAAAAAATATAAGAGGAAAATCTTATTACGTCACTGGGGAGCCACAGGCCGACCAGTGCCGCAATAAGTAGTTAAAAACAAAACCGCTGAAGGGCTACAACAGCAAACCCACAGCGGCACAATAAAATATCACAGATAAGAATAAAAAAATGATGTACCACCTCGGGTGGAAAAGGCCCTCAGTGGTACATCGTTAAAACAAAACGGATTAAAAACAATCTTATTAAAAAATAAAAACAACAATATCACAGATTTCAAAAATTTCTTGCTCTGTGACACGATTCCGCTCCCCATAGTCTCGACAATTCCGAAATGGCTTCGTCAGCACCTAGGAATTCACATGTGTAGGGACAGTGACATCTGATTACTGAGCAACATGTACTGTTCTGTCAGATAACTGATTAATGGGTACATGTGCCGTTCTGTCAGATCTCGGGGTCAACCTACACGGGAGACCGGTACGATGACTAGGCCACGTTCGTCCGAGTCGAGGCTACAGAGAACGGAACAATGCCACAGAGTATCACAAAGCCAACATCTGACCTGTGTTCGTATCACTTCGACGGGGCGGAAGCCGCCATATCAACGCCCACGAACGCATCCGTACGAGGGACGACGACGTCTCCTTACTGGGCGAGCTCGTTCAAGCTGTTCGGGCAGACGTCGACTCGTACGTGTGGCCGATGAGAACGAGTGCGTCGGGAGCCGCATTCCTACCCATCAAAATGACAAGAACAAGGCCAGGGAAACATCACAGTAACAATTAAAAAGTACCACCGCAGGCATGAGAACCCAAGGTGGCATAACAACTATCACAGACACAGATCACAATTTTTACATAAATCACAGACGCAATATCACCTTTTCGACGCATCCGAACGGTATCGTCGGACTCCGAAGATCACGCCCACTGGAGTATGCAGCACTGGCGACGCGTTGAATTCCGGTCAAGGTACCAATTAAACCAAATCAAATTGACGCAGGCATAACACTCACTCGGGGAATACAACATCGTCCCCTCCACACGATCATTCTTGTCGAAACACAGTACCAGAGCCTCGTCAGCCTGCTAGCCGAAGCTAACAGTTGCCCGCCGGGCACGAACGGGGACGTGAAGGTTGGATTTTAGCCCAGCATTATTATTATTATTATTTTTTTTTTTTTTTTTTTTTAGTTAAAATGGGGGTACTGCTGCCGGTGGATGGCGCGGTCAGCAGCACCCGGCGGCATCGCCTACTAAGGGCATGCGCCGCCAAACACAGTAAAAATAAAAACAACACGTAAAGACAGGAACACATAAATTCAATAGACAACGGACAAACATACACATATAAAATCCAACGATGAGCCCTGCCATCCCAGGGCTTAAAAAGAGCGGACAGTCCTTGGTGACGGTACGATAAGTACTACACAAAGCGTCCGGTCACCAAGGCCTGAAGACCATCGCTGCGACTCCCCCCAAGGCGTAAAGGGCCTCGGGGTGGAGGAACCTGACTAGAGACACACAAACGACTAGAGATTTATATCACAATTTTATCGCAGATAAAACTTATTACGTCACTGGGGAGCCACAGGCCCACCAGCAACCCTAGCTTCTTCGCGAGCTTCTCGATTATCGTCATGTCCGGTAGGTATTTTCAATTTTATAATTCGGGCTACATGGTCACGCAGATTTTGTGGCGTTAAATTTGAGTGTTCGGGATGCATATGGCACCATATGGCGTGCATCCTTGCCATGTACCCTCTCTTATTTGGCTCACTTTGTGCGCGGCACGTGAGCAGATCACGTCTCAAGCTGTCCGTCCACTCCAGTCGAACGAGACGAGAAGATGAGTTTTGACTGGTTCCGCCTTTTTGTGCGGGCCCATCCGAGAGACCCGCGGCACGACCAGCCTTCCTAGTTCTATTAGCGTTAGGAACTAGTAAAAAACCTGTTAGGGGTAGTTAGCCTGTTAACAGAGACCACCATTTAGCGCTGGTTGACTCCACGCACCAGGTACCAGAAAGTACCTGGCCTTAGCCCGGGGACCCGGGAGCGCTACTTCCCGAATTGTCGTAGCAACCGACTACCGAAGCAACCGGGTGTTACAACAAGCCCCTGGGGGTTTATTATTATTATTATTATTATTATTATTATTATTATTATTATTATATAAAGGCATAAGAATAACAAAGTGTAATATAAGAAATTGAGACATTAATGAGTTAATTATTTATTAATTAAAAAAAAAAATGTAATTATGTATTTATTTAACATAAATTAACAAATCGTTGGAAAGTACCTACTCAGATCTTTTACTCAAGTAAAAATAAAACAAAAATAGATATCTGCAAAAATGGAGGCAAGTACTTTGTCAGCTGAATATTGGTTTGCAACATAGTTTACGTCAAATAAATAAATAAGCAAAAGAACAAATTAAAAATAAAAAGACATATAAATAAATAATTTCACAACTGCATTTAGTATTAGTATTTTAAAATTTAAAAAAAAAAAAAAAATAGTTGGAATCGATTTTTATGCCAAGTACAAATATAATTATAATAATTATGATAACCACCATTTTAAATTTAAAAATAAATCCTTTCAAAAAAAAAAATAAATAAATAAATAAATAAATTTTTTGAATAACAATTTCGATTTTACTTGGCCCAAATTGTTATTGAAAAAATTTATTTTGATTTTTTTTTTTTTTTTGAAATGATTAATTTTTAAATTTAAAATTTGTGGTTATCATAATTATTATAATTATATTTGTACTTGGCATAAAAATCGATTTCAACTATTTTTTTTTTTTTAAATTTTAAAATACTAATACTACATGCAGTTGTGAAATTATTTATGTCTTTTTATTTTTAATTTGTTCTTTTGCTTATTTATTTATTTGACGTAAGCTATGTTGCAAACCAATATTCAACTGACAAAGTACTTGCCTCCATTTTTGCAGATATCTTCAGATATCTGTTTTTGTCGGATCAGTTTTATACAAGAATTTTTAAGTGTTCAAAACTTTAAAGCGTTTTCCTCACAGCTCACGTTTTCAAAGTCGGGGCCCCTCATAACTTCAAAACTACAGCACCGATCCATTTGAAATTTTGAACACTATTTCTGTACATCATTTACGAGGTAACGCTGGAGAGTTTTTTTTCAAATTTGTTAATAATTTTTATTTTACAATAACAAATTAGCCAATTTTTTTTTTTGCAAAAATCGTGTTTTTCCGTTCTAAGTGTTCCAAAAAAAGTGAAAAATTGAAATTTCGAAAAACCCTCACAGCGTTACCTGAGGAAAACTGTTATCTAACGAATGAACTTTAATTTTTTTTATTTCGGATGATTCAGCACCAAGTTATGAGGGGCACCACATTCTACTTTTTTTCTGAGACACGTTCGAATAATTGCTGCCATTACTGTATTTGTTAATATTTCTTCCTGACAATTTTATACAATATTCTTCGAATGTTATACTTTAATGTACCACTGGTTTTAATAAAGAGATTTTAACTGTGTCGTCACGAAAAAAAAATAACAAAAACATGCCTTTTTTGTACGAATTAACCTTACCCTCTCCTTAAGGGGAGGTTTACTTGAGAGTCGTTAAAAAAAATCGATTTTTTTTTTAAGAAATTGGTAGCTAATTATGTGTAGAATATGTTCCCAAAGTGATTTTGCTGAAAGTAATTTAAGGGAAGGTTTACTTGAGATTTGATAAAAAAAAAATCGATTTTTTTTGCCGAAATTGATAGCAAATTATGTGTAGAATATGTTCCCAAAGTGATTTTACTGAAAATAATTTAAAAACAAGATTCTTGCACATTAACCGAATCCAGCTTTCTATAAAAAAAATTCAAAAAACGTAGTTCACGCAATAATGAGTATTAAATATAAAATTTTGAAATTACGTTTCTTTATATATATTTTATAATATCTCGGAACTACATTTTTGGAACTGGCGGACACGATTACTCAAAAACTGTTCGATGGATCCTTTTTTTAAATTTTTTATTTTAAAGATAATTCAATTCTTCGGCACCTCTACCTAAGTTCGATACGCTTTCAATATTTTTTTTATTTTTAAATTTACTTTAAAGACCGAAAAATAAGACAAAATTCGTAATAAAAAGTTCAAACATTCGCCATTTTTTTTTCTTTCAGCAATTTATTGATATTATAGGTAGAGGTGCCGGTACCATTGATATATGAATACTATATAATATATTACCAAGGCAATCTTAGGCTAAGCGCACACTACGTTTTTTCCTCCGCTGTTTTTTTTCAGCAAAAAGTGTGAAGCATTATACTCCATATAGAGAAGCTGCATAAAGACTAGTGGCGCCTTTTTCAATAATTTTATAAGTACATGCGTAAGCATGTCAGCGCAAATTTTTTGTAACCATAGATTTTCACATAAATTCATTAACACGTTTATACTTTTGTATTATTACTTTTTAATATTTATAATTTTAATATATAAATATTAAATAAAGTAAATACAGACAACCTGCATTGTCACCATTGTCACTAGTGACGTCTCTATAAGTCAATTTATAAGTTTTTTCCAAGTTATTGTTGTTGTTTTTTTAAATACAATAGATAAATTGACTACGTCCAATGCAACATTGTAACTACACAGATAAATATTTATTTATTACTAAAAATTTAAATTAAATCTTTTTAAAAAATGTATAATTAGCCACTTACTTTAATAGTTATATTACAATGAAGTCTTATATTTGTTTGTCGCATCACTGGCTGTTATTCCACTTTGGACACAAATATATAATAGTTCTTAAATCTCGTGTACATATGACCATTTTGACACAAGTATTTTCCTTTTTTGTAACAAGAATTACATAAATCAGTCACTTAGACATCTCGAAAACCGCTTTTTATAATAATTTTATTTGCAATTTGACATTTTTCATAAAAAAATAACAAACTTTTAATTCAAAATAGCCTACTTATATTAATTAAACTCTTTCATTTAAAAAATGCTAAATATAGGCACCATACGCGCTAGTGTCGTAATTCAAAGATCAGGCAGGTTCTCTATAAGCGAACGCACTACGTTTTTTTTTCAGAGGCGGAAAAAAATTTTTTTTTTGCTGGAAAAAAACGCGTAATTTTTGTAACACGTATAAATATATGACAACACGCGCACTTGCGTAAATAAGCAAGCGGTTTTCTTGATTAGTGTGGTTATGTATCATATTATGATGCACTAATACACAACAGAAATGTATGTAAAATAAAATTTTAGTCAAAGTATCGCCAGATTTGGAATTTTAATAGAAAATTTGACGAAGAAAATTAAATATGAAATAGACAAAAGCCCCCCCCCCAGTATTGGATAAAATTCTAATATTAAGGTATTTAAGAATATTGTAAATGTTTTTGGCGAGAAGTTTGTTAAAAAATAACTAATAAATTGGACTGCATTACAGATAAAAAAGGTAATTTAGGTTTTGGTAAATAAATCTTTCTACAAATATAATTATCTGAAAAGAAGATTGGTTAAATCCTTTGTTAAATATGTAAATGGGAAAAGCGGGAAAAAATGAGAATCCATTCATAAGTTTGACATTTTAATAATTAATTTTGAATTATTTGTATTTAATTATAATAATTATGTATTTTTAAAATAAAATGTTTTAATATGTTTATTGTTTTGTATTTTTATTTATTTAGTCATTAAATTATACAGAATTTTGCGTACAAAAAGTATTTTTGATTTTATAATGTTGTTGCCATCGTAAAGCCCCAGTAAAAGAAGCTTAACGAACGTCCTGATTTTGATAAAATAGTTAATTTAATAAATTGGACTGCATTATAGGTAAAAAAGATAATTTAGATCTTGGTGAATGAATATTTTTACAAATTTAATTATTTAAAAAGAAGAGTGGGTACTATCTAAAATATGTAAATGGTGGAAGAAAATGAAAATGTGTTCATAAGTTTGACATATTTTGATAATTAATATTGAATCATTTTGTATTTCTTAATAATATTTTAAAAATAAAAAAGTATTAAAATTAAAAAATTCAGAATTTTACATACTTTAAAATTATTTATAATTTTATAACGTCATATTACTAATGTAAAGCACCAGTACAGCAAGCTTAATGAACGTCCATTTTCGAAATAATTTTAAGTCCCGCCAATTCCGCTACTGAAAAAAAAAACGTAGTGAGTGCTGATGACGCGTTTTCAGCTTTTGTGGAAAAATGCCGAGCGGAAAAAAAACGTAGTGCGCGCTTAGCCTTAAGTGAAGCATGAGTCTCCAGTTTGTCCAAGTCAGTAGCGTGCTAAAATTGTGTATATTTAAACTTCTAAATTTTTATTTTTAATTGTATTTTTGGTTACAATAATAACTGTGATGTAAAAATATAAAAAATATATATTTATAATTATTTAATATTTTTATAATTATATAATATTTTTATTTTTATAATATATATTTATAATTATTTAATATTTTTTGCATTTACATACATTAAATACTTAATAATTACATTAAATGTGTGTAATACATCTATATGATCCAGCCTATTCGTTTTATAACTTCTACCCAAAGTTTTCGTTTTCTTTTATTTTTTAGAAACTTATGAGAAGTTTAAAAAAATTTAAAAACTGTATTATTCCTATTAATGATACAAACAAATAGCCTAAAAATATTGTATAACATTTCATTTGAAAATTTTGCTCATAATATTTATACTTCAAATGCACATATTTAAATCATCTTTTTAATTACAACCTTATATGCTTATCAGTTTTAATATAATCTTATGAAAAGTTAAAAAATTTTGTCATTCGTAATGGCACCGGGAAAGGTTATCAATTAATACATAAAATTAAAAATTTTTGTAATACTAGAAAAAAAAACTGAAAAATTATTCTCTACTTTTTTCATCTATCTATTTTAAAACATACATAAGGTATATTTATTTAAAGTAGTGAAGATAATGGAGCTACGCCACTGGCTGTTGCTAGGGTCGCCATAGTGGTTGCTAAGGACGCCATAATTTAAAATTAACAACATTTTCTCACATAAAAATAGAATATAAAATATTTCCATACATTAGAAAAAAACAAACTTATATTAAACTATAGATAAAATACGTAATATTTCATGATTAGTAAGTATTTGAAACTAAAGTTTTTTTTTTTTAAAATTAGGTTTAACTCCAATTTTAATAAGTGAGAATTAAATTCAAATATTTAATTATGTGAAAAAATGAATTCCTTCGTAGTTTTTACTCGTAGATTTAGTACAGCCAAAAGCAACGCACATAATCATTTTTAAAAAAAAGTTAAAATTTTAAAATAATCACAATCAAATTTGCACAATACTAGATTAAAGCCAAAGTAATATTGACGACCAATAGTCTCCAGTTGTTGTTAGTGATGACTTCAATTGAGTGTATATAAAAAGTAGCTAGGGGCGCATCCATACTATTCATATATCAATGGGCGGTACTCTTCATATATTTTATAAATCTTTTTTTGTTTTTGGATTTCGGTGGTTTATTACTGGCGCTAGGATGTCCACCAACAAGACATTGGATTTTCGGATCGTCACACTGCACTATCTATAATGGACACTTTTTTATATTTTTCCTTGAAAAATTTTTTTGTGTAGTTTAATACTTAATAAATAGCACTAGAAAACTATTGTAACAATAATAAATTACATGTTAATACGCAGAAAACGAAAATGATAATTTTTCACAGAGGGAGACTGCGTAAGGAAAAATATAAGTTTATATTTAACAATGAAAAAATAGCAATAACTTCTGACGTAAGTTACCTTGGCATAAAATTTAATCAATCAGGTTCATGGTCGCAGACGGCAGAAGATATGATAAGTCGGGCAACAAAAGCATCTGCGAAAGTGAGAGAAATATTTAAAAAATCACAAATCGATTCGTGGGAAGGTAAATTACAAATTTACGATTCAATGGTGACGTCAGTGTTGTTATATGCTGGTGAAATTTGGGCTTTGCAACACACAGATATAATAGAAAAAGCACAGGTGAGCTTTTTCAAGCACCTGTACTACTGGCCAAATAATACACCAAATTATGTAGTAAGGTTAGAGACAGGAATTGTTGGCTTGGAGTTGCAGGTGTTTGGAAGAGCATACAACTGGTGGAAAAAAATTCTAAGCATGCCAGAATACCGATTATCCAAGGTATGTTTTGACAGGTTGCTAGAGCTAGACAGAAATCAACAAGCTACGAAAATGAAATACAACTGCGTTACACAATTCCGTCAATTTTTTTCTTTGCTTAACCAACAAGAAGTATGGGACGAACAAAATATTAATTTAGCTAAAGAAAAATATGGCGAGTTGAAGAATAAACTTAAAGAAAAACTAAAAATAAACGATTGGGAGAAAGCACTAAATTCTAAATACTGTATTTTGTATCAAGATATCAAAACAAGTTTGGAAACCGAGGAATATTTAAAATTCAACGTGCATATAGACAAAATCAGGGTAATTAGTCAGCTGAGGATCTCAAATATACAACAAGTGAACATATACTCTAAAAATTTGAAATTAAAATTAAAAAGTGATAATATTTGTAATGCCTGTGGTGGAAATGATAGAGATACATTAGTCCACTTATTAATAGAGTGCCCTGTCGATTTTATTAGAGAACAATTCTTCACGCAAAAAAATATACAAGTAAATCTACCTGATATCCTGCAAATAAACAATAAAGCTAAGATGAATGCTGTATATCAATTCCTGGAGGCTTGCTACAAAATTAAAACCCAATAATAAACCATTCGGAAAAATGTTTTCCTGCCTGTTGTAAATTGTACCTTAATAAAACAAAAAATTTTACTGCTGATGAATAATGTAACAATATTAAATATTAAATGTATCGTTACTCATAAAAATACACTATCAAAAATGTGCATTATAACCCCTAATATTGTAAAACTTTTATATAAGTATACTATATAATATATATAATATAAATTTTATGTATGTATAATTTATAATGTATAGTAATTTGTACTTAAATAATAATCTATAGAAAAATGTTAAATTTAACTGAAATAGACCATATGTATGTATGTGTGTATGTATATGTGCATGTGTAGCACATTATGTACTACCAACCAATTTGTATAAAATTGTATGATTAAATCAAAACAATAAATAAACTAACTACTTAATAAATATGTGCACAAAATTTGAAATTGATATTTATTTCCGTTCTTGAGAAAAAAATTCTAGAAAAATACATAATTTTTAAGGACTCTCGAGTAAACTTCCCCTTAAGAGTATAAAGAGTATACTTTCAAAAAATAAAACAGCAAATTGTAGATTTTAACATCTTGATGCTATCTCTACCGCACACTGAATTCATGGAAATTATTTTTAAATTCTCATATCCACTTTAAAAAAGAACAGACTCATTAAAATTTCCGTAAATATAGTATTGCTTGTCTTATTTAGAATTTTATTTTCTTCAGTAACAATATTCTAATGATACTGAAAATATTTAGAAAAAAAAAGATAGAAATATAAAACTTTAAGGTCACAGTGTCTCTTATTCTTTTTTACATGTATAGAATGATTCTTACATGGATGTAAAATTTAATACACAGGCATGTGGCATTCTTCTTCTCTATACATAAGAGCTTATTATCCTTCCCAGCAGGATAATTTTAGTTCAAAAATTGAATATTTTTGATTTTTGTAATATTTAAGGGCCAAGCCGACCAGTACGGGTAGGCAATCATATCATTTCTCGCAATACATACTTATGGAATTATAAAATAATTATACTATGATATCTGACATAAAAAGAAACCGTGACATTAACTACTTATCTATACTTAACTATTATTGCTCGGAAATTATGATCCACTTAAGTTTGAATTCAAGTTAAGTAGTGCAATTAAAATATACAGTCATCATACTCATCATGAAGAATGATACGTTTGCCTGTACTGGTCGAACGAAGCTTTACTTGACTGAAAACAAACCGTAATAACAAAAGAAATAATATACCTACAAAAAAAATCCACTTGTCTACAGTAAAAAGAAGTCTAATATTGTGTATGCAATTTTTATTATTCAGTAGTTTGAATGCTTAGCGGTTTGAATATGCACCGAATCAAAGTTGAATTTAATTTTTTTTTATTATTATTAGTTTAAATCAAATTATTACGAAATATGTGGGTGAAAACAAAAGCGAAAATAAGAATAAATAAATACTGAGTTTCAAAACACCAGAAAATGAAAATAATCATTAGGTACAATTTTTTTTTTATTAGTATTAGAAAATGATTAATTAGAGCTGACAACGTTGTAGGACTTTCTCGTACCGCAAGTTGTAGGACTTTCCCGTACCGTTTTTATTTTCTTAAACTTACTACGGAAGAGGAATAGGAAAATTCTATTCTTGAAATAACTGAGACCTTTCACTATACTTTTCTTCACAAATTTAATAAATTTTTTCTTAAAAAGTTTCATAAATTTTTAGAGACAAGGTCTGGAAAAAACAAAAAATCCAGGAAAATATGTGCTACTAGCTGTACCCGCGACGTCGTTCGCGCGACGCATTGTTATAAATTCAATGAGAAGTATATAAGTGTAATAATTATAAAGAACTTGCATAGAACAATAATTTTTGCGTAATGCATCCACGTGTTCAAAATGGTTTTTCTATTTTCCCGTCGGAATGAGAAATTTTCCCGTAATAAAAAGTATTCTAAGTGTTGACGCAGGTAATAAGCTATCACCACACCAAATTTCATCAAAAACCTTTTAATAGTTTTTGCGTAAAATGTGTGCACATGCTCAAAATAGTTTTTCTGTTTTCCCGTGGGAATGAGACGTTTTTCCGGAGTGAAGAGTATCTTGGATGTTGACCCAGGCAATAACTTACCACCATACCAAATTTTATTAAAATCCGTCCAATAGTTTTTGCATAATGTGTGCACATACCCAGAATGGTTTTTCTGTTTTCCCGTGGGAATGAGACAGTTTCCCGGAATAAAAAGTATCCTAGATGTTGACGCAGGTAATAAGTTATCATCACACCAAATTTCATTAAAATCCAATAGTTTTTGCGTGATGCGTGAACAGAGACAGACAAAAATTTTAAAAATCTCTGTTTTGGTATCTACATCGATAACTATTTACAGTATAGTTTTTCAATATTTAAATGAGATGACTTTTCAAGTACGGCAATAATCAGCAGTATTGTTGGCAGCATATTACCTACTTATCTATATGAATGCAAAAAGAAACCGTCGCTTGTAAAACAGGTAACAAATTTAAATACAATTGGAATGAACATACGGTGGTATTTGTTGTAAGCAATAAAATAATTTAACATCTTGAAAGTTTATGGTCACTAATAACACCCTCTCGAAAAGTCATCCCAAAAATTGTTGGAAAAGATATACCAGTACAATTTTCAAAAAATATTCAATGTACAGAAAGGGTCTCATTACAGTTTTATTATATATATAATGGATATGAAATTTTTTAAATTAAAATATTAGAATATAACATTATCTACTTATTTTCTAAAATTTATCGCATGTATTTTTATTTGTCAACAAGGCAATTATTCAAAGTCCATTATGTCCTTAACTATTGTTAATACATTTGTTGGAAGTTTACAGACAAAATACAAAGACCACTACCCCATTTGAAAAAAGTTTAAATATATTTGTTCTCTGGTTGCAGTTATATTTGGTATAAATGAAAATAAAGAGAAAAAACTTTTTTAAATATAAACATATCAGAAAAATATTCACAAATACTAAGTTTACTTTTCTATTTACGAGCTAATGGGTAGCTCGGGAGTAATTTTTATTTCAAAATTACATTCTTAAAAGATATAAAATATGTTATTAGGAATCAGATTTTTTTTAAGATCTTCCCCTCGTTGGTAAATTGCACTGAAACTAAGGCTATATTTGATGGTTTTCAAACTCGTTTTTCATCCACTTAAAAATTGAAATTCTACTTCCTAATAACGTTTTCTATGACCATTGTCTTTATTCACTGAAAATTTGAAATTCATACCTTAATTCTACGCCGCGAAAATAGAAAAGTAAAATCGCCTATTTTTGATGTTTTTTTTCATAGGTAAGTATACCCTTAAGTTTGTTAAACATTTTTTCTGTCTCTGCCATGTTTAATATTTCATAACAATCTTTTTGTATCCATTAATTTCCAAAATTTATTTTAGGGAAAAACAAATATATGCAAAACGGCCCAGAATTGTCGAGCAATACTTTTAGAACACCTAAAAACAGGGCCGAATTTACCCAAAGTGCCGTCCGGGCCACTGTGAAAAATGTCGCCCCTGACAAAAAATTTAAAAAAAAAATTAGAATATAATAAAAATAAGAATCCTATACACAAAATGTTAAATTTAAACATTAAATAACTCTAAAATATTTTGTCGGGTTGAGGAAGTCGCATTTATTTTTCTTTTTGAAAGTTTCAGGTTAATGAAATAAGTTATCTAACTATATTACATTCTATTTTGATTTTTTTTTTAGGGCCCGAAGGACCCTATTAATTTACTTGCGTGATAGAAGCATTATTATTATTAGTGTCTCGAAACTTCATTGACATTTCTATGAAAATATATTCTCACTTTTGTGGGGCTATATGTGGGGCTGCGTACTATTATTAAATTTAAGGCTAACTTAACAACCAGAGTTAAGGCTAACTTAACAACCAAAAAACATAAATAACATTAAAAAAAAATCCACGTCCCTGTGTACAAATATATGTATTATACTAATGTTGAAAGCGTAGCTTACACGATACAGTAATTTTTTCTTACTGTCCCGTAGTTCCAAAATATCTTTAAATTTGATACTGAACAATATTAATTTCCTATAATAGCTTTGAGGACATTTAGTTGTAAATTAGATATATTTTTTTATTCATTTTGCATGTTCAAAAGCTAATTTATTGGAATTTATAACTTAGTAAGTTGTAATTGACTATTAAGTGATGTGTCAAGTTTACACATGTAAACTCAACTATATTATATGATCTGTTTTTTAGTTTGTGCAACCCTTGGAGTAATGGAGACACAGCAACTATCTCTATCATGAAATCTGTAGTGTGCATTTTTGTGTACCTTAGGCTCGTAGGTAGTCAATGCCTCACTGGCATTCACCCAGTGTAGGTCAGTCAAACAACAATGGATTTGATTGTTGTTAGCACTTTAGAACCCCCACACGCAGCGTTTTGGTATCACACATATGTATGCGAAGAAGGGTCACGTGACTGCCACCTCTATTTCGATTACGCACACATACACAGTGTAGCGCGCCAATACAAAGTAAACACCGTGCACGTATATAACCATAGAACAAATAGAACGAATACAACTATATCTTTTCTGCAATCCTTATTGGCATTTATGTGCATCTTAGGCTGCTTAGTGTCACTTGCTCAGTACCCGTCGCTGAGTGTAGGTCAGTCAAACAACAATGGATTTGATTGTTGTTAACATTGTAGAACCCGCACACGTAGTTTTGTGGTATCACACATATGTATGCGAACCAGGGTCACGTGACGGCTATCACCACCTCCGATCACTCACACTAACAGAGCTTACCGCACAAATACAAAGTAAACACCGTGCAAGTATACAACATATTTTCTATCTCAAGTGGTTACACTGGTTCCAGTCGTATAGAGATATGTATTTTATCTCTAGTGCTCTATGTATACCTATAACATATTTTCTATCTCTTTCATTCATATAGATAAGATGGTCACTAATAACACCCTCTCGAAAAGACATCCCAAAAACTATTGGAAAAGGTATACCTCTATACTCTGTGCTTAGTTGTGAATTAATAAATTTAAATAAACTCACTAAAAGAAAAAAATAAAAATCTGGCAACCAATTTTTGTTATAGAGGTCACGTATACATAATAACAGTTTATTCATTTTAAAGCTGTCACAGAAATAACAGGTAAAATATTTGTACTTTTGTCGTAAACATGCGCAAACAAACAATATTTACGACTAACTAGAGGTCGAACGGTACCAAAGGAAAAAATAGGAAACTACACTTCAGTTTAAATGTTAACACGAATCGTCCTAGACGGGTTAAGAATGTTACAAGAAACTTGCCTTCAACGGGTTAAGTGATGTATGATCACGTATATGTTATTGCAGTTAACTTCATTCAAATACGTACCCATTCATACCTTCGATATATGGAGGGTAGATACTACGATACCTACCCTGTATGGAGGGTAGATATAAGGAGGACCATCTCTGTATCAAAAAGTGTCCATAGAAAGGCGTAAATAGTGGCAGCGCTACTGTAGCAAAAGGGTAAATTTAGAGAAGTAAACAAGGAAAGAAAAAATCCGCGTTGTTACGTAATATAATTGTTTTATTATTTTAAAAATTTTTATAAAACTGAACACAATAAAATCACTAAAAGACATTAAAAGTTCACGTAATTGTAAATCACTTTCAACGTGTTTCACAGCGATTTTTTTTGTAGGTTATTAAACAGCACACTTCACTCCGTCGACAACTACAAAGATCATTTCATACACTTTTGCTACTCTAGCGCTATTCTGGCGAGTTTTTGAACTGTTATTTAGTACTTAAAACGGGACACTTTTTGAACTATTTTTCTATTGTTTTCCGTACAAGGTAGTCCTCCTTATATCTACCCTCCATACTACCCTGGTTAATGATAAACAACTGATTTCAACTGACATCAATTGACAACAAAACTTAGGTTACTAAAAATCAAAACTAAAGAAAAAAACATTGTATAATAAATTGTAAACTAAATTATATTTATAAAGTAAGAAGATGTATTTTATTTATTTATTTTTTCTAGTTAATACAAACTCAAACAACAATAAACAATTTATGAATACATATGCAATTGTGCTTTTCATATAAGAATTATGTACGTATTTGTTATTATTATAAATTTTGAGTAGGTAACTAATACATGATACTTAATAATCATTAATTTTGTGAATGTATTGATAAAATAAACTTTGTTTTTACAGAAAAAAAAGTAAGTTTATCCATCCAAGACCGTTATATTTTACAACATTTGGATGCTGGTGAATCAGCAATTAATTTAGCTTCCCAATTCAATGTATCAAGACAAACAATTTCCTTTATAAAAAAAAGTAAAGATAATATTCTGAAAGCAAGAAATGTATTAGAAACTTGTGATGGGAATGTAGAAAAAAACGTTACAATGGTGTAGAAGAAACCTCCTTAGATCAAAAGCTTCTAAAGTGGTTCATTCAAAAACGAAGTATGGGACTTCCGGTTTCGGGTATAATGTTAAAAAAGCAAGCTCTGATCTATAATAAACGCCTAGGCGGCAAAGAAAATTTCACCGCTAGTGATGGATGGTTGTCTAAATTTAAAAAAAGATACGGATTAAAAAGTAAAAATATTCATGGAGAAAAGCTGTCTGCGCATTTGGGGGCAAGTGAAGATTTTAAAATGAAAATTAATAACTTAATAAACGTAACTGGAATAAATCTTGACTGTATATATAATTGCGATGAAACGGTACTTTACTGGAAAATTATGCCTAATAAAACTTTATTTGGAAAAAATTAAAAACAACCTGCAGGTCATAAGAAACCAAAAAATCGAATAACCCTTATGGTATGTACCAATGCATCTGGTACCCACAAAATACCTTTACTTGATGCAACCACGTTGTTTTAAAGGTATTAAAAATTTGCCAGTGCATTACACCCATCACTTGGGCCACTTACTTCCACAAGTGTTCGCTTAGGCTGGTCGTCCTTTGGATGCGGAAACGTACGATATTTAATACGGACGAATACGCACGTTTGTCGTTCGAAATGATACGTCTACTGTCCGTCCACTAGCCCAATGTTCGTCTGTATTTTTCCTTTTAATTTTCTTTTCCTCAAGCTATAAACGCTATAAAAATATGTAAAAAACAATTTATGGCATGTAATATGCAAAGGTACACAGTTATAATTGTAATTTACCTTCAGTTTCATTTCAATAAAAATAAAAATCTCATGAAACGGACATCTTCACGCGACAAAATCCAAACAAAATTGGATCTGTTCGCACGTCGCAATTATACGAACGGAAACGGACGAACGAGACGCTTTAAATGGACGAGGATGTATAGCTTCACAGCTCTTTGGATTGTTCGTCCGTTTTCATGCGTATTCGTCCGAATTAAATATCGCACGTTTCCGCATCCGAAGGACGACCAACCTTACTGTTGAAGATGTTAAACCCAAATAAAAAAAAAGTTCCAGTGGCGAACACGGCCCCATCGGTTTTTTTTTCTTGATTCGAACAATTCTTTGCGGTTTCCATCTCACGCATAATGTGCCTCGTTAATCTCATATAAATGTGACAAGCCCCGATTTATTTTACTAGGGATTTCATCCACTACTCGGTATTTTATTTATAAAAGAAATAGAGAAAACAACGACAACTGAAAATGACTCATTCTCATAAATTTATCTTTTAGACAAGCTTGTAATATAGCTATCTCTTGCAAGATCTGCTATCTAATATATTGAAATGTGACAAAACTTTATTTTTGAAATGAGTCATTTTCTTTATATATAAATTTGACTTCACCATTCTATCTGCAGCCTGTATCCTTTAAAAATATCATTGATATAGAAGAATATGGATGGAGACTATTTCTTAAGAGAGGGACAAGATATAGTTTAATATGATATGTTAGAATGAATACGTAGATTCTTTTGAATGCACCACAAAAAATAAAAAACAAAAGAGTAAATATACACTATAACACGTGCAAATAAGCACTAAACATCCAGTCCTACAAAAAATTAAATTTAAAATAAAATTAGTAAACGTAATACACCGTAAATATAATATTTGGGTAAGTAAATATTGTATTGATCAATAAATGCAACCATTTCTAGCGAAAATTTGTTAATTTTTCTACATTTTTCATTTAAAAAAACAGGTTTATAATAAGCGGAAAAATACCAATTTTGACATTACACAAAGTAAAGGAAATATCGAAAAAGGAATCATTCTACGTAAATAAGGAATTCGTTTTTTAGTTAAAATATGGGATAATAACGACAAAAATTTTAAAAATATTGTAAAAAATAAAATTATGTAAAAATTAAAATATAGGTTAGATTGACCCTTCATTTCAGTAGCGTCTTATATGTAAAATTAATGAGCATATAAAAATTTAACTTCAAGATTATATATCTTGTTTGTATTTATTTATTTATTAATAAAATGATAATTTAATAACTGTATAGTTTTATTTATGTTTCTGTCTACTTTTATCAAAAAGATATGTCTTATTAGTGATGGAAAATTATAAACCAAAACGTAATCTTTTTACAAAAATTGTTATAAATTGTCAATAATCGATTAATTTGAGCAATTTTTGTTTTCAGTTTATGGTAATTTATAATATTCTTTAAGCACCGTTAAAAAATACAATAATTTAGTAGACAATTAAGAATTCGAAAAATTAACTGATAAAATAGTCGAACAGCATTCTTAAGGAGTTGATTATTGAATTAAATAGAACAGATATTAAAAATAATTAATTAATTGTTTATGTTTTTATATAGAAATCACAATTATAAAAAAATATACTAAATATATTGTTTTAAAAGCAATAGCAATGTTTTAATTAAATTAAAACCGTTACTGTATATTTACAAAATGACGTCATTCATAATACGCACGTTTAATATTCATAATATGTTGATCAGTATTTTGGGAAATGCTCCTTCCTTTACAATATTATATACCTCTCCTTCTTCCATGAAAAATATCGAAAATTAGGTGGCTCAGATCACTAAATTGACACAACACTTTGTTTTTAGAGAGCTTTCTAGTGATGTATATAAATCCTGGATTGGACCGACTAGAGGGGCTGTTCAGGTAAAATTGGGGGTAAATTTTGAAATAGGATTAAACTATTCAAGATAGGACAAAAAGTTAAACGACAATTTTGTAGTCCAGCTACGCTTTACAAAAAGGTTCCATATATATAACTGAGGGCCCTAACTTAATGCGTGTCAACCACGCACTTGACGAATTTTTATTTTGCTTTATATTTTTTAAAGATAGCTTTCAAAGCATGATTAAACTTAAATTTTTGACCATAGCATCAGGTTAGGATTAGGTAACCCTAATGCATTGTCATCTATCTTTATTTTTTCACAAAAATCTTATTTTACGACGTAACATTTGACGGTCAACGCGTATTCGAATAAAAATTTTGTTTTTTAGTCGAATTTTTCCTTAAAAAAATTAGACTTATACAGCCTATACGATAAGATACGGGACGAGGCGAGAGTAGGGGCGCTATCCGTTTTCGGACCCGTAGCAAACGATTTTGAAGGAAAAAAAATGTCTGATATATATTATATACCGTGTGAGTTTTTCGAGAGTTGCCATTTTAATTACAGCCAAACCGTTGATTTAATCGAAAAATTGTTCAAATAAGACTTGTAGATATCGACGGGGGCAACCGATTGCTATAGTCAGGCGCTGTATAGCTCTTATGGTTTTCGAGTTATGATACAAACTTATAGTTTGTTAAATGGAAACGTATGTTTAAAAGTTTTTCAAAAATTTGTTTATGATTCAGAACTACCAGTAACACTCAAATTCTCATTTTTTTATCTCATATTCTTGAGTAATTACGTTTTCAAATGACACTTTTAAATTTCGTACTCAAGTACTTGCAAACGATTAGGATTTTACGTAATTTAAAAAGATATTATTGACTCAATATGGTTGCCATTTTTGACAATGTGTTAATGAAAAATTAAACGATTATTACGTTTTCGATCGGAAATTAAAATTATTAAATAGATTAAATTATCATATAAAAATGATAAGTAAGTACAATAAGGAAATAAAATTTCAGTTTTAATTCATTAAAAAATAAAAAATATTATTTTTCTGAAATGTCACTGTTTGACAGATACATAAGCGTCTAGACATATTTTTGTAGCAAGTATTTTTAAAGGAAATGAAAAGTTTTTTGTGAAAAAACTTCTCCTTTTTAATTTGGTTTGTAATAAAAAGAAAATACTATCGAATTTCAAATATTTTTATACTATTTGAGTACATTTATTAATAATATTTTCGTTCCCAATTAACCTCACTTTGCTACTATTAAGAAACGCCAATCTCATTTTGATTTGTATTGAATATGTACATTAGAGTCATTTATTTCACTTGCCACTTGTCGTTGGCAAAAATAGAATAAATAAATAAAAAATAAGTATATTTTTCAATAAATTAATGAAATAATTCAAATTATTTTTAAATTAAGTTACTTTAAATACAAATTGTTTAAAATAATTTGAACTTTTATGCAAAAATGTTAAAAACTTGAAATAGAGCCCGACACCTATACTCTGAATTACGGCCTGAATTACTCTAAAATCTGAATTACTGCCATTCAGTATTCAATACTGTATTACAGAGAATAATACTGGAAAAGGTTCTTTTCGTGGATGTAATAGAAATGTTAGCCGTCAAAAACTCTGTCGGTTGAAAGAGCCTCAAATACATATACATATTTCTATCGCCTAATTGCTAAATTAAAGAAAAATTCAAAAAATAAACTTGGGTAAAAAATTTTTTTTCTTCATTTATATTCTTAATTAATGCATTAGATCAGTTTTATCGAAAAATTAACATACAGTCTCATTTAAAAATCTGTAAGTTTGTATCATAACTCGAAAACCATAAGAACTATTAAAGCTCCTGACTATAGCAATCGGTTGTCCCCGTCGATATCTACAACTCTTATTTGAACAATTTTTCAATTAAATCAATGGTTTGGTTGTAATCAAAATGGCAACTCTCGAAAAATTCGCACGGTATATATATATATATATATATATATATATATATATATATATATATATATATATATATATATATATATATATATATATATATATATATATATGTATATATATATATGTATGTATATATATATATATACATATGTATACCTATGTCTATATATGTATACATATATATATATATATATATATATATATATATATATATATATATATATATATATATATATATATATACATACAAAAAATATTCAAAATAGAGGGGGCCATTCACGAAAAATTGTTCCAGACTTCTAGGACTCACGGTTTTTTTGGAATAGAAAAAAAAATTTTTTTCAAATGGGAACATATGTTGAGATGTTTCTTAAAAATTAGTTTATTACTTCAAACTACCAATTATGCTAAAATTTTCATTATTTTATTTCAATTTTTTGAGAAATTGCATTTTTAATTTTTAATTTTCAAAATCCGTGGTAAGGTTTGTCTAACCGAACGCAAAACATACGATTTATTTTGAATTTATACTAAAAAAAATAGGAAATAAATTGTAATGGTATATTCACATTAGCTTCTTACAGTAACAGAAAATTTATTAATTAAATACATTAATTATCAAAATAATTTGTAGTTTTTCCTCAAATATTCAACTTAATATTTATTAATCAAGTTATCAAATTACAAATGTTTTTGTAATATTTAATTGTACACCATATTAAAGAAGTCAAAATTTGGTACATGTGAAAATGTCATTATTCAAAATCTTGAAAGTAAATTATAGATGGCATCTGGATACGATCGTAGAACTGTCATAATATGACAGGTCTTTTTTAAATTTAAATTGTTAAATTTTTAAACTCTTTTTTTTTTTTTAAAAAGAGTAAAAAAACAAAAAAATATTTTTAATATAAAAATTTTCAAGTATGTATGGTATGTATTTTAACAATACGTCTGAAAAAGATGAATTTTAAAAATATTCATAACCTTAGTTTATTTTCCAGTAATCTGACCTGACGATCTTATCATGTTTGGAACCTATTTTAATGATGTACAGGATAAAGTTGAGATGCTATCGGAATATTACATAAAAAATCGCCTGACAGTAAATATAAGCAAATCGAAAATAGTAATTTAAAATAGTAAAAAGTATATTGATATGGTGGTGTCATTTGCTGAATATGACAGACGAGAGAATCCCGAAAGTATGCTAAGCAAAACTAAAGGAACTATGTGATGATCGAACCTAGAAAAACTCTAACTGCGTTGTATCTTGAAAACAAAGGTTTACTCAACTTGGTTAAAAGGATTTGTGGGAAGCGCAGGACATGTTCAAAACAAAATGAATGCTGACCGAAGTTAGTCAGTTACGAATGTCAAATAAAATATGTACAAAAATTTTCTTCAAAGGCTGTAAACTGACTCTGAAACATGAAGAAATTTGTCAACAGTGTAACGAAGTTCTCAGTATCTTACGTACTTTCTTTTCAATTGTAAAAAGTATCCTTTTAAAAGGCAAATGTACTTGAATAAGCATATCAGTGCTGGAGGTGATCCCATGACAGCGTTATTAACCATAAGAGGGCTGGAGCAACTGAACGACAAAATACCCCTGTCGCAGCATCTGCATAACATAGCGAATTTCCAAATAATAGGCACTGGCGGATCTCATCTAAGAACTGTACCTATTTAAAATAGTTAAGCTTTCTAAGAGTAAAAGATTTTTTAAAATCGGCTGGGTAATTAATTTTGATATTTTTGGGACCCAAGAACCCAAACGGACTTTGTGCAGCATAGTTGTATCCATCTAAAAAAATTTAGTTCTGTAACAGTGAAAAAATTTTCAAAATCGGTCGGTTAGTTTATTTTTTACAATAATAGGATCAGTAAACCCTGGCGAAACTCATACAACATAACCTTTATTCAACTAAAATAATTTTAGTAAAAAGTTTATCCTAACAGTAAAAATGGGTCCTAGGGATCTCATATAACTTATGGTAGTCCGAAAGGTTCTTGTGGACATCATTTAATTACTTAATGAATTCAAATACTTTAACTTACTAACGGTGAAAAAATTTTCAAAATTTTCGAAATTCGCTAAAAAAATCATTGAAAAATATTTGATATGTTTCGATCAATTAATGGTCAACATCAGCAAATAAAAGTTACTCAAATCGAAGAAAAAAATGAGTTATTTGTCCGTAGAAATTAAAATATAAATTCTGAAAACGAGCAAAGAAATATTGAAAAAACTAGATCGGCAAAACATTCTGACAAATAACACTACTTTTGAAAAATATTAAATGATTTTCAAATGACTTTGGAAACTGACCCCAAGGTCGACTTCAAAGTCATCATGAAGTGCATCACTTTGAACTCTATAACTTTGGTCCTAAGCACTTTTTTCAGAAAATATAACGTACCATAATCCACTTCTATGTTGATTCCTGGTCTCTTTTCCTGCGTTTCTAATATTTATGTCATTAAAAAAATGTGCTACCGTAGACAAGGATGAATAGGGACGCATTCAGAATTCACACCGTATTTTTTTGTATTTATTTTATGGGTACCTAATCTTTAATATATTAAAAATTTACACGAAGATGGTCACTTTATCACAGCATCCAAAAAAATTTAAAAATATCGGTGGTTTTTGAAAAATTAACAAAAATCGTATAATTTCTTCTCTATGAAAAATTGGGGTCAAAAGAAACGAGAAAAGAGAAAATGGGGACAACCCGTAGGGTCGACCAAAATAGAAATTCTAATATAAAATAATTTTGAACTTTTTGTATCTATACATTAAAAAAAGAAATAATAGCTACTTGATGATTTTCTATAAAAATAAACGTAGAATCTAAAATAAAATTTATAAAGTATAGAAATGTTATGCTGAATGTATTTATAAAAATTTCGAATGACTTGATAACCTTGAAAGTGCTCTCATCTATGTCTCAATACATACTTCATACGTCCCTAATCACCCCACATTCGTCCCTTTATACTTGAACGTCCCTATTAACCTATATACTGTCCCTATTCACACCTTTTCCGTCCCTATTAACTTCCAACTTAGCCCAAATCTCAAGTCATCTTTATTTCCTCTTAAAAAATAAAAACAACTAAAAGCCTGCAGTCTTTTTTTCAGATATGTTCTAAAATAATTAACGATTAAACAACAATTTATTCATTAGAGCACCGAAAAATATAATTTTTAGATAAAGTTTTAAGAAACAAAAAATAGCACTGTTTGAAGACGTCAATCGAAATTCAATTTTTAATATTTTTTATTCAACTTCAAGCTTAGTCACTATTGTTACCCGACAAAATAATAATTATACTATAATTTAAGTAAGATATATGTTCGCATTTACGTTTAGTATTTGTAAATTAAGTTCATGAATAACATTTTTCGTTTCGTCCCTATTCACCCGCCTGTCCCACTTTATCCCCTTCTACGGTATTTGTTTCAAAAATTCATCACAATCGTTGCTTTTTTACTATACAATAGGTAATGTAATGAGAACATATTAATTTTTTTGCAAATAAAATCATTTTCATGTATTAAAGTACTGACATGTAGTAATTTTTCTTTTTTTGATTCTGTCAAAAAATCTTCCACCACACTTGTCACTGTATCAATACTTTTGGTTGTTATTTTCATTGAAGATCCAACCTTTGCTTGAAGATTCAACCATCCACGTACCCGTACGATTCTCTTGTAGATCTGTGAACAAAAACAATATAGTCTTAATTTGACAGTAACATCGGGAATAAAACATAACTTAACACTTTCCAATATTATTGTTTTACTAATTAGGTATACCTGACGCTTACACACAAAAACAGTATAACAAGTAATACTTACATTGATATTTTAACATTCTGGAATCCGGCAGAACAGAAATCTGAGTTACATGCAAAGAACTATGCAAACATCATTGAATCAATTATTAGCAGATTCGTACTATCTGCCTATCTGACAATTTCGGTACAGAAAAGCATACTTATGTTATATCTGAAAATATCAATTCTGTTAAAAAAAAAATATTGAAAAGATATTACTTAATACAGTTTCTTTAAGTTAATTCCTTACCTAGAACAGTACAGTAACAGCTTTACAGAAGCATGTTATTGACAAAATTTTACCATTTTTTTCAATTACAATATGCTTTGCTGCTACTATTTTCAATCTCATATTTTCTTATTTGAATAAAAATTTATTTCATTTAATTATTATGTCATTCACCATAAACAAAATTCAAATAACCTAAGCCCCTCTGTCAAATTCGAATAAACAGTATAAACGAACAAAACAATTCAAATTTTCAAATTTCTCCCATATTCATATTTTAAATTTAATTGTGATAAATTAATGATTTATTTACATATTAAATTTATCAACATAATTACCTATTTAATATTTGAATGCAATCTAAATGTAATGTAATTAATACTTATAAATTTTTATAGAAAAATTTAATGTTATAAAACTTTCTTAGAATGCTTATTTAAAAATCATAGTTAACTAAGATATTTTTATTACTTATGTGTCAAAATACATAATGTGTCCTTTACACAATTAAATTAAAAATCTGTCAATATTTTTTCAGCTTAATAATAAAATAAAAAAGAAATTTAAACTGAAGTTATATTTTCAGCAAATTTTAGTGAAATTTGAAAATATCTACAAAAAACGAATTAAATTACATAAGGAATATTACATAAAATATTCCTTACACTTTACGCTTTATATATTGTGGAAATGGCCACATATCAATTTCAAATTGTCATCACATAAAAACACAAAACTTTGAGCTTTTTTAAAAAAATAACATGAGATAGAAACATGTATGGATCCTGGGTGAGGGAGTGGAACAAATGTATATCGTCGATTGCCTTGCTTAAAAAAATTTTTTCATACATATCACTCAAAAAGCTTCCTTTTTGAAAATGTACCATTTTAAAAATTGAAATGGAGATAGTTTGTCCATATAATAAAAAAAGACAACAAATATCCTTTTGGAAATTTTTTAATCCATTTCTAACAAATTTCTTAATTATTCTTTTTTAAACCTTAAACCCAAATGATTTAAATATTAAACAACATATTATATTTCAAATTTCTTAATTTTTCTCTGGTATTAGTTTACGTAAAATAATAATTTAAACACTTATCATACCTAGATTTTGCTCACCTTACCGATTTTATAAAAAAAAATTGTTTAATTCTGACAGAAAACTTAGTTTTTTTGACAAAAAACGCCCGAAAAACCTACTTCTGGGCATCCGATGTGTCTGGCTAAAGAACTTAGCCAAGCCAGATCAAAATTGAGTTTTCATACGAAATTTCATAAGCATTAAACGTTTCGTTCGAAAGTTATCGTGGCGACACACGTAATATATATATATATATATATATATATATATATATATATATATATATATATATATATATATATATATATATATATATATATATATATATATATATATATATATATATATATGTATATGTATATATATATATAAATTTTAGTGAATATCATTTTCGTATTCTGGGGACCTCAAAACATATTTCTGTTATGGTCCCGGGCTTAGGTCGTGTCATCACACCTGCCGTAAAAGCTGAATTTCCATTTTTGGAAATTCGCTAAAACAATAAATTCTACATTTTGTCAAATTATTAAATAATAAAAATAAATATACAATGTAAATTCAAATTACTGTTTTATTAAAAAATCATAATTTCTGTTAATTGTTATACAATTTTACAATAAAATAATTTTCTGTTGATCAGGGCTGGGAGCTATTTAAAATGATTTCATTTGAAATATGTATTTAATATACAAAATGGCATTTTCCATTTTCTAGTTTAAATAAGTTCGGTCAAACCGTTTTCCATTTTGTATTTAAAATGAAACTTTGAGTCCATTTTCCATTTTGTATTTAAAAAGAAAATTTGAATCCATTTTCCATTTAAAATGAAAATGCATGTATACTCAAATTTATGTGCATAAATTATAGAACTCGAACTGAACGATCTGAAGTCTAACAAATTGTAAATTAAATGTAAGTTTATTTAATTGATTCAAATTTTTTATAATTGGAGTTGCAAAATCACGGGAGTTAAATTTATTACTAGAGTTGTAGTTCTCTTAAGTCAAACTTTTCTGACTCAAGTTGTGTACTATTATCTTTAAGACACGTCAATAAAAATGTTTTGTATTACAAGTAGATGATTTTCATAATTTAGAAGTCGCAATTGTAGCGTAGTCAAGGTTTGAATACGTCAAGGCTGAATTAAATTTTACAATATTTTAAAGTAACAATATTTCAAGAGTTAAATTTCGTTTTCATATCATGTAAGCTTTACAAGATTTTCTCAAAAGACTGCCTTTATTTAATTTCAGTACGTTTAAAATTTTCTTAACTTTTTTTTAAATATTGGTAAAAAAAATTTATAGAATTTAAAGTAAAAAAAGTATTTGGCATTAGGGTTTCCGATCTTCGATTTTTCGAATCGATTCTTTGGAGAGTAAATCGATACAGAGATCGTGAAAAATTTAGGGGATATAAGATCGATCTTTTCGAATTTAAATTAGGATATTTTTAGTAAAAATATGATATTTTTTAAAAATTATTGTAAAATATATTTCAACTATTGTTGTCACTTTTAGCGCAAACTGGAAACCATTTTATTCATATTAAATTCAGCAGTTCATCTTCAAAGAAAATTAAAACTGATTTGTGATGACCCAATAAGAAACTTCATTAAAACTTTTATATATCTTTTATTTTCTGCAGGTACAAAAATTGAATCGATTTTCGTCAGATCGATTTTTTATACGCCGATTTTCTTCTGCATCGATTTTTGGTTTGACGATTCCAATCGATCCATAAGATCGATTTTTTCGCCAGAGATCGGGAACCCTATTTGGCATTTTATAATCCATTTTAAATAGCTATTTTCTATTTTAAATATGTTCAGCAAAACCATTTTCCATTTTGTATTTTAAGTGCATTTTTGAAAACCATTTTCTATTGTAAATTCTATGAACCATTCTTCCCAGCGCTGCTGGTAGTTACCTATAATCAGTGGTAGATTTACACTACGGGCACGCGGGGCAGAAGCCCCGGGTGGCAAATTTTTAGTGGGAGTTTCCTCGCGTTAACATTTCTATTTCTTGAATTTTTTCCACAGAAGTACCATCCTTTTGCAATTTTATATTAACTTCATACTGAACCAAAGCTTTACAGAATTCTATGAAATAAAAATTTTCGTTACTTACATTGTAAATAATTATTTTGAAATTGTGGAATTACCGTTACCTTTTAAAATAACAATAAATATTCCTTGGATAATATAAGAATTGGAGAGGTTATGTCATCTCGAACAATAATAAGTTATTAGAAATACTCCAATAAAGTACCTAAAACAGAATTACATAAATTATCAAAATAATTGTAAATTTTAAAAAAACACTGACATTTTAAATTAGTCATTTGTGTGGTAGAGTCCCTATAATAAATACAGTCGTGACATGTCATTCGTTTTCGGTCCAAATCAGAGCGGCAAGCTTCAAAATTGCTTGATCACATGCTTGAGTAAATATTTTTGAGTACATAATTATTGTTAATAAGTTATGAATTACTGAACAATTAAAAATTTTTAATTTAATTATTCTTTCTAGGTTAAACTAAATGATTTTTTCAGATTTTTGTTAATATTTAATTTATTTCTAATGTATTTTATGCAAACTGTGGACAGAAAATGCCGGTGCCAATCAGCGTTGAGAACACATGTCACGACTCTATTTATTATAGGGACTCTAGATAAACCTATACGGTAAAGCCATCTATGTAACATAAATACAATTACCGCTTGCTACTTTCCGTAATATTGAGGCCTGTTTGAAGTAGGCGCTCTTAAACCTACCAAAATTCACTTAAATAAATCACTTTTAAGCGCGAAAGTTGTAAAATTTGAAAAAAAAACTTAAAATAAAAATTTTTATTTTTTTATTTTTGGTTATTGTTGCTTTATTGAATATTTTTTATCAACAAATAAGTATACTAATCCATTTAAAAAAAGGTAAGTTTGTATCGTATCTCGAAAACCACAAGAGCTATAAAGCTCCTGATTATCACAATTGGTTGCCCCCGTCGATATCTACAACTCTTATTTGAACAATTTTTCGATTAAATCAACGGTTTGGCTGTAATAAAAATGGCAACTCCCGAAAAACTCACACGGTATATATATATATATATATATATATATATATATATATATATATATATGTATACAGGGTTAGTCAAAAGTATGGAAACGGTGAAATATTTCAACGGGAAAGCGATGGTGACCTTGACTTTGACCTCAAGTTCAAGGATCAAGGTGATATCAAGGTCAAGTCCATTTTTCTAAATGGCAACCCCGTTTTTCGATCTCGGAAATGGAAAGAGCAGAAAATTCTGCATCCGAATATGACCTTGAAGTCAGTAATCAAGGTCAAATACTGATTTTTACTGTAATTTTTAACTGAAAATTCTACTGTAATTTTTTTAATTTTATCGTTCGGCAGTAGGTACAGACAGGATGTAGACCTGCGCAGTAGGTGTAGCCAGAATGTAGGCCTGCGCAATAAGTGTAACTAGGATGTAGACGTGCGCACTAGGTGCATGTAGGATGTAGACATGCGCAGTAAGTGAAGTAGGTAGGAATGAAGTTGTAGGAAGAATAAAAAAATGAAATATTCCATACTTTTGACTAAACCTGTATGTATATATATATATATATATATATATATATATATATATATATATATATATATATATATATATATATATATATATTCCCGCTACCTTTTGACATGTGTAGGGCCCCCCTATGGAATGATGGAATGGAAGAGCTGAAATTTGGTAAGTGAGGCTCATTCCGATGCACAACAATACCATCACAGTGGAGTCAAAATTTGGGCAAATTTTTGATCCGGCCCAAAACTGGTTGGAAATAATGTTTCAGTCAATTATCTACAACATATCCATAATTCAGCTTCCTAGGATGATTTAGAGGGAGTAGAAGGGGAAAAAGTATTTTGACTGGATCTAACACGCCCACAACTCCCCAGAATTAATGTAGAGGGTTGAAATTTGGTATGTTGATAAAGTTGGTGCCTAGGTTGTACTTTTTGAAGGTTTTAATATTTTATCCCCACCCCCACTATTTTTAAGCTTCAATGTTCATGCTTTTTCGACGTTTTCGAAGTTTGTACCACTCGCACAGGTCACCCAAATAAGCCTAGAGGGCTGAAATTTTGTATTCGGATTGAGTTAGTATCAAGGGGGTGCCTTTTGGGGGTCTCTACTTTCAACCCTTACCCCCACCATTTTTATACCAAAAAGAACATGACTTTTCTTGTTTTTTAACAGTTTCGTTCGGGTCAAAATCTCCCCAAATAAATCTAGAGGGCTGAAATTTTGTGTATAGTTTAAGTTAATAGCTAGACACGGCTTTTTGAAGGTTTCAACTTTTAACCCTTATCCCCACGATTCTTACGCCAATATTTCCTTGATTTTTTTGCTTTTTTACTAACACGCCTAGAGGGCTGAAATTTCGTACTTGTATTGAGTTAGTATGCAGTTTATGCCTTTTAGGGATTCCATATTACTTTTCCCGCCACCTCTCCCATTTTTACATCGGATTCAATGGTATTGTTAAATGTGTTTAAAATGCTTTATTTTTATACTATAATACAAGTAGGCGTAGTTATAGGAAATTTAAAAATTTAAAAAAATAAACTTACTTTTATAACAAATGTAATACATAAATATTAAGTAATTTAAAAATGCCATAAATGATGTATGTGTTTTATATTTATAAAGTAGGAATTTTGGATTTTTTGGAAAGAAAAAATATCTTCAAGTCCTTTTTTTAATATTTAAAAAGAAACACAAATGGTATCGACAGGTAAGCATGGATAGGAATGCCCTTGTACGTATGTGTTTCTACTGAATTTGAATTGTGTTAATTTTTTTGCTGCTAGCTGCTATCGATATAAAATTGAAATTTACTGAATTTCAGCACATAAAAACTTACCCCTTGGGGATAAGAAATTATTTTTTGAAAGTCGAAAAATCTTTTGAATGGCTTGACGGATTTGGTTGAAGTTTTTATATGTTTCAGATACCTCTATGGTATGTCTCAGAAACAATTTTCAGCTTCAAAAAAATATAACCTCCCCACCCCTCCAAAAAAAATAGGTTAACTTTTTAATATTTTTTTTATCAACTTGTAGTTACAGTTAAAAAAATTAAATGCCTGGAAAGATTTTTTTAGAGACAGGTATACGTTTCCGGGTACTCAGTCGATCGGAATTCATTTGCGAATTTTGAATGTGTTCATAAAAACGTTTGTGACTGCGCAGTTTTCGAAAAAAAGAAAATAGTGGATTCAAATCTTATTAAATTCCTCGATCAGCCGAACACTCATCATCAGTTTTGAAACCATTAAAATGACAATTCGCTTGTAGCCTTTCATTGAAGATACCGAAGATGAAGCGAAAATTTCTGCTTCCGTGATGGGGCCCCGCTGCTCCAGGCATTTTTTTATCTACATTATAAAATTGTTAACTTAATTGTTAAGTGTACACAAAACTTGATTAAATTTTTTGCTTTAAAGTGCTTACAGCAGTTATATAACTCTACGTTACATGTAATGTTAAATTGTTAAACCTATACCACCTATACTATATAACAAAGGTATGTACATTGTACAATCAATATAAATATACCTACCTACATTATACATATATATATATATATATATATATATATATATATATATATATATATATATATATATATATATATATATATGTTTCTTACAAGAACAAAATCTCATTATGTTTATTATTATTTATAAAAATTAAATTTAAATTAATATTTTGATTAAATTATCTTTAGTGAAAAGTTATTGACCTATCAAAAAACTATAATAATCATTCTAAATTTAATAATAAATGAAACAAGAAGAGCCTACAAAGATAAATCGATGTAAATCTATATTACATACATATGTAGATTAAATTACGTTAATGCTATGATACAGAGTGCTATACAAATGTGTTAAATAATTTGTGCGTACAATATTCACAAACTAGTACTTCTTCAAAAAAAAAAAAAAAAAAAATTGGGACAATTGGCATGGGAGCGTCCAATATTATGTAAATGCTGTTGGGACGAGGGCAACGAGTTCGTAACTCACACGCAAAAAGCATGTTCACCGATCGCGTGCCAGTGTGATAATTCTCTAAGAATTGTTCAGGCATTTAGTCAGCTGCAGTCTACACATTTTCAATAAATTTTAAGGTAAATGAATAAATAAATATACATATATATATATATATATATATATATATATATATATATATATATATATATATATATATATATATATATATATATGTATAAAGATTCCATCGCAACAACGTGCTTCGGAAACTCCAATACTTTTTAATACCCTTTACCTACAGTGGTCGATAAAAAGATTTTTTCAAAGGATTTTAACGGAACTTCTCTAGATATTTATTTAATTCAATAACAATAATATGAGCCTATTCCGATTAACACTGACTACCCCAATTTTGAGAAAACCGGTTTCAAAGTTTTGTAATTTTAACACGGGCTCTTATGGGAAAACTCTATTTTTTTTTAATAAAATGAAAACGTGTCAAAGGAATTTGATAAAAATTTAGTATGTTATAAAATACAAAGGTACAAACCATATTTAATAACAAATAAAAATTGTTCACCACGCCGTTTTTGAAATATAATTTTTGATAAAAGAAAATTTTTTCGCTGAGATATACTTTTGTATCTGACTATCTCGCACCAAATACCTTAAATAGGGGAGACAGGGGCATGTCATTTTCGGTTTCTAAGGACCCCAAAATAAATTTCTGTTATATGGTTTCGGACTCAAGTCGTGTCTTAAGAGTGGCTGAGGGTGGCTGTAATAGGTGAATTTCCAGTTCGGAAATTTGCTGAAAGAACATGTTAGTAAATTCACTCTAATTACATTTTTTAACAAATTCACTTTCATGTGGAAATAAAATCTTAATGCTTACATCCATTGTTTGTTTATGAAAGGCACCATGTCTTATAATATGTTTTCTTATTAGCGAATTTCCAAAAGTTATCGTGGCGACATATATATATATATATATATATATATATATATATATATATATATATATATATATATATATATATATATATATATATATATATATATATATATATATAAACTTTCAAACGAAACGTTTAATGCTTATGAAATTTGGCATGGAAACTGGAAACTGGATTTTGATCTGGCTTGCCTAAGTTCTTTAGCCAAACACATCGGATGCCCAGAAGTAGGTTTTTCGGGCGTTTTTTGTCAAAAAACTAAGTTTTCTGTCGGAGTTAAACAACTTTTTAATTTTTTTTTATAAAATCGGAAAGATGAGCAAAAATTAGGTACGATAAGTGTTTAAATTATTATTTTACGTAAACTAATTCCAGAGAAAAGTTAAGGAATTTGTTAGAAATTGACTAAAAAATTTTTAAAGGGATTATTTGTTGTCTTTTTTTATTATACGGACAAACTATCTCCATTTCAATTTTTAAAATGGTACATTTTCAAAAGGGAAGCTTTTTGAGAGATATGTAATGAAAAATTTTGTTTAAGCAAGGCAATCGGCGATATACATGTGTCTCACTTAATCATATGAAATCCTTATTTAGTTTTGTCTAAAGTTGTTTTTTTAAAAACCACTGGATACTATGGCAATACATCATGACAATTTGAAATTAATAATGTCGGCCTTTCCACAATATATTTCATCAGAATTAGACGCAAGACATAAGGCGTAAATAATGTTCCAAAATGTTTTCTAATTTAATTGATTTTATGTAGGTATCTTAAATATCAATAAAATTTGCTGAAAACATAACATCCATTTAAATTTCTTTTTATTATTAAGTTAAAAAAGTATTCAACATTTGAATTTACATTTTTGAATGTGTAAAAGGCCACATTACGTATTTTGACAAATAAATAACAAAAATATCCTAGGTAGTATGATTTTCAATTATTTAAAAAAAAAATTTATAAGATTAAAATTTTCAATAAAAATTTATAAAATAATATTACATTTAGATTGCATTCAAATATTTATTAATTATGTAAATAAATTTAATATGTAAATAAATCATTTATAACAATTAAATTTAAAATATGAACTTTTCCAGAAATTTGAAAATTTGAATTTTTTTGTTCGTTTATACGGTTTAGATTTTATAATACCCATGTTTCTGTCAAAATTCGTAATGACTGATTCTCTGATTAACAGTTTTGAATTTGAATCGCTTTACAAAAATTTAAAGTGGAAACTTAAAATAAATTGGAAAACTGAAACTGATTGTAATTGAACTGTAATTGAAAAATAACTTTTTCACATGCTTCCTCTATTTTCCTACATTTTTTCATAGTGACAATATCTTTGGTGAGAACGTTCTTCGTTTTCATGATTAACGACTCTCTATTTTTAGGGATAAAATCTAAACGAAAGTGGAAAAATTTATTTTCAAATATAAAGAAGAGAATATGATTTATAAATAATGAACTTTGTATATGCAATCTAAAGTGTCCTGTAAATGATCAAATTGTTTGTCATATTTTACGTGTTTGTCAAATTATTTGATAGTATATTTGATATTTGAAAGTAGCTACTTGATAGTAGCTTTGTTTGACCCGTTTGTCAAATAATGTACGTGTTTGATGAAAATCTTGATTGATCAACTTGTTTGACGTGTTTGACTAACAAGTTTGAAGGTGAGTGACAGTGTTTGTTGTGTTTGTCAAACAAGCTCTATTATATCATATTCAACATCTAAGCCTTTAGCTTTAAATTGCCCTGAAATGAATAGCAAATTTGACAAAATTTTTACGAATTTCTATATGAGCAACCTTTTTTCTATAATTTTCATTATTAATTCTATATTTGGCCAAATTGTATCTAATAAAATTATTTTATAGAGACCACTAGTGTGACAAACTACGGGCAAGTTTGTAAAATTTGTTTGAGCTTTGATTTGATCGTTTAAGCCATTGTTTGATGAAAACGTGAAGTTTGACAAACAAATTTGTCAAACAAATTTGATCATTTACAAGGTGCTAACTCAGTTTCAATGAAAATAGATTCAAATTTTATGTAATTTCAGTTTTTTTTTTTTTGTTTTTTTTTTATACTTACCTACGTATAATGTACTTTGAAAATTTATTATCTTTCTAAACCCTGTGAGTAAAAAATTTCTTTTTCACTTACACTGAAATATTACACATTTCATAAATTCATATTTTCAGAATTTATTCATTTCACAGAAAATTCTAATTTATTAAAAAAGCCAAATAATTAAATTAAAAAAAGAAAACCTTTATTTATATTTGAATTTTTATAAACACATGTATTAAATATTTTATATCCATTTTAACTAAATTGTCAAATTTTCCACACACATTGTTAATTATTTAACATGGCATTAACTCCGTTGTCCCGGTGTCCTGAGAGATTTTTTTGGGACGTCCATTTTTCCCAGTTTTTCAAACTACTGATTTCTTATTTTCATCTTATATTCGTAAGTACACAATTTTTCGTTCTAAATAACGAATAGCACAATACAATTCACTAAGTATGATATTGAAAGATCAACTAGGTTGGTTTTTTTCTGGAAGTCACAAAGAACTTTTTCATGAGTGTAAAAAAGTTTTCGGGGCTGATGCTATCATCAAAATAAGGTTGAGATTGATATTTCGTAACTGAGTTCCATGTCAAAATGTTAAAACGTATGCAAAAAACATATTCACAGCAAGTCAAAATATTTTACACCTAAAAATATTTAAAAAAAATTAATTATATATTAAATTTTCTTAGTTTTTTTTGATTTTACCTTAGCATAGCAATAAAAATAACCACAACATTTACTTTTCTCAACTTTTTAATCATATATTACCTACATAAATAAATTATTATTGTAATATTAAGTATTTTGTTTATGTTCATGATTTGTGTCAAACAATTAAACAATTAAAATTACAGGAATGAATTCAAATTTAAATACAGAACTGTAGTTAAGTGCCGCTAAAAGCGCCACTATGCACAAGTACCAACATTACATTATTAAATGTTCATGTTTTAATATGTACATTTTTCCTTGAAAATTAAATTGTCTAATAAGAACCGGAAAGAAGTTAGCGCCGAAAGTTGAAAAATCTTTTTGTTTTTTATATGGTTAAATTGCTCTCAAATTGCTCCTTTGAAATCAGTAATTGCTCCACCTGAAACTTAATTATTTAATTAGTTATTTATATAGAAAAAAATTTTTTTTCCGTTATTTAAGTTAACAAATCTCCCAAAATAATACTTTTTTATGTAATTTCTTTACGTCAATAAATTGCTCCCAGTTTGCTCTATTTAATTTAAAAGCTAAATCTTAATTTTTTTGAATAATTATTAAAATATTTTGTTTTTTTATAATGTTATTTAACTTGTCAAAATTCAATTATCCTTAAATATATGCAAACGACTTAAAGGTATAATGGATTGCCTATACGTTTTAATAATACATAACCTAATTCAAAATATTTTTTATTTTAATATATTTTAATTATTACAGTAGACTCCCGATTATTGCAACATGCGATTGTTGCAACATTCCCCTACAGACTCATGTTAAATGATGGAGGGGAGGGAACACAGACAGGATAAATTTTTGAAAGTGTGTGTGTGACTGGTCAAGTCAGTGGCGGTTGCATTATAAATAATTATTTATATTATCTATCAGTTACATTTATAATATGCATTTAGGTTCTGTTTTGTATCATACACTTTAAAATAATTTTTTGTATAATACCTGTATAATGTTTATGTATAATACCTATTACAGTGGACATCCAATGGTACATACTCCGATTTTACGTACTGACGTTAGCGATTTAGTGGGGTTTCGTTGTCGTTTATCTATTTCGGAGAAAATTTATGTACCAAACCAGAGTTAGGGCCGTAGCTAATATTCTCTAAGGGTCTCGTAGCCTCTAAAAATTTCAAAATTTCACTGCAGATATATATGCACATATTCTGAATAGGTAATATGAATTCACCATTGAATTGGCCACTAAAAATGAAATTAAGCAGCGCAGTTTAACAAAAATTCTAGAATGTTCTATTTTTCAATTACCCAAGATATCGAAAAATCAATTGCAGCATTTAATTGATCATTGAAAAAGACGCCGAATCACACATTTTGACAAATATTCTGGAATATTCTATTTGTTAACTAGCAAAGATATCAGTAAAAGAGCAGTACGGGTCTATCGTACACTACCGCGAGAAAGGTATGGGGATACCCTGACCCAGGGACGTGCCCACACTTTTGACGCCGTACTGTACTTAATGTTATGGTACACTGCCGTGTCAAAAGTGTGGGTACCCCCTGGGTCAAAATGTCCGATCAGTTTTTGAAGCGAACCTACTGTATTTATTTAAGCGAGCGCATGTTGGGATCAAGTGTCAAGGTTTGCACATTTACCAAATAAGTACAGTACGCTTCAAAAAGTGATCGGACACCTTGACCAAGGGCAGTGCCCAAACTTTTGACACGGCAGTGTACCATAACATTAAGTACAGTACGGAGTCAAAAGTGTGGGCACACCCCTGAGTCAGAGTGTCCCCATACTTTTGACGCGGTAGTATACGGCAGACTTTGCTAATTGACGAATGGAATATTCCAGAACATTTATCAACATATGATATTTGATCTCTTTTTCAATGTCAAATTAAATGGTGCAATCGATTTTTCGATATCTTTGTTAGTTGACGAATAGAACATTCTAGAATTTTTGTTAAACTGTGCTGTTTAATCTAATTTTTAGTGACCAATTCAATAGTGAAGTCGGTTTTTTCATATCTTTGCTAATTGACGAGTAGAATATTCTAGAATTTTTGTCAACCTCCGCTATTTGGCGTCTTTTACTGATAAATACGATGGTGAAGCTGGTTTTGCGACATCTTTGATAGCTTTCTAGAAATTGCCAATTACATTAATTGATATAATATTCGGTTCCGTTTGTCTATATAACTGAATTTTAGGTAGGTATAAATTGTGTCTGAAGATAGTTTTCTTTTAAATAAAATCCAGATAAATAATATTTATCAACTCCTCAAATAAAACTTTATCGATGCTCCCGAACTTCCGATTTTGCGTACTTTCCCGTAAATTTGCACGTACTACTACGTACCATTGTATTTCTGGTGTAATGTAAAGGTACAAACGTTTGTACGGGTGTAGTACAAACATTCTAAATACATTTACATATTTTTATTTGTAAATTTAAATTAAATTTAGTAAAATTAAATCTTATTTGTTTTACATTTTATTTTTGTTGATTGAATGTAAAACCAGCAAAAAAAATTTTTAGCAAGCCGCCAATGGCCTCCCGATTATTGCAACATTCCCCTATTTTGGCCCCGACCATGTTGCAATAATCGGGAGTCTACTGTATTCAGAGAAATTAATAACTAACTTTTAAATTAGATGGAGCAAATTGGGAGCAATTTTTTGATATAAAGTAATTGTATAAAAATGCATTATTTGACAAGAATTTGATAATAGAAATAGTAAAAAAAAGTTTTTTTGTTTGTAAATAACTAATTAAGTAATTAAGTTCCAGGTGGAGCAATTACTGATTCCAAAGGAGCAATTTGGGAGCAATTTAGCCATATAAAAAACAGAAAGATTTTCCAACTTTCGGCGCCAACTTCTTTCCAGCCTAATAAGAACTACAATTTCATAAGAAATTTTATAAAATTTTAAAAAATATATACTTTTTAGAAGAGGGGGCAATTAAATTTGAAAAAAATTAACATTTTAAACAAAGAAGCCATTATAATAGGTAATCTATACATATAATACAACTATAAGAAGACCGTTTCTGTACATGGAATTCTTTTGAAAATTTTGCTGGTACAGTAAATAGTTATCAATGTTGATATCAAAACAGCGATTATTAAAATTTTTGTCTGTCCGTTTGTCTGTCTGTCTGTATGTGTGCGTGTGTGTCTGTTCACGCATCACGTAAAAATTACTGGACGGATTTTAATAAAATTTGGGGTGCTGATAACTTATTACCTCGATCAACATCTAAGATACTTTTTACTCCGGGAAAATGTCTAATTTCCACGGGAAAATGGAAAAACCATGTTAAGCATATGCACACATTACGCAATAACTATTGAACGGATTTTGATGCAATTTAGTGTGGTGATAACTTATTATCTGAGTTAACATCTAAGATACTTTTTATTCCGAGAAAGTGTCATCTCCACGGGAAAATAGAAAAACCATTTTGAACATGTGCACATATTACGCAAAAACTATTGAACGGATTTTTATGAAATTTGTGTGGTGATAACTTATTACCTGCGTCAACATTTAGGATACTTTTTATTACAGGAAAATGTTTCCTTCCCTCGGGAAAATACAAAAATCATTTTGAGCATGTGAATGCATTACGCAAAACTATTGTTCTCTGCAAATGTTTTATAATGATTGTACTTATATACTTCTCATTTATTTTATACGCGAACGACGTCGCGGGTACAGCTAGTATTTAACAAAGGAATTCCATACACATAATTATAGTACGTATAAATATGTTAACCATGTCACAAGCGAGAAATCAGGAAGTTTGTTGAATTTCTTCTTGGATAATAATGAAGTAGAACACATTTTTCACGTAATAAGTATCAGAATTCTGATTTAATTAATTTTTTTATTTTCCATAAATTAAATAAAAAATAACTTTACAGCAAATTTCGTCTTAAAAAATAAAAAATTTTTCCATTTTACAGCATTTCTACTAATAAATATTTGAATCATTAGTTTTGAAGGACGTTTTTAACATCGAAATATTCAATAATACAAAATTTCATATAACTAGTGAGGACTATTTCTATTTTAAATTACTTTCGAATTTTCGAAAATTTGATTGCCTATATTTCCGAGAAATTCACTTTGGGATGAAATTTGTTATAATAATAGGATACCTTTAGGATTTGAATATAATAAAACAGTAAAATGTTAGAAGTCCAAAAATCTTGGATGAGTTCTCCAGCCAGACACGTCCAGTTCCGGAAACCTCAAAAAAATTAGTTTTTTGCATAAATTTGCCAAAATTTAAGTTTTTCCAATTTTTTTTACATTGTTGTAAAGAACGAAGAAAATCACAGATGATACATTTTGAACCATTATTCTAGGTAAGCGGGTTTTCGAGAAAAAGTAACTTTTATCATCGGAAATTCGCTATGTTATGCAGGTGCTACGACAGAGGTATTTTTTAATTAAAATAAACTGAAAATCAGCTCTTTTGACATTGGCGCGCTAGACAGTGAAACGAGAAGGAAAACTTTTCAACATATACAGCTGAACCTTTTTTTATACGATTTTTTTTTGTGCAATTTTTTTATGCGGTTTTTAAGAAAATGACCATTAAAATACATAATATGAATCAAAATCAAGAGACAGTAAGAAACTTAAACATTTACTATAATAACTTTCTTTGGTAAAAATACTTTTTAACAGCTTTTAAGTATTTAATCAATACATTGCATAAGAATATAAGTTATTGCATCATTTATTTTTTTACAGATGTATTTTTCACAATCTTCATAATATTATAAAAATGAAATAAAATGTTCCCCTGTGTAAATTAATGCATTATCTTGTTTAGATAAGCAACATCTAAGAAAATCGTGAGGTTTTGAGCGCTTTGAGTTATGTATTTACAATCTGGACCGAACTAAACTTTTTATATTAACTAAGGTAAAAGACCCTGTAATTGACTCTGGCCCATTTTCTGACCTTTTCAACTTTTTTATAAATTAATAAAAAAACTATAATAAACAAATATGGAATACCATAAAGTAACGCTCAAATCTATTAATATTAAAAAAACTATATTTTAAATAAGAAAAAAAATAAATTCTTAATTTAATTTATTCTGTGCCTAATGAATAGCAATTGAAAAAGTATAGAATATATTAAATAAATAAAAAAAATTTTTAAGTTTAAAGTGAGTGTGAGAGCAATTTTTTAGTTATTGTCTATACGGTTTACGTTAGAAGGTACGTCGTTTTGATCTGTGCAATATTCACCATGTAAGTATGAAAATTTAATTAAAAATATATGAACGGGTTAATATTTGTTTAAAATTTATTTTAAAATATTGATAAAACACCTTAGAATGATTTTTATTATTGAAATATTACTAGGCTCAATTCTAAAGGTATGGCCCAGTTGTGACCCTAAAATTCTAACCTAAAACAGGCGAGGTTATCTGTTTAGTGACATATGCAAAAATAGTTAGATTAGTTTTTGTTATTTTTCGTAACGTAGTGATAAGTTAACATTAAGTGATTAAACATTCATTTTTATCAATAAAAAATTATATTTAGAGGTCTTGAAAGTACATTCCTGGAGTGATACAATTATTGTTAAAATAATGTCAATTTCGTTAGTATTTAAATTATTATAACAGTTTTAGTTGAATAATATTTTTATAACAAACTTTTTATGACAAAATTTTTTCTTTCTTTTATTGAGTTAAAAGAAAATACCCCTGTTGCAGCATCTGCATAACATAGCGAATTTCCAAATATTGGCACTGGCGGATCTCATCTAAGACCTGTACCTATTTAAAATAGTTTAACTTTCTAAGAGTAAAAGAAGTTTTAAAATCGGCTGGGTAATTAGTTTTGGTATTTTTGGCGATCCAAGAACCCGAACGGATTTTGTGCAGCATAGTTGTATCCATCTAAAATAATTTAGTTCTCTAGCAGTGAGAAATTTTTTAGAATCGGTTCGGTAGCTTATTACTGGCTTTTTCGGATCTGCAAGATCCCAGTGGACCTCATTAAAAAATCAGCTCGACCGTAGGTCCGATTCTAGGCGGACTTTATGTAATATATATATAGGATATTTTATCTTTCTAACAGTAAAAGTATTTTCAAAAACCGTTGTGTAGCATTCTACGCCGCATTTACATCCGCAGGACAGTTGTGGCTCTCAGATAACACAAAGTGTACCTATCTAAAATAATTTACCTCGGTAATAGTAAAAAAATTTTCAAAATCGGTCAGTTATTTTATTTTTGACACTTTTGGGTCCCACTGACGCTCTCGGACCTTACATAACGTAATCTATATCTATTTAAAACAGTTTAGCTCTCTAATAGTGCAAAAATTTTCAGAATCGGTCGGTTAGTTTATTTTTACCACTTTTGGGTCCCATGGACCCTGGCGACTCTACATAACGTAATGTATATCTATCTAAAATAGCTTAGCTCCCTAACAGTGAAAAAATTTTCAAAATCGGTCGGTTCGTTTATTTTTGACACTTTTGGATCCTATGGGCCCTGGCAGACCTTACATAACGTAATCTATATTTATCTAAAATAGTTTAGCTCTGTAGTGCAGTGAAAAAATTTTCAAAATCGGTCAGTTAGTTTATTTTTGACACTTTTGGGTCTTATGAACCCTGGCGGACCTTACATAATGTAATCTATATCTATCTAAAATAGTTTAGCTCTGTAACAGTGAAAAAATTTTCAAAATTGGTCGTTTAGTTTATTTTTTACAATTATGGGATAAGTAAACCCTGACGGAACTCATACAACTCTAGTACTCTAACAGTAAGAAAAGGGTTCTAGGGATCTCATATAACTTACGGCAGTCCGTAAGGGCGTGGGGTTCTTGCGGACATTATTTAATTAATTAATTCAAATACTTTAACTTACTAACTGTGAAAAAATTTTTAAAACCGATTAGGTAATTAATTTTTGGCTTTTTTAGATCCCGAAAACTTTGACGGATCTCACATAAAATACCTTAAATCCATTTAAAATCGTTTAACTTTCTAACATTAATAATTATTAGTGAAAAAATTTTCAAAATCGATTCATTTAAAATTTTTTACCGTACATACATACATATTATGTTATTTCGTTTTATATTTAATAATATTATATCATAACATAAATTTCAATTTCTTGTTTATTTAAAATTCAATAAAAAAAAATATCTTCATTACATAAGCTTAAAAAATCTGCTTAATTTTCATTTTTCAACTTAAGACAGAGCTATGCTAATTATAATGAAATTAAATGAGAACAAAACTTTGTTTATTATAATACATATGTGAATAGATTTCACTCGTTCTCACAAAATTCTTTAAAAAAAAAATGAAATATTTTTATATTTTATAAGGAATTGAGACTGAAATATAAATTACTTATTAGACTGACAAAGAGAGAAAATTAATACAAATGTGAAAAATTACAATTTTCTCGAAAAATACTTAAGATAGAA
Source organism: Brachynemurus nebulosus (assembly GCA_035578155.1). NCBI lineage: Eukaryota > Metazoa > Arthropoda > Insecta > Neuroptera > Myrmeleontidae > Brachynemurus > Brachynemurus nebulosus. The sequence goes on from JAPWDM010000002.1 coordinate 18,644,261, forward strand.
AGAATATTTTCTTCATAATTTTTTTTTTTTTTTTTCTTTTCAGCGATGTAAAAATCGAACTGTCTAATGATAGGATCGAATGATAAAAAGTGATAGAAAATGTCCAGAAACGTACTTCTGGGCATCCGACATGTCTGGCTGACGAATTTAGCCGAGCCAATCCGGATTTTAGTTCGCACACAAAATTTCATAAGGACTAAACGTTTCGTTCGAAAGTTATCGTAGCGAAACACACACACACACATATATATATATATATATATATATATATATATATATATATATATATATATATATATATATATATATAAATTTTTGTGAATATCATTTTCGTATTCTAGGGACCTCAAAACATATATCTGCCATAGTCCCGGGCTCAGTTTGCGCCATGAGACCTGCTGTAATAGCTGAATTTCGAGTTTTCGAAATTCGCTAATAACAACGAGCTACAATGAGAAACAGTTGGAGCAGGCGCTGGATGAAGTGAAGGCAGGTTTTCCTGTGCAAGCAGCTGCCAAGAAGTTTCATATTCCAAAAACTATACTACTATACAAAAGCCGCGGACAGCTAACACCAAGTATTTACAAGCGAGGACCAGAGTGTGTGTTAGGAGAAGATAACGAAAAATATTTTGCTGAATGGGTTTTTCACATGAAAAAGCATGGATTTCCTATATCAAAGGCACAACTGTTGAATAGTGTTCGCATGTTATTGAACACTATGGGAAAAAAAAACAATTTTTCCGAATAACAAGCCTGGCCGACATTGGTATAACGCTTTTGTCGTCGGAACCATTAATTTTTAAGTAATGATTTTAGTTTATTTAAGCTTAGTAAGTACTTCATAAGCTAATCATAATTGAATTTAAGGGTCAGAAAGTAGGCCACTGTCAGAATCAGAAACTGCCACATAAGAAATTTTGAGGGTCAAAAACCGGGCCCTTGGATGTCAATTTTTAAAATATTAATTTAAATTATTAATTCAATTCAAATAATTATTTTACGTATATGACTTTATTTTGAAAGCCATAAACTCGTTGATAAAATTACTAATTGTCTCTTAAGTTGAAACTTATATTTATTATTGTCGTTTAACCTCAGCCGTCACTCTTAAACGGTCAGAAACTGGGCCATTTACCTTATTTATGATATTTTTGAATATATTTTTTTTGTGCGATTTTTTTATGCGGTCCCTATCCACCTGCAGAAAAAAAGGTTCAGCTGTACTACATAATTGCAAAAATCTTTCAAATTTAAGGATGTGTACCCAGTCAAATCGAGTACTCCATCTAAAATTTTTTAAAAATTAATCATAATGTTAAATTATTACTAGAAACACTTATTTTATGAATTAAGATGTGTACTGTATAAGAAATTATATCAATTAATAAATTTTTCTATAAAATAAAGATTAAATTTGACTATGGTTGACGTTGGATTTAGCAGCTATGAGAAGTTATTATCCTGACAGTTGACGTATAGAGTATGTTCCATTTAGAAAACACTGTGTGATACAATACATTTTCTTTTTTTGCACAAAAAAACTAATTTTATTAAATTTTATTGCAAAACTAATCCTTTAATTGCATCTAAAAGCAATTAAAAGGTTAAAATTTAAAAAATTAGTTTTTTATGCAAAAAAAAATGCACTGTGTCGTCCGTGTTTCCTAAATGAAAAACATTCATTATATGTTTCACCACATTTCTCGTCGAAAATGGCGGGCACAGTTTTTTTTTAAAATAGTGTCAAAACCGCGTGGTTCCGGCTTCTAATTTTTATTTTAATTTTTACGAAAAAGATGGGTCGGTGAGATCTGTTTTTTTTTTTTTTTTTTTTTTCATTAAAAAATAATACAAAGTATAAGGTTTATAAAACTTTTTTTTCTCACAAAAGTTGGATAAAATATGATCAATTTTACAAACTTATTCGTACCTAAGCTACTTCCGGTTCAAACAACACACGATAAGTGAGAACATTAACATTAATTATTTCGTTTAATTTGTCCGTGACATACAATTTTCTTTTTGCTAATCGATGCAGAATTGTCTATTGTTTAACTACTTCAAACTCAGTGGAAATAGTTGGAATTTTCTTTTCGGGTATCATCCTTAAGTTCATATTTTTCTTATTAATTTTGTACATTCTTCAGCGTTTAAAAAGTTATCTAGCGACTCTAGCGTAACAATATAAAATAAATTGTAATGTTTACAGATTTACATGTTTACCTTTTTCTTCTTGTTCTTCTATGTTTACAAAATAATTATTTGAACAAGACATTAGAATAGAAAATGATTGTTGTAAATACACAAAGTAATTTTTGGAGGGACTGAAGTATTTGTGTGTGGTCCTGAAAGTTGTTTGTACATATCATCGTCATCTTATGCAATAACAAAATCAAAATACTATCTATGTACATAGATTTTTTCTATTCATTGAAAATTATTTTATAACACTAGATTAATAAATGAGATTTTTTTATTGAATTATTTTTATTCTTAGAAAATTAATCAACGTTATTATAATTCACAATATCATTTACATAGATAGGTATATAGTTGGTTATTGTATTAATGAATTCGGAGGTATTAATTAAATAAACTTAATAACATGTATTTTTATTAATAATCAAATTAACAATGAAACTTAATATTTAACTTAAGGTGGACGGAGCGCTAGAGATTAAGTACTACTAACAAGGAAAGGTATCCAAGTGTATCTCTCCAAAATTTTTGAAACTTTGCTGGATTGTAGATCATATTAAAACTAATCACAAACCATATTTCATTCGTGCCCATAAGGGTTTAAGGGGATGAAACTCACCCCTGAAAATTTGAGTTTTTGTCAATTTTCTTAAATATTTTAGAAATGGTAAGAGCATACATAGTTTATAGCCAAATAGCCAAGTATTGGCGTTCGGTATACATCGTATAATCGTATACATACCCTCACCGTTCTCTCTAGAACATGGGAAGTGAGACGGGAATATACAAACATATCAAAAGCAAGCCAAATGTGCTCATTCAAAATGAGCGCAAGCGGTTTGGGCTTACACCGATACGAATCGGCCCTATGTCCCAAGAGAAAATCGTGATTTGATAAATTCGAGCATTTTGGAAAACATACTATTATTAAGACTGAATTTTTCAAACATTGATTTGTAATATGTTTGTAATCAGTAAATGTAATATTCATAAATTAAATAATACATTTACAACTCGCAAAAAAATTTAAACTTTATTTAAAACCGAAAACTGAAACCTAAACCCGTAGTCGAAAACCGAAAACCAAAACTGAAAACGGAAATAACTGATACTCTATAACCGTAACCGTAACCGTAACCGAAACCATTACATATTCTTTTTCTAAGTTGAACCGGAACTGAAATGGAACGAAAAAAATTTCGGTTCGAAGCCCTGGTTCTCAGTCATTATATTGTTGTTAAAGTAGATTTCTATCTACTGTCAACATAAATATGGCATAGATTAATACAACTTCGTAGTACATAATATAAACTGACCTTATTGTTTTGCAAATGATTTTCATATTATAATCTATTTTGTTAATTTATAATCGAAGTGATTAAAATATTAATATTCACGAAACTGTAATTTACAAATACATATTGTAACATTTTCATCGACTGTGTACTTAGGAGAGATAACAATTTATATTATCAACATTGACGATACCTTTTTTAACTTTATGTATTTATTTAACTACGCAGTACTGCCAGATTTTATTACTCTCAAAAATTCACTAGTCAAATCTATTAGTACGGGAGGTACTGGCGCATGAGTACCGAAAACTATTCCACCTCAATTTTTTTATGCGATCCTGTTGACATTACCCTACTGATGATATAAATGCATGTTGCCAGGGGGCAACCCGGGGCCGGATTGCTTAAACCGGAAGTTGTTTAAACAATTGCAAGGAATTGTCATTTTTCAATCGGACAATTTTTTTTAATATTCTTTATTGAAATACAAATAAAAAAGGTCCTATGACTTTTTACGATAAAGTTAATAGTTTTCGAGATATGAATTTTTAAAAGTTCGAAAAATCTTAAATTTGGGTACTTTTGACCCATGAAAAATATATTAAAAAAATAAAATAAAATATAAATAATATTTTCTTAAAATTCTTTATACAATAGTTAATAATATCCTTAATAGAGATTTAAAAAAATTTCATTGTTTATACCTGTTTTTTAATTGTTAATTTCGCGCCCTCACAAGTACGCGTCCCCTACCTTTAAAATACCTTTAAGTATTTTTTCAACCGGACAAATTTTTTTTTATATTCTTTATTGAAATGCAAACAAAAAAGGTCCTATGACTTTTCACGATCAAGTTAATATTTTTAGAGATATGAATTTTTAAAGATTCGAGATTTTTCCAACTTTTAAAAATTCATATCTCTAAAAATTTTAACTTGATTGTGAAAAGTCATAGGACCTTTTTTGTTTGTATTTCAATAAAGAATATAAAAAAAACTTGTCCGGTTGAAAAAATACTTAAAGGTATTTTAAAGGTAGGGGACGCATACTTGTGAGGGCGCGAAATTAACAATTAAAAAACAGGTATAAACAATGAAATTTTGTACGTATACAAACTATGTCTTGCAATAATTATAGTTCTATTTGCCGAAAAATGGACAATACTTAATACTCCTTAAATCTCACTCGTCTCACACCGTTAGCTGCCTCAAGGAAACTGCCTATAAACTGGTTTTATGTTTCGTCTAGTTATATAATATAATAGTGTTCATTAGTCTGTGGAACTGACAGTTCAGAACCTTACTTTGTCAGTACAATAGGGACCAAGCTTGACGACATTACTGCTATCTGGTGTCAGATTAAAATAAACATTTTCTGTGAATGGCATAGATATTTATGATAGTTTTTATAATTAGGTACTTTGTTTATAAAGTGTAACACGATAGTTACATTCACACATAATATTTCTCATTTATGTCACTTGAAGGCGTCACTATCAACGCCAGTGCTGCCGTCTATAACTGCAGATTTAAAATGTAGGCAATTGCAATAATGAAAGAGATAAAGCTAAAAAATAATGTTCCAATGTATTTGTATAGGAGACGTTCGGAGACGTCAAAAACGTTTGTTGATTCATGGCCGATTTTTATCTTTACTCTTCTTATTAAAATTAAAAAAGTAAATTACATTATTTTTAAAAATAAATGACTTTGTTAATTGTAACTTCAAAATTTATTTAGCTGTACCGTTATTTATTCGAACTTTTTTCTTCTTTTCGTTAAATTTGGCAACAATCAAATAATTCAAAGAGATTATACATTGTATTGATATGTAGTTTTAATTGTTTGAAAGTTTGAATATTTACGAAATAATGGCCGGTGAAAGTGATTTTATTGGCTGGTGAAAGTGTCTGTATTTTTAAGATTCGTGTTATGTTTTTATTTATATTTTGTCAAATAAGTAATCTATTCATTAATTAATATTCTGTTTATTTCTTACTGTTAAGATTATTAAAAATTTTAGTAAATGGTGTATTCGTATTCGATAATAGTGTACCTATAAATAGATACATTTTTGATTTTGTACGTTTGTGGCAAAATTTTGTGCTTTTCGAACTGATTAATAAACATTTTGTTTCAGTGAATTTTTTTAGTTTTGTAACACAATCCTGTATAATTACTAATGATTAATAAAAATTTTTATTACTCATGCGGGAGAAGTACTAACTTGACGCACACATTTCTGTATGCAAAATAGTTGTTTGCCCACTGTACTCTTCCCGCAGACTTTTTGCGTGTGGAAAGTAACTTTCCACACGCAAATTGACAATAAAACACGCAAAGCTGCCTCTTGATTTTTCATTTAATAAATATTTCATAATTATTTCTATAGAAACCACCAACAAAGTAATTTAAACGATATTTAATTCAGAAAAAAAGGACGAACACTTAAAAATATTATATGAAAAAGTAATAAAAATGTCAAAAAGAGTAATAAAAATAGAAAAAAGTATGTGAAATTCGTAATAAAAAATAGTATGTGCAACTCGTGCGGGATTGTCGATTGCCCAATCAAGCGAATGAGCGCACTCACTACGTTCGTGCGCTCAACTTCGCTTTCGTGGGCAATTGACAATTTCCCGCACTTATTGCACAATATACTATTATGTTTTCTATTATTTCATATCGGTTTGTTTTTGTAACATAATCTCATATTAGTAAATTTTGTATTACTTTATTTAAAATAAAGTTAAAATAAAAAATATGTTTTGTTTTATTTAATTCTTAATATAATTTGTCGAATATGATAAGTTTTATATTAATTTATTGAGAAAGTACGTACTGTCGTATTGAGACTAAAAAAAGCTTGAAAACTTAGGTACGGAGTAAGGAGGGTGTTCTGCATATTTAACTATAGTAGATTATATATCTATGCATTTAATACTATTCAGTGCTATTCTACAATATTTTGAATTGCTTATAGTATTTTAAATTAATATTTGCTTAGTTTTATCAAAAAATTATACGACAATTTTATTTAAATTGACTTACTTGTAAGTATGTATAAAATAATTATCAATAAATTAAATAATATAATAGTATTTTGTTAAAAAGTCAACATCTTTTCAAGTCAACGATAGAGATATAAATCTGCTAATTTATTGAAAGAGAAGAGTAATAATAAAAAGAGACAAATCAAAGGGGTGGCCATGATATTTTTTTAGTCTCAACACGACAGTAGGAGTTTACTAATTATTGACCATAAAGTCTTGGTTTGTGCAGTACTTATTTTAGAAAATCGTTGACGTTTTATCATATAACTATGTCTAAAACCTATACTTGTATTTTATAATTACAGTTTTTTTTTTGTTGAAAATTCACCTTATTTTACTAATTTTGAATTTTATCAGTAAATTAAAATTACTGTTGTGACTGACTGTCAAAATCAGTCTTACCAAATGCATATGTATTATTACATTATGTTTAAAGTTTTAAGTATTTTAAAACCGTAGATCTCCAAAAATAATGCAAAATTAATATGATCTCAGTAGTGATAAGAAAAAGATGCTATAAAAATATTATTTTTTTATTGTTTGTAGACGTAGAACGTAAAGAAAGTCACACCAAACGGCATCTACGTCATCTACATAGCCAAAATGGCCAAAAACATAAAAATGCTAAGAAGATTCTGACTTTAATTAAGCTTTTTATTTCAGAAAAAACTATGTCACTTTAATTTTAAGTAACTATAATTAGTATATTTGAATGTAAAGAAATAGATTTTGACTCAATAAGTTTTATGATTAAATTATTAATTTAAAAAGGTATGTATAATTTTTTTAAATTTTGAATTGTCTGCTTGTCAAATTCTATTTTCTAATTGGTTATTGTAAAACAATAACATTGTCAGAAACACTTTTAAGCCTAGTTTTCATTAGTAGAGTTAGTAGGAAAGTATACTAGCATACTTTTTAGCCAAATTATGTTACTCTACCAATTCTGGTAGAGTAGCTGTCCACACAGAAATTTAAAGAATTACAGTAGAGTAGTCAGATTGTATACAATTCAACTAACAATAATGAACCGTCACCGTTTGGCTCTGAGGAGGTGTTGGAAAAATATTGCTGGTATTTCGCTGCAGAAGTGACTAGCTATTGAAGAAGGGAATAAAGTAATGAAAGTATGGATTAGAGATTTGATCAAGAGAAAGCATAGCCATGAAGAAGTGGTCTTCTTTTGACGGAATTGCTGAAAAGGATATACAGGGCCGACAAGAATAATAACGAACCCCCGAGCACAGCAAAAAATTTTCAAAATTTTTTTCGATAAAAATACAGTTGAACCGCAAAAAAAATGTTTTTTCATTTCGATCCCTAACAGAGTATCCGGGACCCCGTTTTTGATCCGGGCCCTCGAGCAACTGCCCCACCTGACCTCCCTCACGCCAGATCGGAGGATATACAAGAGTATCAATTGTGTTCATTCATTTTTATCACAACAAAACAAAATAGCTGAATTTCCAATCTGGAAATTGGCTAAAAACAAGACAAACATGTAGAGTATCCTCATACATAGTGCACTTGACTATACCGAACCTGTTTTCATTAGAATAGTGATGGTAGAGTAGAGTAGAAATCAGTGGTGGGGGGATGCAAGTGGTAGAGTTACTATCCCACCGTGCAATCTTACTCTACTCTACCATAATTAAGTACTCTACTCTACCAATAATGTTTACACTGGTAGAGTTAGAAGGATAGTTAGTACTTGCCCAAATTACTCTACCGCTAACTCTACCAATGAAAACTAGGCCTTAGTATCTTTTATCCATAGAAATTATGCTATTAGGCTATGCGCCCACGAGCGACATTTGTCACGGTGACTGTTTTGTCACTCTTATCAAGTCTATTTGTTAGTATGGTGATGCGCACACGCAGCGATACGACAGCTAGGTGACTTTTTTGTTCGCGGGTACGCGGACATGCCTACGACAAAACTGTCACCGTATCTATTGGTATCAATACAAGTGTGCACTACGGTGACAAAACTGTCGCTCTAACTCAGTTTAAAGGACGTATATATGGTATATTACATATTATTTTGTAGACAAATACAATTATATAATAATTAATATACATATATTTTGTTTGGTTGAAAACTGAATATTGAAAGACTTTAGGCAAATGCAAATAAGCGAAAAAAAATTAATCTTATGTCCCATCTATTTATTTAAAGTATAATATACAAAAAATATTCCTAAATTATATTTAAGTAATTTTCCCAATTACTTGCATAATTTTCAATTCGTAATAACATTAGCCATTAGTTATAATAGAATTATATAGCTTGAAGTGGGATAGATAATCTCATATTTGTATTTTTGTAGGTTATTGCAGGTCTGAAAATACTTAATAATTCGTCAAAACTTTTGGTACTCATCCTAAAATAATGGAAAAATTGTTTCGAATATTCTCGCAATTTTTTATACACGGTGTAAAATTTTCCTCTTAATATCTTATCACACCAAAGAGGATGAACTCAGTAATCTCTTTCACTATATTTTTTTCTGCGTTTAATAACAAGTACAGTGAACACAACCGTCTTCTAGAAATCCATGTTTGCAAACGAAGTATAAATTTTTATAAATTACCGGCGACTGTCACTCTCCGTGTGCGCACACAAAAAATGTTCAGCGACACGACAATGACAAAAACTTTTTTGTCACCGTGACAGATGTCCCTCGTGGGCGCATAGCCTTAGGCTATGCGCCCATGAGCGACTTTTGTCACGGTGACTGTTTTGTCACTCTTATCAAGTCTATGTGTTAGTATGGAGATGCGCACATGTAGTGACACGACAACTGGGTGACTTTTTTGTCCGCGGGTACGGTGACATGCCCAGGACAAAAATGTCACTGTATCCGTTGGCATCAATACGAGTGCGCACAGCGGTGACAAAACTATCGCTCTGATTTAATTGAAAGGACATATATATGGTATATTACATACTATTTTGTAGGTAAATACAAATATATAATAATTAAAATATGTACTTAATATATTTTGTTTGGTTAAAAACTGAATATTGAATGATTGCAGGCAAATGCCATTTAGCGAAAAAAAATTAATCTTATGTTCCATCTATTCCTAAATTATATTTAAGTAATTTTCCCAATTACTTGTATAATTTTCAATTCGTAATAATATTAATTATTTATCAATTGATATTTTTAATTATTTATCAATATTAATTATTTATCAATTGATTTTACGTTCTAAAATAAAGAGAATATTAAGGAAAATTATAAAAACAGTTAAGTAAGTGTTTTAGGCCCACAAATAAATTAAAAATGTATATCAAATATATATCTAATAGGTAATTCTCAAAATGAAATACAAAGGTTATAATTTCGAATCCATATTAAAACACTTCTGCAAATAATATTTAGCCAATATAAAAAGGTAATTTAGCTGTCCTAATCTCTTAAATGGACTAATAAAAATTATTTGTATATTTTTATTATGCTAACTTGTTGAAAAATTCGGTAAGAAATGCAACTTATAACTCATGTGTTTTTAATAATGATCTTCCATCATATTAAAAATTCACGAATTTAACAAAAATTATTTGATATATATATATATATATATATATATATATATATATATATATATATATATATATATATATATATATATATTGCATTAAAGGAATACATTCCTATTGCAAGGGTGTGTGTTTACAAAGTTTTTTAAAAAATACTAAATACATGGATACATTGCATAATATTTACAATAGGTTTGTTCGTGCAACCAATTTCAAACTAATTAGTGATTTTTCAAACTATGACTACTGCGCATGTTCAACAACAAACTAGTTTCAAATTATTTTGACGCTCGAACGGTGAATTCGAGATTTAGGTTTAATTAAGAACCACCAGATGTCACTCTAATCGTGTCCGGCATGTCTTAGACTCACGGGCCACATGGATGTCATACATATTTTATAGTGGTTATAGACTAACAAGGTTATAAAAGATTGACATTTTACGTATCTTAACAATTATGCTTTTGGTTGTTAAAATATTTGCAAAATATCCAAAGAAATATTAAAACATTTAATTGCATTTAATTTTCCATTCCAATAAGCACATTTAATTTTCCATTCCCACCCAACTAATGTTTTAAATATTCACTAAGCTGAAAATGTTCTGCTAGACTTTCAGCTACACGTCTATTTATTTTGAAATGCTCAATAAATTCTTTATTATTATATAATTGAATAATAATTTCAAAGTAATTTTCATTTTTGATCGAATTTTATTAATTTCAAAATCAAGTAAATCATCATCGCTCGAATTAGACAAGTCACTGGAACTAAACGTACTGGAGCTGGATGATCTTTCATTCATTTTGTACAATAAGAGAAAGAAAAACTAATGAAAAATATTATGGTGAATTAATTTCTTCTCTCTAAACGATAAAAAGGGCATATTAAAACTGTATTTAAATATGAATATTTCTTTTTAAAATTTATTTACCTGTACCTAGTAAAAAAATATTTCAAAAAAATTTCACAAGAAAAAATAACTGAAATAAAAGTTCCCTAACAATACATCTAACTTAACAGACAATAAAATATTTAAATTTTAAACAGTAATATATTTGAGATCTATTGCGCAAGTACAATCCGACAAATTTGTTAAAAGTTGGTGAATTTTTCTTGCTGTCGTGTATTAGTTCGAAATTTAATTTTTAAGCTGCTAGAACATTAGATTTGCAATCAAATCACAAATTTAGTTTTGCTCGAACGCTCATTTAACAAATACGCATGCTCCGTACAGTTTTGTACTTTCAAAACTGTTGCACGAACAAAGCTAATATAATTATATGATTATATTATGATACATTAATTTAAATAACACAAGATTAAATGAACAGAAGGCTCATTAACAATTAATTTAACAAATATATTAGAAATTCATGCATATTATTAAGGAGCCAGGGCCGTATTTATTTGTTTTTTATTGATAAGTTTATATTTCTTTTTTATTGTTTCTGCTTGTTATTCACAAATAATAAAAGATCGTATTTTAAGGGCTTCCTTCAAGAAATGATAGATATGTTGAATAGCAATTTTTGATTTGTTGTCGACAGAAGCAACAGTAGACAATGACTGAGGCATTAGCATTAGCAAGTTAGCATTAGCAATAAAATATGGTGTTAAGTATCTAGTTCTAAGACTACAATATACCGGACAGACAAAAATTACGTGTTCTATGGTTTTCATGACCCCCATATTGCAAATGGTACATATTTGATCGATAAGTATTGAGTGATAGTTATTATCAACAAGGAGTCTTACATTGCTAGAACCCATCAATCTAAGTTGAGGAAAAACTCGAGTCACACGAATCGGTAGGAGTAATTGCAAATAAGTGGCGGTTCCCTAACTGAATCTTAACGACTTATAGTAGCTACAGAAGCTTGAATTGAAGCATCGATCTAAATCTTGCTGACTGAGTACTGATCTAAATTTCTGCACAGTGCTATCAATATTTTTTTTCAGGTGTGTGCTATCTGTAAATATCTGATGATCATCGTGATTAATAGTGCGTAGTAGATGTTTTAATTGTAAAATCCAATTATATTTACTATCTTTTGACGCGTTTTTGGAGGAAAGCTCTAAAAGGCGGGTAAAACATAACTTTGGGTATCGGGAGTCATTCATTAAAAGCAATTTATGCAACCATTTTAGCGTTGACCTTATAACTTTTATTACCAACCTATCTGTACCGGTTTCAATTCTTACAGCGTAGTTAGGTGTGCACTGAGGCAAGGCAAGCACTTTCTTAAGAAAATTCATTTGAACTCTTTCCAAGTTTTGATAATATCTTAAAGTCCAAACAGGTGAGCAGTATCGCCACGGGAACTGATTCTAGTATCGTCTGGTGGTTAAAAATAAAAGCTATCTATGACAAGTTGTATTTATACATGGCCTGTGACAATTGTTTATTGTGATTTGTAATGATGAGTGAAATAAATAAAAAGAATTTACTTAAATTATGTAATGTATCACAATGTAAAAAAAGACTTCATAAATTTCCCAGTGATGAAAAATTAAAGAAAAAATAGTTAAAAGTATTAAAAATGCAGTATGCTATCAAGAGTGCGAATCTGTCATCGACACTTTTTAAAATCTGATTCGTTTCCTACTAGTAATTATTTTTATAGATTTAAATGTATTCGAAAAGAATATTTACCTTTCTGTGTATACAATATTTTATTGTATATTTGTATTAATTATAATAATGGAAGTACCTTGGATTAACATTTTGGAGTAAAGTTTACGTTCATCGTCATCTAAATCTTTACAACTTTCATCATTATTGTCCTGAAAATGACACATTTCAGTAAGAGGGATACCAGCAGCATATTCATCACATTTATTTTTTTTATATTTCCCCCATTTTCTAACTCAGTCATATCATTGCTAGAAATAAATTTTAAAAGAAAGGATAGAAATGTAGGATTAAGTTCAGTTTAGAAAGAATTTCATAATAATAATTAAGAAATTTGTATCATTATGGAGAAAAATTTTATCATTATTTAGCAGAAAAAAGAGAAACGAAAAATTAGTTTATGTAAGTACCACAGAGGCACAGAATAATTAGAAGCCAAGCTGCTATCTCTGCACTAGCGATACCAATGTAGACAAAAAATCCCCTCTATTTCCCACCACTATGTTGTGTAGGTACACACTGTGTGTAGTGGTGTTGGTTTGATCTTTGCAACTGTGTCAGTTGAAACACACACAGTTACAAAACACGTATTGTCGGACGAAGCAAGGTGGGGTCCAAGCTAACAATGGTCCAACAATACATAATAATGCGTTGTGCATTGAGTGACCGATACCGACTAACTAAATGCCTTAAGCGGTATCAAGCACACACTGGCACACTGCTATCCACAGTTTTCTACAAACACGCTTAGGGCTTGGTAAGTACATATAAACAGAAAACCAGAGAACCAACCGATAAAGAAAAACTAATGCTGCAAAAATGTGCTTGCATTTTCCACCTGCACTCGCAATACAAGAACATTTTGCACAAATATTTATCTCATTACTGATAAGTTCTAGCTTCATTTCAATTTGATGCACTTGTTGCACCTGAGACGATGATTTACAAAGAGCAGCTATTTGTATTTTGTATGCATTCTGAGTTTCTTGCTTCTTTCAAACCACATGCAATAATGTGGTTTGCTTTATAAACCTGTTCTCCTTCAACTAAGGGTCTTTTAGAATTACCCAAATACTTAATAATATCTTTGATATTTATATCAAATTGTTTATTATCAATTATGTTAAAAAAAAGTTGGTTACGTTTGTACTTTCCTATTTCTTTTTAAAATTGACTTGTTATAGAGAGATTTTATTTTTAACCACCAGATGACACTAGAATCAGTTCCCGTGGCGAATAATAGTACGCTTAAAATGAGTGAATCAAATAACTGGATCCTCTTTCCCCACGAGTTGCATCTACATTTGCCTAAAACGCTGAGTGCACTCCCCATAACCGTGTTTGCTTTGGAAATAAAGATTTTGGTTGTCTCAAATGTAGCAATAATTATTGCTACATGTGATCAATCAATTCAACATTTACTTTGGAAATCGATAATAAAAGTTTAATCTAATTAATAAATAATCGATTTGTAAAAATGTCAAAATACTGACATCTAACATCTATGTTTGAAATTAATATCAGTCCAATATCTCATCTCAAAGAATTCAAAAAAATCAATTGTATGTGTATATATATTAACGACATCTAGCGTTATAGTTTCAAATTGATGTCAAGGGACAATGTAAAAACTAATTACACGTTTGCAGAAATCTGAAATTTAAATTTATATCAAGTGCGTACATTATTTAATTAAACATTTATTTTTCAAAAGAAATAATTAACAAAACAAATTACATAATTAAATAAATAACTGATACAAATTAAAAAGGCACACAAGACAGTTAGAGAAAACAGTTAGTGAGAAGCTCTTCTCGTGTGGCCTTCGGGCCGCACACATCTAAAATAAAAAAATATGTATATTTTAAAATTAGTTTAAGTATTATTTATTTAAGTGTATTATTGAAAATTACAAATTCATCATTGTTAAGATAAGTATTATTTTACTATAACATATTTGGAAATTTACTTAAACATAATCGAAAAATAATTTATATTTAAATGGTTAGAAAATAATTAAACGTAGCATGTAGGATAATTTTAAATTTTGAAAAATCGTATAATTAATTTAAAATAAATATATTTTGGAAATTTATTTAAACTAAAATAAAAGATAATTTATATATATATTAGATATATAAAAGAAAAAATAATTAAATGTAACATGTAAAAATAATTTACGTTTAAATATTTAACGTCGTTTGTACTTTCGCATTCATCCAGATTTCTAAAAGATTTCCTGGGGATTTAGCAAAAAAAAGTCTACGACTAAAAAGTAGCTTATAGTTTATGAAAATTATAGTTTATTAAATTGATAAGTTTATAATTTAGTTTTCCCGACACTTAGGTCGATGCGGCGAACATAAGTTCAGCCAGTATAGTTTAAAATTAATATAAATTTAGTTTCCGACATGTAAGTCGATGCGCCGAACGTAAAGTTCAGCCAGTATAGTTTAAGGTTAATCTAAAATTTAATTTTCCGACACGTACGTCGATGCGGCGAACATCAGTTCTGCCAGTATAGGTTAAGTTAATTTAAATTTATTTAATTCATTATTAAGTAAGTTTTCAAATATTTAAATATTGTCTTGATAATTTAATATTCTTTCAATTACGTAATATTTCCGGTTTAAAAAATTTAAAAAGCACGTGTAACCTTTACTAATATTTCGATATCTGGTATAATCTTTTAAATCATGTAATTTATTTGCGAAATATAACTTATAAAGTAATTTTCAGTATTATTTCAATTCAATTTCAATCGTAATTTTGTAAATAAAAAAAAAAAAAAAAAAAAAAAAAAAAAAAAAAACAATAATAATATAGACTAAGTTACAATTTGTCAAAATTTGATATTTATGAAAACTCGTATACTTGTTATTCTAGTCATGATTCCAAAGCGTAAAATTGGTGCAATAATAAAATTTCAAATTAATGAAATTAATTTAAATCTTGTATTCATTATTTGTTATCAGACGTTCAAGGAATGTATTTCGTAACGAGATTTAAAATCATTCCATAAATTCAAAACTTTAATTTTATATTTAATTTCAAATTGTATATTTTTACCAATTGATGTGGTGATACATTTCCAAAGATAGTACACACAATATACTTAAATATTGTACGTCTCGTTCGGAAAAGTATGGCCACACCAACGGCTAAGATGCAAATTCTATTTTAAAATATATTATGTAAATTTATTTGAATTAGTTTGTCAGTCTTTCAAAAATATGTATAAATTCTCAAAAGCTTGTAATAATTTGTTGCCATAAATTTTAAAGATTCCAAATATTGTAATTCAAAAATTGTTTCTAGTCACCTTTTATTGTAATAAAATTGTAATTTATGAATTCTCGTATTTCTAATTTAAAAACCACCCTTTTAGTAGTCGAAAGAAAAATTTAGGTTATTTGGGGATCTTGTGGTTTTGGGAAAACGATCTGCGACCATAATCTTCCACTGCCACTCACCCTCGTCTCCGTAAGACCTGGAGAAATGCTCTGCTGATCGAAACCCCAATCAACCCGAAAATTAGCACCCAAATTTAAACCCGAAAACATAACCATCCTACCAATAACTCCCCCCCCCTTCCAATAAATAATCAATAATATAATAATAATATTATAAATATAATAATAAATTAAATTTTTAAATTTTAAATTTTTAATTTTTTGCTACACAAAAAACAAGGAAGAAGAGACGTACCGAACCCCTAGATATTGAAAAGAATTAACGGTTTCAATCACTTCCTGATTATAGTAAAAGATTGTATTTGTTTGCTTTCCTCCTCGACGAAATTGAAGAATTTTTATTTTTGTTGTGTTTAATATTAACTTGTTTAATTTGCAATATTCTTCCAGGATTACGATCTTCTTTCGAAGGTCACCTTCATTATCAGATAGGATCACGATGTCGTCAGCATACAACAGGATCATAATATCGTCAACTCCGTTGCAATTAAGACCATTTACGCCTCTGTCTCTAAAAAATTTTTTAATGTCGCTCAGAAACAAAGAAAATAATACTGGGCTCAAACACTCTCCTTGTAAGACGCCTTTGGTGACATTAATATGGGGTGTCGTTTCACCGTTTAAAAGTACTTGAAATGTGGCAATGTCATATACGTTTTTTACAATGCGGATGAATTTAGAGCTTACTCGACAGTTAAACAATTTTCGTCCGAGTAATTCAGGATCTACACTATCAAAATCTGTTCTAAAATCGACAAAGAGGCCGAAGACTTTTCTTTTAGGCAACCTTAAGTGCAACTGAACTATTGAGCTCAACGTAAAGCAGTTGTCGTTGCAGCTTCGCCCTGGCCTAAATCCGGATTGACATTCAGGGATTACCTGGTTTTCTTCGGACCAAACTATCAAGCGTGACAATAAAATTTGTGTGAATAACTTGAAACATGAGTTTAATAGTGCTATTGGCCGATAGTTGGCCGGATCCTTAGGGTCCCCTTTCTTAAACAATAGTGTAATTATTGCTTTTGACCAGGCCTGTGGAACTTTCTCAATTTGTAAAATTTTGTTAAAAAAACATGTCAAGTAAAGAACCCAGTTATCTGGGAGGTTTTTGAAAAACTCGTTACCAACTAAATCCGGTCCTGGTGCCTTATTTAACTTAATTTTATGAAGTGCAGTGATTATTCCTGTCTGAGTAATAGTTTCGTCTAAATAAGGGTTTTTAATTTCTAGGTAAGAGTCAATGTTTATAGCTGTATATGAGTTATATAAGCTAACAAAATAATTATGACAAAGTTCTAAATCAAGCATGTTGTTTTTGTTTTGACATTTCTTTTTGAATCTATTAATAATGCTTCAAAAAGTTTTCGAATCAGTACATGAACTTAATTGTATAACAATATTATTAAAATACTAGCCGTATACCCGATGGGCTTTTCCATCGGCATCATCTTCGTGCTCACTTTCTGCTCACTTTCAGTGTTTTCAAAAGCCTAAATACCAACTTCCACGATTTATTAAATTTTGTTTATTTTAATAGCCATAGTAACATATTTTTATATATCTCTAATTTTAAAAATAACGAATTTACATACAAATTTTCATCCCTTATTAAACCTGTTTAGGGGACGAATTTTCAAAAATCCTTTCTTAGTGCTCACCTACGTTACATGGGGAACTCCTATACAAAATTTCATTCTTCTAAATCCAACGGTTTAGGCTGTGCGTTGTCTGTCAGTCAGTCAGTGTTAGAAATTTATTAAGTAGATGTTTTTTTCTTATTTTTAATTAGAGCATTGTATTGTTTTTTTATCGTTGTATAACTACGTAGGTTTCTCCCTTAAATCCATATTGACGACATGTTTTCAAATTCGATTTGACAGTTAATTTAAAGTCTTGACATTCCGAGTCAAACCAAGGTTTATTTACCTTCTGATTATTAGACCTACAACTGCTGCAACTTTTTATGTTTTTTTTTTTTTTGAGGTGTAGCAATGTTGCTGATTTATCTATAGCGGTAATCAAATTTTCATACATATCGTCAATAGATGTTTTTTCAAAATCAGTTTTAACTTTTGCTGAACACTGCATTGTACCCGAATACAGAGTGGCCTTCATTGGATCTCATTGAAAACATTGTTTGCTATATGACACAGAATTTGATTTCAATGATTTCTTATTTATAATTACATCTAGGGTTAAAATTAATGGAAAATGATCTGATCCAGTCACAATACAGTTTTCAACAAATATATCTTTAACCAATCTTGTGGAATTCAAGTCACAAAAAACATAATCTACAGTGCTACAGCCAATACCAGAAACATATGTATATTTTGCCGGGTAATCCGACAGCGTTCTCCCATTTAGTAAAACTAACGAATTTTTTTCAACAAATTCAATCAGTTCATTACCTTGTTTATCACTAACACTAAGGCTTCTTCGGTCCGGATATAGATGCTCGTTTTCTAGGATTTCAGCAGCTAGTTGATTTTCATTTCCAATATGACAGTTGAAATCGCCGCAAATAATAACACTATGACTGGGAAATGACTGTGAAATTTCATTCAGTAAGATTTGAAATGATTTTAGAAATGCCGGCAGTAAAGTCTTGGTTTTTATGTATACTACAATAATGATTAAATGCACTTCACTATTACTTAGTTCGATTACCAACCACATATATGACCTGTTTCCACAAGTTTAGCTTTTAAACCACAGTTTCGTATAGAGACACTTATACCGCAACTAGGTCTCCCTCGACTTTGTCTCTAGTAGCTATTGAGTGGAAGGAAGAACAGTCTTGTAGAGACAAAGGTACAGTTGTGGGTGGGGTTAAAAGCCAGGTTTCACAAATGCATAAAGTATCCCAGTTGGTGTTTTTTCATCTATGTTGCTAACGTTGGCAAAGCCTCTTACGTTCCAGCTCACAAACGTTAAAGGGGATTCTTTTATTGATTGCTATTGTGTACATCTTGGTAGAGTCGACATTTCAGGAGATGATTCACCTTGTGGTGTAGACAATACATCTTTTATTGAACGTTGATATAATTTCCTTTTCTTTATTATTTTTTCTTCAGATGTGCCACAGTTAGTGTTACTTGTAGCTGCATCAATTTTCTCTGTACGCTCGCATACTGTTTTGTCCAGAAGTTCTTCAATATCTCCTGCTTTGACTATTTTTCCGTCGATAACCAAAGTGTCGTATTTTAGGTAAATAGAATTGTGTTTATCTTTAATAGTGTTTTAATATGCACTTAACTTCCTTCTTTCTTCAAGAACTTGTTTCGAAAAATGTTCGCTAATGTATATGTTGGTTTGATAAACTTTATGTTTATTTTCCATCACTTCATTTCGTAGGCGTTTATTTGAGAATTCCACCAATATAATTGGAAAATTTTCTTTTTTTAGTACGCAAATGTCTTTAATTTGTTCGATGATAACGTTCACTTCTAAGTGTTTAACTATAAAATCACACACTAATTTACTCAACGATTCAAAATTATCATTAGTTTCAATTTTTAAACCTTTAAAAATTAAATTTTTACACCTCATTTCCCGTTCAATTGTTTTAATTTTATTATCCTGATTTAAAATTATTTCCTTCATGAATTCTTCGTTTTGTTTTAAAGGTTTTATTTCACTTTTTAAGACCGCCATATTGTTTTCCAAAAAAGTTATTTTTGATTTTAATTCTTTCAAGTCGTTTCTAATTAAAGGGATCTGGTCAGTGTCCTTTTTAATTTCTAACAATATTTTTTCGGTATTTTCCATTATTGGTTTAGTTTTAGTTTTTAATTTAAAGGTTTTTTTTGATTAAAACACTATTTTTTAAAGTACAATTTTATTTTTAATTGTAATTATAATGCAGAAATTAATAGAATCGTCTATACTCAACGGCAGACAAATACACACCATATATATATATATATATATATATATATATATATATATATATATATATATATATATATATATATATATATATATATATATATATATATATATATATATATATATATATATATATATATATATATATATATATATATATATATATAAGGGGGACCGGAAAGTAATGTCGTTTCTGTGCATGTCGTTATTTGATTGTAATTTGTCGGCTCATTGTGTATCTCAAAGGGGTGCCTAAGTTATTTTAAGGTTATTGTGACTTATTCATTGCTAAATAGTACAATATCAAACTTTTTTTTTTAGGGTGAAATGGCCAGCCAAATACCAGAAGAGCATATCCGGCATTGTATGCTTTTTGAGTTTCGCAAGGGTAGTAACGCAACACTTGTAACCAAAAACATTTCCGACGTTTATCCAAATGCATTAAACGTTCGTAAATGTCAAAGATGGTTTTCCAAGTTTAGATCGGGTAATTTTGATCTTTCTGACTCCTATCGATCAGGAGATATTTTTCTCAAACACCAGGATTGAAAATTTGTACACTCGATGGCTAAAGGTTATTGATAAGGAGGGCGATTATATTATTGATTAGAAAAAAAGACCTATTAAAAATGTATTACTTTGAATTTAATGTAAGAAAACGACATTACTTTCCGGTCCCCCTAATATATATATATATATATATATATATATATATATATATATATATATATATATATACAGGGTGTAAAACAAATAACTTTTGTCCTTTCGTGGGGTGACTCATAGCACCCTGTAGACACTAAAACCGCAGGAATTGTTTCGGAATTAACAGTCGCGTCACCCCTCAGATGGATAAGAGTTATTTGCCCTACACCCTATATATATATATATATATATATATATATATATATATATATATATATATATATATATATATATATATATACAGGATGTAAAATATATAACTCTCCGAAAAAATAGGGGAGAAAGGTCTCAATTTACTAATTAAGTTTTGCTAGTTAATTTGTCCCGATCAAGTTTCATTTCAGAAATATTTGATCGTCAAAAACGTGTTAAAAAATGGCCCCAAGAAAAAAACCTTAATCAGGCTCTGACTGCCTAACATGTTTTGTTTTTGGTTTTTTGAATGTTGAACTTTTTGTCAACAAAATATGTTTATGTACTTATTTATGGAATCTTTTGAAAATACCTGTACAGCAGCGTCCAAAAAAATTTGAACAAAATTTGTAGCAAAACAATTTCACCTCATATTTCATACCAATATACGAAATTTAGTTCAGCATAAGTTAAAAAAAAATTAAAATTTGAAATATTTATAGTAGTTAATTATAAATTAAATGAATTACTATGTTTTAAAATAGATAAAAACAATTATTATAGTTAATTAACCAGTCCAAATTGAAAATTATACCGAACATTATAGTATTATTTTTTTGTTTAGTAGATACTGTCTACTTGTTAATCATACAAATACTCACAGGTAATGCAGTTTCTTTAAGAGAATATTTTTTCATTATTCCAAAAATAAGATAAATATTAGTTTTTCTTGTTAAAACTTTCATTTTAAATTTGTACCTATTGATACAAAAGTAAAGAAAATTTGCACACTAAAGATTATAGAAATATTGCACACTAAAGATTTCAAAAGTTTCTATAAAAAAATTGATTTTAAACAATCTGTTAATTAGAATCTTTCTCAAATTTTTATGTACGTATATGTAACTGTTGTTACAAAAAACTTTATAATATTTGGGTTAGTAGCATACGATACCTATGAACTACGTTAATGGCAATTTATGTGTCAGTAGTAGCTACGTATATGATGTTATTTTGACCTTCACAATCATAATGACCTGTTATGGGAACCAAAGAATGTAAAGGACCGGTCAGACCACTACGGGCATTTTGCGAACTAAGTGGATGTCATATAATTATATTGCACTACTTGACTTATACCCAAAAATTCAAGTAGGTAATAATTTCTGAATACAATTAAAATCAAGTGTATTCGGATTTTCGACAATGAAAAAGTAATACGTGTTTTGGTCAGTTTGTCACGTTTCAGCTCTTATGTCAAGTATGCAATATAATTTTTTAATTACTGTTACGGGAAGCCGTACCGGTCTGTCCGCACACTAAACTGTGTAAAATCAATCGTAGTTGAGTTAACTTACTCATACAGATAAATAATTTTTGTTATCTTTACATTTTATTATGTAGTAAAGACAGTGATAGGTATACAATTTTTTTTAGGGTTCCCAAGAATATTACATCTTTGGATTTATGAATATGAAATTTTGCAAATACATGCTACAAATAGAGATCTTAATTAAACCACAGCAAAAAAAGTATTTTTTCTTAATTTTTTAAGATACCTTTTCGTATTGGAAATTGGAGATTAAAAATATTTTAAAACTTATCCTATCGTATGAATCGGGGTATCGCTAGAAATGATTCGTAAAATAAAGGTTTCTTTTACTATTTTGAATTTTTAAGCCTGCTTACGAAATGCTGAGATTAAAGCTGAGTTTTTTTTTCTACCCAAAATTGTTAAATTGGTTATTCAACAAGTTTGAAAAATTACAGACTCTATTAAAAACACTCAATTAAAATTATTTCAGCTAAATTGTGTTAATAATTTTCAGAGATATAAGCAACTAAATTTTCAAAAATTTAAAAGTAACGAAATTGATCAACAGTAAATGAAATATTAATTACTCCGTGAATATTAAGGTACGTTTCGGTATTCAAAAACATCTTTCACAATGCAAGTCCAAATCATTAAGAGAAATTTTGAAAAATGAAAAAAATTTTAATTTTTTGTAAGTAGCTATAAAAATACTACCACATGGTGGCATGTGGTAGTATTTTTAAAATGAAGTTGAAAATTTTTTAAAATGAAATTGAAGTCCTTTTAAAAACTAGGTATTGTACTTTAAAATTTATGTATTCTTTTAGCAAAGAACCCAGACTTAAGGTGTGTCTAATACGCACTTGATATGCGTATTTAGACACTGCTGTCAGTGTAGGTACATATTATGTATTTTTATTAATTATTTATTACCCTATTTTGTATAAACATGTTGACTTGATTTGTCATTCTCATTGAGTTTACATACATATTATGTGTTTCGTATACATACTAAGAATGGTTTGTGTGTGTATTTCTAAAGGTATGGATCCACCGAGCACGGAAACTGTTTGTAAATTGCGAACACAAAATTTTTTTGTGGAGACGATCGTCACGAATGTTTGCAATTGTTTTCTAATGTTTGTCAGTGTTTCGACCAAAGTCGGTACATCAAAGGGAATTCGTTGTTTGGTCCGTCTTGTATTTTTCTTGTTTTATGTTACTTTGTTGTAAATATAACAGCATAGTTTTGTGTTTTAAAAAGGATTATTGTAATTTTAAATTAATAAACGAGTAAAAATAACATGGATTGAGATAATGAAAAGTTATCTGCAATTAATCAAATTTTATAAATCAAAACCAGAAATATGGCAGACTACCAATAAATTTTATTATAATAAAATTAAAGGACAGGATGCGTGGAATTCTCTACTCTCGCCATTCAGGAGTGAAAAGGCCAAAGAAGACGGCTGAGCATTCTTCGGGAATTATTTTGTTAATTAACTGCCTCGAAATTCGAAAAAGATACATAAGGCTTTTGTAAGAATCTCTAGCTAAAACACATTATCGCTAATCTAACTTCGACAGGTATACAGTCTCTGTAATTAATATCCCGTTTAAAAATTTTTGGCCTAATTTGGGAAATTAAAAATTGTAAATCTTCCGATGACATACGATAAAAAATTTGAAATAAACCACTCCTAAGGTCTGTTTTTAAGTCTGTTAATAACTGTATAGAACTTCTTATTTTTAAAAAGTATTTAAAATTTATGTTTTCTTTTTCCTTTTTTGATTAGAGATTATTACGAACGACATAGCGCTAACAAGAAGTTCCTTACTTGGAGTCATTTTTTATATGTGATATACACATGTATTTACATAGAAATATAAAAACACGTTTGTAATTGTTTATTCAGTGGAGACAGTATGTTCGCAAACAGTTAAAAACAATTGCAAACATCTGCAAACAACTACAAACATTTGAAGCAAATGTTTTTTGGTGGATCGGCACCTTAAGAATTAACATTTTTTTTTTAAAATTATGGTATGAAAATAATGATATAAGCATCACACCGGATGGAATCAGCACACACCAGTCACCACTGATACCAAACCAAAAAATAATAATTGAGCAATGCGTTCCCTTAGGACGTGGAAGTTACAAATAAACCAAAATAATGTAGTTAATCTAAGACGCTGTCAACTGCTACAATGTTTGTTGTGGAGTGCATTATTATTATTATAGACTTTTACGCCAACCTGGCGCTCACTACTCAGTAGGACAGTACTGGGTAACATTCACCTATACCGGCATTATGCAAGGTATTAGGCTCTGTGGAAGGGTAATGTGCCAAACCAATCCGTAAAAGTACCGTAGTACATTCACGGACGGGTTTGTCACATCACTCCCTATATTGTTATTATTGCTACTTGAAACGAGGTGTTATTCGTCTATTTTGGTGTACACTGGGTCGTACGGCGAGACTTTTATGGGAGCGTAGATGTTGGCTCAATGACAGAGGGCTGTGAAAGCCTAGTTCGTTTTCGTGTCCTCAGATGGTAGGTAGGAGTAGGGACAGAGGGAAGGGAAAGGACTGTTTGTGTTTGTGTGTGTGTTTGTGTATGTGTGAGGATGTGTCTTTCTATTTTACGTTTCTTGGTGTAGATGTTTTCTGGTTCATCAAATTGCTCATTAAGATCGGGTGTTCCTGGAACTGCGCGTTTAGATGGTACAGAGGTTGACGGACCTTGTGTGTTATTGAATTGGGGAGGATTGTGCACCAGAGCGGTAACAGTGACAGTGCGGCAGTTGTTCGATCCCCCCTCTCCATCAGACGAATCTGGATCTGTATGTGTGTTAAGTGTTTGTCTTTCAGTGTTAGTGTATTGTGTGTTTATGTATGTGTGTTGTGTGTCTGTAAGATGAGTGTCAGTGTATTGTTCGCTCACTGTAGATGGCTCAGATGGAGTAGAAGCAGGTCTTGTGCTTTCACATATCGCAGTCGGATTCGTATTACTGAGGAACTTCCGTACTATACAACACGTGTATTATTATTATTATTTTTTTTTTTTTTTTTTAATTAAAATTGGGGTACTGCTGCCGGTGGATGGCGCGGTCAGCAGCACCCGGCGGCATCGCCTACCAAGGGCATGCGCCGCCATAAACGATAAAGATAAAAACATACACAAAACAGACAGGAACACATAAATGCAATAGACAACGGACAAACATACATAAATAAAAACCAACGATGGGCCCTGCCATTCCAGGGCTTAACATACGATAAAAAATTTGAACAGGAGCGGACAGTCCTTGGTGACGGTACGATAAGTACTAAACAAAGCGTCCGGTCACCAAGGTCTGAAGACCATCGCTGCGACTCCCCCCGGGCTGTAAATAGCACCGGGCTGGAGGAACCAGACTAGAAACATACAAACGACTAGAAAAAATCTCTCTAAAGGTATCACAGATAAAACTTATTGCGTCACTGGGAGGCCAGAGGCCGACCAGTGACGCAATAAGGAGTTAAAACAATACCGCTGTAGAGCCATAACAACAGGCCTACAGCGGCATAACAAAATATCACAGGTAGTAAAAACAAATGATCTACCACCTCGGGTGTAAAGAGCCCTCGGTAATACATCGTTAAAAAACAATAACAAGAACAACAAACATGTATAAATAACAACAGTACCACTAAGGGTGTAAAAGGCCCTTAGTGGCATAACGAAACACTAAAAGTACCCTGCCAGACCAGCTGGAACAGGGTATCGTTAATAAATAAGACGAACACAAATCATTTTTACACATAGAAATTAAAAACAAAGCTGAATTTTTATTATTATTATTATTATTATTATTATTATTATTATTATTATTATTATTATATGTGAAATTAGTTATTTTCTCTTCTGTTGATAATTAAAAGAAAATTTTTTTTTTGATTTTTGAAAAGTTACTTTGTAAAGTCATTGACGTTGTAGAATGTCAAATAAAAACTGACTAATTATTAAGTTCTTAATACAGTGTATCAGTTGGCCATTTCGTTATAATTTTTCATGATTTCATCGTGTTAAATTTGTATTGTGTAATGTATAATAATATTTTTACACTGTCAAAGTTGTTTTTTGTAATAATCGTAATGTTCTGTGATATCAAAAACCACAAAAGTGGGAAACTAAAATAATATTTCATAAACATAATTTAATCGGAATTTGTGAAAAACTGTGTGCGTGTTTTTTTGTACACTGTGGTACATATTAGTCAAATAGATAGTAATACGTACGGATGTTTAAACAACATGGTAAAAAAACAATATCTATTTTTAATTTTTTTTATTTATATTTAAAAAAAATTTTTACTATACAGGGTGTAAATAACTGTAGTTTAGCCAGAGGCGTATTCAGTGAAATTTATATTAAACGATGAGCTGGCTGAGATGCGATTTTTTCAAATAGCGAATTCTGAAAAAATTATTATGTCTCTGGCAATTATATAGGGAGATAAACCATCTGTCAAAAGACGGAGAGTTATTTACTTTACACCCTGTATATATATATATATATATATATATATATATATATATATATATATATATATATATATATATATATATGTATATGTATATGTGATATATATATACAGGGTGTAAGGGAAATAACTTTTATCCTTTTGAGGGGTGACGCGACTGTTAATTCCGAAAAAATTCCTGCGGTTTTAGTGTCTACAGGGTGCTATAAGTCACCCCACAAAAGGACGAAAGTTATTTGTTTTACACCCTGTATATATATATATATATATATATATATATATATATATATATATATATATATATATATATATATATATATATATAAGCTAATTTATTTCAAAGCGTTGCAGAACTACAGCTCAATGCAGATTGGATTGGGTAGATTTTAACCCTATAGAAGATTTATGTGGTGGATTAAAATAGCGACTGAAAAAAAGAAATATTTATGATCGTAAACTACTGAGAAAAGTGTAAAATTGAAGAATGGTTTGCAATTTCAAATTCAGACTGAAAAATTAGTTCAATCTATGTCTGGTAGATTAGAAGTCGTCATAAAAGCAAACGGTGGTCTTACCAAATATTAATCAAGTTGTTATTAATAGTCACTAATAAAGATATGAAGTGCACCTAGATTTTTGTGTGTTTCTGTTGTTAATAAAATTGATCTTTTTGTTATAAAATTTGTATTTATCGAAATTTTCGCTCTGTTTCTTTTAAATAAATAGTTTAATGAATGGACAAATTGACTAAAGTTTGTAAAATATATCGCAATAAATTTTTTATTCGACTACTAATGTTTCACTTGAATGTACGTAGACTTTCGTAACACATATATATATATATATATATATATATATATATATATATATATATATATATATATATATATATATATTTATATGTCATAATATGACAACTCAGTTGGCTAGTTGGCTTGTAAGGTACATTACGTATTTTGTTGGCAGTTTTTGGTGTTACATTATATTGATGGATTATAGATTTTAATATATAGATCCTTCTCTATGATATGTAAAGCGCAGGTTCGAAAAATATATTTGGTCTAGCCTCTCGCTTTTGCTAATTTAGAAATAGCTGATATTTTTAGTTCCGTTTAAGTATTAATTTAGTAATCACTTCCAAGTCGCCAGTTTAAATATTTCTTTAGAATTACATAATTTAAGTAGCCGGTTTGAATATATTTCGTGGCATGTATAGATTATAAAAATTTAATACGGACTGCTTTCCTTCCGCAACGTATATGAATACATTAAATTAATACACACATAGCTGTACTGGTTACTGTTAAAGGGACGGTATGTGGATATATTCACTCTTCTCGCAGAAGTGATGGGGCCAACCGCATGTGTCATTATTCGCTCAGTATGGTGTATTATACCAAAAATGGATAATGTCATTTTATTCTTTACTTTATTTTAAATATTAGTAATATCACAATTCTAAAATTGTAATCAAATAAAAAAATAATATGCCGACATAATATTGCAACGAGTACTCCGCGTAAGGATTTTGTCTATTAAATTTTTTTTTCAACATGGCGCAACACCTACATTTGGATTTCGGAAACACAAAAGGAAGACTGTTTGGGTATTATTAATAAACATTTATCTTTATGTATTTTTATCACTTTTAATATATTTTATATGGCTATATGGCTGGCTTTCCATGTCAGTTATATTATATATATATATATATATATATATATATATATATATATATATATATATATATATATATATCCATTGAAACAATTTGAATGTTTCAAATTTAAAACGTATCCTTCCCAATATGTGTTAATTCATCACTATTGTCGGAAATAATGTAATACGAATATTTATGTTTAAAATACTTAATTAATTATATTATTTATTCAAATTTTAATTATATTTAATATAAACTTCTCCCTTTTATTGTATATGTCTGGCGTCATTTCGACGCCATTTTGTATTAAGTACATTTCTAAAATTATCAAATTTTTAAGTATTACGTAAAAAATCTTTTGGTTAACTTGCATCCTTTTAATTCAAGTTTGCATTTCTTGAGTATTTTATAATATTGTTAAACTTTATACGATATTTATATTTTTAATTGTTGAATATTGTTATTTAATGACAAAAATTATTTAAATATAAATAAATTTAGATTTAACTTATTGGATACTTGTCTATTCTACATGCACGCCATATATTCAGAATAATCCCGTTATTTTTCAGAATTAAGGCCTTTTGTATAAGTACATAGATTTTCTCCAAAAACATATTTCAATTGTTTCGGCTTTATCTCCTGGTGTACAATGGGCCCGCACCAATGTCTGCATGCTACCTGTGTAGTTATCAAAATTTATAATATTAAAATTCAAATAAGTACAATTATCAATAACCTTGGGGCATCGGCTTTAGTACGGGAGCCGAGTACTCTTATAGTCGAATAGTTGAAGAGCCCCTGCCTTTTAAAACTTAAATTTTTATTTAATTTAAATTTCCAATGTCACAATCAATAAATTTACTTCCATTTAGTCTACCCCCTAGTGTTTTTTTATTTTTTGTGACATATATATATATATATATATATATATATATATATATATATATATATATATATATATATATATATATATATATATATACTGTGTGAGTTTTTCGAGAGTTGCCATTTTTATTACAGCCAAACCGTTGATTTAATCGAAAAATTGTTCAAATAAAAGTTGTAGCCACTGGCGGGGGACATTGATTTATATACTTCGGAGCTTTATAGCTCTTGTGGTTTTCCGAGATACGATACAAACTTACCTTTTTTTTAAATTGAATAGTATACTTATTTGTTGATAATTAATATTGACATAGTGTTTGAAAAATTACCAAACTGGATCGGCTGGGACTCGAACCCGGATCTCTTGGAACCAGCCAAGCGTCTTACCAACTAGGCCACCGATCACTTGTTCGAGTGCCACTCCAATTCAGTAATCAATCAAACACAACCTCTCTCTAATGCGAGACGCAGTTTTATACTTTTAATTTCAAATGCTATCGAGGAACATATGTTAGAGGTAGATGCAATCCGTATACTGCCTGTGTTATAAATATTTTGCTGTCTGGACTGCAGTCAGCTGTTTATATAGCGTCAACTGATCGTTACTTATTCTTCAACACTGAACTGTCATTTTTAAATTTTAAAGTATTATTTCTGAATAATTATTAGTTATTATAAAATAATATTTAGCTTAATATAATTATTTTTATTAATTTTTCACATTTTATTAGTTATTTTTTACCAAAGATAAGTTATTTAGTTACTTTAACTAATTTCATTAATACCTGCTTGAAAATTGTTACTTCAGGGCCGGCATTTAAAATTGTTCTTATATATTTTATATTCATGCCTGGTAAACGGTATTTTGTGCCAAATTGCAGAAGTTCACGGTATAAGACATTAAATAAAGACGTTAACTATTTTCAATTTCCGAAAAAGGATGTGATAAGGTGAAATGAGTGAAATAGAAAAAGTGATCTTTAATAAACGAAATTTTGCATGAAAGTGTATATATTGGTATTAAAAAACATCTCCCAAAAATTTAAGTTCGAACGACTAGGAGAAATGCTAATAAATTAATAATTTTTTTTTCGTCACTAAGAAAATATAATTTCCCATACATGATTTCCCATCGTTAGAAAAGTCTTTTAAAATGAAACTGAGATTTATTCAATGACTATTCATCTTAAAATCCTGTTTGTGAAACACTGAACGTCAAAGTGGTGTAGAATTCGCTCCTACACGAAGTTTTCAACTGTGGATCCAAAAAATCTGGAAAAAAGGTCACAGTAGCACTTCTAAGAACTTTTTACTAAAATTATTCCTGATCAGTTGAGTTAAAAACATAGAGAAACCCAAATTATCCCGTAATTAACAAATTAAGGCAGGGTATTTCATTAATGCTTCATAATTTCCGAATTCTATGACATACAGAGAATGAATACAGACACGTGTAACATAACTGAATACCTATATTTATCTATTTTCAGGACAAACTGTAATAAATATATTTCATATATTTTATTCATATTTAATTTAAAAAATCATATTGATCATTTTTTATTCTCTTTTCTGAAAACTTGACTCGGGTATTTTATATTATCATTAAAGTAATTTAAATATTTTTGTTCACTTTAAAATTAATGACATAATAAAAACAAAAATAGTCCGGACCTGGCTATACTGCAGTCCACGGTAAAGCGTATGATGAGCGAACCTCCAAACATATAACAAACCTTGGTAGTTAACAACTCGTAAAACTCGTGTTTCCAGGTGGGTAAAATAGAAATTTTTAAATGATTTGAATGACATCATCTGTTATGCAGAAACATATTTCCATATTTTGCATATTTACTTTCGAAAAAAAAAAATTATTACATTGGTTTGAGTAACTTTAATTTAAGGTTCGTTATTTAAAAATATTAACGGTTTTTAATTTTAAAAATATTGTTTTTTAGGCCAGTGTGATGTGAATTATTGTCAGGTTATGCTCGCAATTTGAAGCAAGGTATTCAAATAGTATACTATCTGTTGATTCATCGTTGAGTTGTGGATGCTTTGCTTTCTATACTTTTATAAAAAAAGTTAAGTAAGTGGGTTCCTGCAACAGTCAGAAAAGTCTTAAACAACAATGATTATTTAGTGACTACTGAAGATAACTCGACCCAAAAACATAATCGTGTTTATCTAAAACCGCAGGTCACGTATACAAAATCTAGCTCAAAACGGCAATGTGAACCAGATCTGCTGAACCTGGAAAAGGCGACGATTTAAATGTAATTTATACAAATAGTTGGAATTCCAATGATATCGATGTTAACAATGATAACGTGAAGGAAGAAATCGCCAGTGGCAACGTTGGCAATGATGACGTCCACTAGGTCGAAAACACGGCGCGGCGCAGTTCCGCTCTCGGAGATAAATACATCTGAATAAATGCTATAAGAGTCAATTAAAGATAAAATATTTTTAATAAAAACTTTATTATTTTTTTAAATAAACTTTATTATTTTTAGTAAAGCCTGTTTCATTACAACATTTTTATGAATTACGGAAACCATTTTTGTCTTTTAAAATACAGAATAATTTTTTTCTTATAAAAATGATACTCGGAAAGTCTTTGGTAATCAAAACTTTTCATCGGGCTCTTTTTTCGAGAGTAAGCTCATTACACTGTAAATGTACACTACAGAACCATTATTTACAGGAGTAAATTTCGTTTCAAATGGAAATGTTTTTTCTCTTCACCATCAGTGATCAACTATTTTTTTTCTATTGAAGTTGACGGAAGTTGAACTAAATACTTCAATTTTACACATCGAATGAAATGAATTTTACTTCAAAAGAACATAAGATTAGGAAAATGATTATTTACTATATTAAAATTATTGAAAATAAAAAAAAAAATATACTGACTTACACGATACACTAATGGAAATGAATAAAACCATATTTTTTCCTTTTTGGACATATTGAAAACTCAAAATGCTTTTTTGGACAATTTTCTTACTTTTTGTTTAAACTAGGTTAAGTTAAAATATTTGAAAATATTTATTATAGTTACTCCTACTAACATTAAATCATATCTATGCTGCCATCTACGCATTTCCATAGGAAACTATAAATACAGGTTCCAAATTTATCAGGTTTATTACTACGTTTTAAAAAGTTTAGTAGGTACATAATGCCTGTTTTAAACCTACTAGATTTTGACTTCTTCAGTGTGGTGTAATATTAAATATTAAAAATTAAAACTACAGCTATAATTTAATGACTTTTAATTGAATACTGAGTTAAATATTTAATAATTAATATATTTAATTAATTAATTTTGTTTTATGGTAAGAGATTAATGCGAACATACCATTACAATTTATGTTGTATTTTTTTTAATCTAAATTTAAAATGAACCGTATTTTTTTGCGTTCGTTTAAACAAACTTGACCACGGGTTTTGAAAATTAAAACATAAAAATGCAATTTCTCAATAATATGAAATAAAATAATGAAAATTTTAGCATAATTGGTAATTTGAAGTAATAAACTAATTTTTAAAAATATCTCAACATATGTTTCCATTTGAAAAAAAAAATTTTTCTATTCCAAAAAAGCCATAGGTCCTAGAAGTCTGGAACAATTTTTCATTAATGGCCCCCTCTATTTTGAATATTTTTTGTATAAACTTTTTTTCGATTAGATACATATTTTAGGAATAAATCGAATGGCAACTCTCGAAAAACTCACACGGTATATATATATATATATATATATATATATATATATATATATATATATATAATAATATTTTATTTGTTTTTAAATCGTACAGCAATTATAACAAATGAGATCAGTGTTTACAAATTTACAATGTATATAAAAGTTTGTACATAAATGCATATAAACTTTACAAGACAAATATAAGCAATATACATAATAACAACTAATCAAAAATTTAATCATGTTCAACAATCTTAATAAAATTTGTTAAGATTAATAACAAAAGTAAACTGACTAGTAAGTAAATAGACAAGTAATTAAATAATAATAAAAATATATCTTTGACTTCATAACTATATCTATAAGTATAACAATTAAACAGTAACAAATTTATATAATATTTTTGGGTAAAAATAAATACACTAAAATAGGTAAATAACAACAATAAAATTATTAATTATTATGTACACGTATACACACACATATATATACACAATCATTCACAATTTCACATATACATAAATATATCTACTGAATATATTACTCTGTTGCAATTTATATTATACAGAATTATAAACATATTTTGATTAAATTAATAAATCCACAAAAACTTCAACGATGACGTGATCACAAATATCAATCAAACATAGCTTGTGTCACAAACCAGTACAATCGAAAGCCATACATAAAATACAATCAATAATCATTATATATATATATATATATATATATATATATATATATATATATATATATATATATATATATATATATATATATATATATATATATATAATATTCAAAATAGAGGGGGCCATTAATGAAAAATTGTTACAGACTTTTAGGACCTATGGCTTTTTTGGAATAGAAAAAAATTTTTTTTCAAATGGAAACATGTTGAGATGTTTTTTAAAAATTAGTTTATTACTTCAAATTACCAATTGTGCTAAAATTTTCATTATTTTATTTCATATTTTTGAGATATTACATTTTTATTGTAAGTTTTAATTTTCAAAACCCGTGGTCAAGTTTGTTTAAACGAACGCAAAAAATACGGTTCATTTTAAATTTGGATTAAAAAAAATACAACATAAGTTGTAATTGTATGTTCGCATTAATCTCTTACCATAAAACAAAATTAATTAATTAAATACATTAATTATCAAAATAATTTGTAGTTTTACATATTTACATATTTACATATTTACTTCTTTAATTAAGTAAGGAAACATTAAATGCGTGGTGAATTTAAATTGAAAAACGATCATTCTATTAATAATAATTTTTGTTATCAGACGTTTCTTTCAGAAATAACTTCATTAATATGAATATGTCAAAACTGTTCCAGTATTAGATACCTTAGATACCGTTCCATAATGAGGGCTTTTACGTTATATATATTAATAACAAAATTAATCTATTTTAATTAATTAGTTAGTAATAATGCTATAATTCAATTGTTGCATTTTGCATCTTTATTTTTATTGTATCATAGTACGGCCTGTCTCCTGTATTTTAAAATACCATATTAATTATGTAGGCGTCATTCATTCAACGCTGCAGTGAGCGAAGATAACTCATGTATCTTCAGATACATGATTACATGACTTAAGTCTTAACTAAACACATAAGTATTTATACATACACCTAAGTCACTGCAACTATATAATAATAATATAGTATGCATAACTAATGTAACACCCTCGTGCGAATAGCCAACATAAATTTAAAAAAATGAAATTTTTTTATTTTTGCTTCGATCAATCGTTTGTGAATGTTTGTGACGCTATTATTTTCGTTTGTGACTAATTAGTTAATTAATTATTGAATTGTTAATTAAGAGTGTGTGAATAGCCAACATTTTTTAAAATTTATTGCAATATTGACTTCCGGGCACTTAATCGATCGAAAATCGTTTGTGAATTCCAAATATACCATTAAAAACATTTGTGACAACGTATTTTTTACAAAATAATAAAAAAAATTCTGTATACAGCTGTCATTTACAAAATAGTTATTTTTTCTCACACTAGAGGGCATTGGAGTATAAATTTAGCGCAACTAAATAGAGTGGCCAATATAAAAAGCTTCATTACTACAAAAAATAATTGATTTTTTTTATTTTTTTCGCTAAATTCGCTGTCACAAATGTTTTTAATGGTATATTTGGAATTCACAAACGATTTTCGATCGATTAAGTGCCCGGAAGTCAATATTGCAATAAATTTTAAAAAATGTTGGCTATTCGCACACTCTTAATTAACAATTAAATAATTAATTAACTAATTAGTCACAAACGAAAATAATAGCGTCACAAACATTCACAAACGATTCACAAACGATTGATCGAAGCAAAAACAAAAAAATATCATTTTTTTAAATTTATGTTGGCTATTCGCACGAGGGTTAATGTAACTGAAGTTACCGCAAATAGTATATATCAGGTGGGTGGAACTTACATAAAAACAAAATGTACCTTTGCAATCCCCTTACTCCAGCAGGAGCAAAATGTACCCCTCTGACAGTCTAAAAACTCGTGCAGCGGGTTTCGGAAAATTAATAAAATTTTTGTTTTATATTACCATTATTATTATTAATATCACATGTGTCTAGTATAGTCTTTTTAAAATGTTTATCAATATTCCTGGAACACACTTTTTGTTTTATAATTTTCTTCATTTGTAAAGCGTTACGAGTGTTACGAACGAACTGGCCTGCTCTCTAGCGGTAAATTCATTAAAATTCACTAGTAAACAATAAACATGCGTGCTTTTTGTAAACAAATACAACAAACGTTTGTATTTAAATGATTTAAAATAAATAGTTTAATTCAAATATATAACTAAATTAGCAATTTGTTTAAATTTGTGCAAAAATTAATTATAATATCGCGGTTTATTTCTTTTATAATCCTATCCACTTCGGTACATATTTGTTTGTTATTTTTAAACGTGATTCGTGAATTTCATTCGACGCCACATTTATAAAATTTTCTAAAAATCAATTTAAGCATTTTATCATCACAAGTTTTTACTGTTTTTGGGAAATAATTTACTTTCTATTCGTTAATATTAGTTTTTTTTTTGGAATATTTTAAATTTTTACGGCTTCTTTTGGAATACTTTTTCTGTTAATAGTGTTTGTGAGAAAGCCAAATCTTCTTATTTAAAGGTAAGTTGGTTTCTAAAATTTCTTAATTTTTTTTGCCTTTTGTATAATTATTACTCGTTGTTACTCTTTTATTTTATGAATAAAATAAATTCTGCTTTTAGAATAATATTAATAATACATTTTTCAAGTAAAAATAATTAACCATTGTATTTTGGTATATTTAAGTCACAAGTACTGATAAAGTAGAGCAAACGGAATGTTCATACGTTTCTTTTTACTCTAATTTGTGCATATTAACTCTTTGGCTAATAGGATGAAAAACTCTGAGACTAGATAATTTATAGATTTTTATAAAAATGATTTTTTTAGTCCTTAGCATATATTATGAGCAACGTTTTTACAATAATTCAAATGTCCCATATCAATATTGAATATACAAATGTACCTATATAAATTTCTTTTTAATGTGTCTTGGTTTTATCTGATAGAAAATATAGATGCTCTATTTAAAAATAGAAACTCATGCCTTTGAAATAAAATAATACATTAAAAATTATTCTTTTTTTAGGTATAATTGCGAACATTACGGATATCAAAATCGTTTGGGTACAGATTTGAATTCAGTGACTTCAACATCATTTGGACATATCGTATTAATATAATGACTTGAATTTGGTGACATCAACATCATTTGAATATATCATCATATTAGTAATGATTTGAATTTAGAGACATCAGAACAGGACCATTTGTTTATTTGAATTCAGTAAGTTCAAAACGTTTATTTTAAATCAAAAATATCGCTGAGTCATTCCATGTCAAATCATCCAGGGGGTTTAAACTAAAAAGCCGACCAATTTTATTTCACCATTCTGTAGCAAATTTAATCTAATTTTTGGTGATATAGCTCCAAATTTGAGTTCAGGAGTCAGACTCTAGTTATTGACCAAGTTTTCCCAATTCTAAAACTTTGTCATTCTATAAATTAATCAAGATACTGAAAAAAAATTTGGTGTGGTTCTTTACGTCTGTGGTTTGAACGAATTCACCAAGTTTCATTAAATTATGACAACCTTGGGTGTCACCAATCAATCAATGGTGTCAATGTGCAAATGTGTCCTCTGGTTGGATGATTTGAAACTGGAATGACCCCAGTTTCAAATTTTATTTCAATATCTGGATTAATTTCTGAGTTATAGAAAGACAAAGTTTCGGAAAAAATAGCGTGGCACTGGTCACTTCGGTACGCTGCATCGTTTTACGTTTTTGGTAATAAATCTGTTATTTATTAAGCTATAGAGGTCCAAGTTGTACCATTTTTTTCAGAATAAAATTCTGAAGTAAAATGTGTAATAGATTGAATCTAAATCCATATTTAAGCTCCTTAATTGAGCCCTAAAGTAAGAATTTAGACCGCTCTCTAAAATTTGACATGGGTTCAAAACTTGGTCAATAACTACAGTCTGATTCCTGAACCCAAATTTGGAGTTATATCACCAAAAACTAGATTAAATTTGCTACAGAATGGTGAAATAAGATTGATGGGCTTTTGAGTTTAAACTTCCTGGATGATTTGACATGGAATGACCCAAAATATAGTCGTCGAACAAAAAATATTTCAAATTACAGAAAAATTGTCTAAGTCAGCGTGACGTAATATTAGATGGGGGGTTTGACAAAATGTGATGCAGCGTGACGACGGGGCGGAAGGGCGTCAAAGATGGTCAAATTTTGCGTTACGTAGACAGTTGATATATTAATAGTTATTAAATTTTGAATAATGCAATAGCAAAATTTATTTCCTTTAACGTAAAAATGATGTTATTAATTAAGCGATCAAAAAAATTAACTGTCTACTCAGTTCCTTTGTTTCTCGTATTAGTATCTCTATTGGTTACTAGATGGCTTGAAATTGCTACTATATTTGACTGATAGTTTTTTAATTTTCGAAAAATTTTTTAAAATCATATAGTAAATTTTTGTTATAAATAATACTGACAAGAAGTTATTTATAAAGAAAGTATTTAAAGAAATTGCAAATAAAATCATAAACGGCTTGTTAGAATTTACAAAATTTCGGTTTCTCTATTTATTAACACTTTCAATCCCATGGCTTCGGCATCCGAAACCAAACAAAACATCCTCAGAGGCCGACCGCGATCGATATTTAGAATAATAAACAAAACACTTAAAAATACATATTTATAAAAAAGATTTTATATTATTCTAATAAAAATAATTTATTATGTACTACGTACCGGACACTTTTCATTTTTTGTACATATAAATATACATAATATGTTTTATCATCAAAATATCCGGGCTTGATCTTTAATTTACAGTAATATTTTTATCCACATATGTATGTATGTGTGTGTTGTATGCTTGTATTTATATGAATGTTACTCATCTTTTGATCTGTATAACACATAGATGTTGAATCATTTAGTGTTTTGTGGAATCATTTTATGTACTTGTTTACATGAAATTTGCTTAAAAACATTGTCGGCCTCCGGGGTAGTTTATTGTGAAAGTGCTCGGGCCTCATAGTGTTAATAATAAATTTATATTATGTATTTACATTTTCAGGTGCGATATGGGGGTGCTGAAAATGTTTAGATTGTCAAGTAAAGAGAGACAGCGGAATGAAAAGTTGCATAAATTTCTTTAAAATTTGTAAAGGTAATTATAAATAATATGAGTCCCAACTACCACCCACATCAGAAATTGTATAACGCAACATGTGTAAAATGTGTAAATTGTAAATAAAGTATACAAATAATGATGTGGGTGGCGTCTGTTATAGACAGGTAGTCTTAAAAATGAACGTTAACCCACATTATTATTATTAATACAGTTACTAAAAAAAATAAATAGAGGCAAATAAGAATTTGGTAATATTTTAAAGAAATTTAGGGAATAGTATGTATGTTATAGTTATAACTCATAGGTCTTTGAATTCGAAAAAAATCACTCAATAAACTGAACTTTTAATAATTAAAATTAATTTTTTTCAGATGTGATCCTGCTAGTTCGGTTCCTGCTACTCAAACACCCTACAAGTTTACTACAGGAGTTTTTATAGAAAAAAAATCACTTATTTTGTTAATTAACATCTTCGCTACTGATCTTTTAAAAATTTTTTACATCAATGAGTATATCTTTGTTTAGCATATTAGACATTATTTTAAACAAGCGTTTATTTTAATTAAAATTTGTAATCAATCTTACATTTTTAAATAAACGTAATTTAATAATTTTAAATAATATTAGGAAGTATTTAATTTTTCAAAATTAAAAAATCATGTTAACATACCCCTAAATTTGATGTACATATTGTGCATCAGTAGCGAATAGGTTAATCATGTTTTGTTTTTAAAATATCTTAGTTAAGAAAATCGGAGCAAACTGGTTTCTAATTTCTTCAGGAGCATCGCGTTGACTTTTCTTACTTGAGTAAATTGGTTGCCGAAACGGTCAATAAGGGTCGTAGACCCAGTTATATTACATTAATATTTACGTCAAGAGCAAAAAAAAAAAAAAAACGATCATCGGATGAATTATGCTTCCCAAGATGTTACTGAATTTGTGAATTTATCAGGGGGTTTATCTAAAATCTAAAATCATGGAAAATCATGACAAGGGATTGATGAGACAAAGAAGTTTGGGAATCACTGCTCTACATAAAACGTAAAATTATTATTCACTTTTATGTCAAATAATTTTTTATTAACGTTTAATTCATTGACCTGTCAAATTCAGTATTATTTTTAAAAAATACGTAATTTACTAAGAAAAAAATTCATTTTTAATTGGCACTTTGTTGTACTTACATTGGTCTAATTTTAGAAATAAATAATGCCGATTAACTTAAAAAATGATATTTTTATAATATTTTGTGTTTAGTTTTAATATTATTATTAGTTTTGTTAAGTATTTACTGGAACTTTTCTGCACGACTCTATAACTGAGATCAACTCGATCTACACTTCTGTAAAAGAGAGTGTTACGAAATCACGTCTGAATTTCTAACATAAACAAGCCTAGAGTCTCCGTTTTCGAGACCTTTTTCCCTATTCCTATTTCATCTTTTCTATATCTCCATAAGTAAGAGCCATTCTTAAACCTGCATAGGAATGTTTCAGTACATGAGAAAAGCACATACCGCGCGTACTCTTTCAGTACCCCGTATATCAAAAATTGCATGTTTTAGGACATAGAAAAAACATTAAATATTGTATTTATATATATACTTATCTATATATATTTACATATGTATGCAGCCAACATCAAAGGGTGTAATTAGCATAAATCTTAAGTTCATAATGATGAAAACACAGATTTAAATACGTTTTTTTTTTGTGTCTTCAAAAATTGGGACTTTTCAGATACGAGGTATAGAAAGAGTACGCGCGATATGTAGTGTGTACTCAAGGTTTGTCTAGATACGGACCTATTACGGACCTTGGTGTGTACTCACGTACACTTCAGTACAAAAGTACACTCTATTTATATGGTATTTATAAATTTTAATTAATTATTATTTTTGTAATTTTTTTCTTAAATATTTAAATATTACGTGCATTTAGTATCTGCAAATTAATTATTCATAATTTTGATGTTCATCGATTTGTAGAGGGTAGTGTATATTCATGTCTTCATATGCCAATGTCATCCTTCATTTTTTTACTATTTCAATAAAAAAAACGTAAATTAAACCACTGCAAAGTTCGGAGTCAGTTTACTCTGATCATTACGAGACCTGGAAGTCAGATTTGAAATTATGTACTCAATAAAAAAGGTCAATGAAGCCAGTTTACCTTCGTCCAAGAAAATATATAATTACTTTTTCTACAGTAGTTATAAATTACGTGTTAGTATTGCCTTTCCGATATTAAAAAATAAAAAAGATCCTTTTTAAAAAAGGCGTTCGTATGTAATAATCATACTAATCTAAATTGTAAAATAAACAAAAAAAAGCTTGAATTCAAAAAAATTTTGTAAAAATATTACTATTTTAAGTTATAATGCAAACTTGTTGTAACTATTTTTTAAATTTTATAGCTGGTATGTTGTTAATTAACAATAATTAATATAACTGTTAAGTTCCAAAGAGGAAAATGAGTCCCCACAAAATAGTGAATTGTAATTTTTTCCCCCGATATTATAAATTGCAAATAATTTTTCTGATAGTTTATGCTCAAGAATAGGAATTAAATTGTAACACAAATAAAAGCTTTTTTAAAAAACCTACTTCAAAAAGTAAAAAATAATTAATAGCACGAATTTTGAAGTCAGGCAGGATCTACATTTTTTTTATACTACTCCCCGTCTGGCTTCAAAATTCGTGCTATTAATTATTTTTTACTTTTTGAAGTAGGTTTTTTAAAAAAGCTTTTATTTCATACCTTTTAGTGACAATGCTTATGAGTTCACCCCATTAAAATTTTTTATTTGGTTTTTAAAATTGTTTTTTATTAAATTCCAAATTTCATAGGTTTTGGTGGAATAGTTTCACAAAACACCAGTGTCCAAAAATCATAATTTTAGGAATTCGCTGACTTTGCTTTGAAATTTGGAACATTAATAATGCTTAAAGTAATAATTATTAGGAAAATAAGAAATCAATGAAAATCCGCCAATTTTTCAAGTCATCAAAAAATTTTTTAAACTAGGTACTGACAGAAAATTATTTTTAGGATAAATGGATCAAGATAAATTAAAAATATATGTTACTATAGATATTAAAGTAAATAAATTTGCATATACAAATTTTAAATTTTCCATAAGTATTCATATTGTTTATATTATTGAGGATGGTTAAAAAATTACTCAACCAATGTCAACAAAATTTTTATGGGACCACCTGGAGAACTTTATCTACTAACTAAAAAAAGAATGGTGCAAACTGGGCCAAAATTGTAGGAGAAATCGGTGTACATTCATAAAAAAAAAAACACGGGTTGAATTGAGAACCTCCTCGTTTTTGAAGTCGGTTAAAAAAAAAATAAGCTAGTGTTCAAAAAACTTATTTTAACTAGTTTTAAAATCTTATATCCGGTATCTTATTAACTACAAATAATTTTTCCAGCAATTTTTGCTCAAATATAAAAATTATAAAATTGTATAATTGTAATAGTAATTATAAAATTGTATAAATGCTTATATTATTATATCATAATGAAATTTTTAAGCTACAGAGAGGAAAATGAATCCAAAGCCACAAATAGTTTGTAATATTTTTCCCAATTTTGTAATCAGTAAATAATTTTTCGAACAATTTCTGCTTAAAAATAAAAAAATTATATTTTATAGTGTAATTATTGTGATATTTATTAACATTATTTAATTGTTAATGTTTTTTGTAATATAATCTAATATATATTAAATAAAAAAAACTGTTTTTTTAAAAAAATGTGTTTTATTTATGTAACATTTAATTTTAATTCTATATTTTTATATAAGCATATATACGAAAATAGATTTGAATCTCCCGCGAAAAGTAAACATCTGGCCTGTCGGGTAATTCAAATCTAACACTTTACATGCTTACGTAACGCAATATCAGTACGTAGCACGTAGACGCATTCGCATCCTACATATAGGCAACCGACTTTATACCCTGCTTCCTCCTCAGCAGGAGCAAATAAATTAAAGTACAATTCCCCTCTGGGGCCTACAAACGGTTTGAGGAGACTAAAAAAATAGCGGAGTTACAGTACCATGGTATATATCGTATACGCCTATACGTCGAATGCAAGACAAGTCTATAACGGTAAACACACGTAACTTGAGTTAGGTGACCCTACGTACTAAATTTTTTTGAAAACTAACAGTTTAAAAGTTGAAATAATTAATAATTTGAAAGGGATTCTTTTGTTAACACTATGAGGCTCGAGCACTTTCACAGTAAACTTCTCCGGAAGCCGACAATATTTTTAAACAAATTTTATGTAAATAAGTACATAAAATGATTCTACAGAACACTAAATGATTCAACATGTATGTGTTATGCAGGTCAAAAGATGAGTACATAGTTATTATTATTTTGATAAAATACGTACACATATGCATACAAGCATACAACACACACATACATACATACATATGCGGATAAAAATATTATTGTAAATAAAAGATGAAGCCTAAATATTTTGATGATAAAACATATTAAGGTATTATATTACAACTCTAAGAAAAAAGTAAACGTAATAAAATTTTACAAGTTGGATTTACACTATAGCAAAAAATGAAATAAATTATTTTCAGTACGAAACTGCCCTGTTGCAGCAACATTCATAAAAATATTACTTTTCAATTCAAAATAGAATAAGGCAATACAAAATACGACTTAGAAATGTTAAATTATAATCTAAATCAATAGTTTTAAGAATTATACACATTCATTTAACTTTTTGAATTATGAAGTTTTTTTTTAGCTATGTAAATCCGACTTAGTTTGTCACATTTTTGTGTGAGAGAGATAAATAAATTAAACTGTCACTGTA
Organism: Brachynemurus nebulosus; assembly: GCA_035578155.1. Classification (NCBI taxonomy): domain Eukaryota; kingdom Metazoa; phylum Arthropoda; class Insecta; order Neuroptera; family Myrmeleontidae; genus Brachynemurus; species Brachynemurus nebulosus. The sequence continues at coordinate 18,687,924 of JAPWDM010000002.1, forward strand.
CAAGCTACTTTTTTATCCTTGTCATCTTTTTTAACCAATCATATTTTTTTCAAAATTTTATTACCTTTACTTTTTTCTTGGAGTTGTAATATAATAAAAGACCCGGTAATTGACCCTGGCCCAGTTTCTGAACTTTTCAACTTTGTTATAAATTAATAAAAAAAACTATATTTTAAATAAGAAAAAAAATAAATTCTTAATTTAAAGTAATCTATTCTGTGTGACTAATGAACAGCAATTTAAAAAGTTTAGAATATATTAACTAAGTAAAAAAAAATTTTTAAGTTTAAAATGTGTGTAAAAACTATTTTTTTGGTAGTTTCCTAACAGTTTATGTTACAAAGTGTTATATATGTGTTAAATAATACATAATTATATTTATATTTAATTATAGTTTTAAATAGTTAAAAGATGTCACCACTATACTAACGGAAGTGAGATGACATTTTAACAGATACAAGACGGGCAGTGCAATGATGGACGCCCTCATATAAAGAACATACAAATACGATGTACAAAAACAGCATGTACTTTTATCTGTGTAATCTTACTAATTAATTAATAAATTAAGTTATAAAATTATAGTTTTATTATTTTTAAAAGTATTTAAAAGATTAAATACATAAAACATGGCGCAGTCGTAAAAATTAGAAAAAAGGTGATAATGCAAAAATCACAAAATCTAAAATAAGAAACACGTGGTTGAAAAAATAAAATGTAATTTTTAAAGTGTGTTAAGTGTAAAAATTTTTAAAAATAAAATTAAAAATATCAAAATGGAGTATAATAAACCAGCTGAATTAAATTTAAGTGGAAATTTAAAAGAAAATTTTAAAAAATTTCAACAAGAGGTGGACATATTTTTTGAAGCAACAGAAACATACTCTAAAAGTGATAAAGTACAAATAGCTAGATTTTTAAACTTAATTGGTCCTGAAGCAGTAAAAATATATAATACTTTTGAAATAAGTAAAAACGAAAATGTAAAATTAAAACAAATAATAGATGAATTTATAAAATATTGTGAACCCAAAAAGAACTTAGTGATGGCACATTTTAAATTTTTTAAAAGAGTACAGGGTCCAAATGAAACTTTTAATAATTATTTAACTGACTTAAAAAATTTAATTGTAAACTGTGAATTTGAACAATTAGAGAAAAAACTATTAAAAACTCAAATAATACTTGGAATCAATAATAAAGAACTACAAGAGAAACTGCTACGTGAAGATGCATCTTTAGAAAGGGTAATTAACTATTGTCAAGCTGCAGAATTAGCTGAAGAATCCAGAAAAGAATTGGAATCTACAGTTGTGTTATCAACGGGTTCAAAACACCTGGATCAAGTGAGAAATTCATCGTATCAAAAAGGTTCTAAAAAACAAAATAAAGACATTAAGTTTAATAAGAAATGTCAAAAGTGTAATCAGAATCATGAGTATGGTAAATGTTTTGCCTATGGCAAAAAATGTAAAAAGTGTGGATTATATAACCATTATGCTAATTGTTGTAAAACTAAAAAGAATTTTAAGAAAAATATTTACACAGTAAATCCACAAAATTCGAGCAGTGAATCTATTACTATAGGTTTAAATTCAATTGCACAAGTATTTCCGATAAACGAGGGTAATAAAAATAATGAATGGAAAGAATTTATTAAAATTAATAATGATGTTATTCAAGTAAAAATTGATACAGGGGCTCAAGTAAATATTAGTTTTATTATTTTTAAAAGTATTTAAAAGATTAAATACATAAAACACAAAGTACTCATTTTGATCTGTGCAATATTCATCATGTAAGTATGAAAACTTAATCAAAAATATATGAGCAGGTTAATATTTGTTTAAAATTTATTTTAAAATATTTATAAAATAGCTTAGAATGATTTTTATTATTGAAATATGAGGGTCAATTACTAGACTCACTTCTAAAGTGGTATGGCCCAATTAAATTCTAACCAGTTTTTGTTAGTTATTTTGTTATTTATAGTTATCTTCGATTAGTTTTTGTTATTTTTCATAACGTATATAACATTAAAAATTCATTTTTATCAATAAAAAATTATTTATAAATTAAATTTTAAAAAACTGTATTTTTAAATTTAAGGATCAGAAACTAGGCCACTGTCAGGGTCAAAAACTGTCACATGAGAAATTTTGAAAGTCAGAAACTGGGTCCTTTTTGTCAATTTTTAAAACATTAATTTAAATTATTAATTCAATTCAAATAATTATTTTACTTGTATGACTTTATTTTGAAAGCCATAAACTAGTTAATAAAATTATTAATTGTCTCTTAAGTTTAAACTTATATTTATTACTGTCGTTTAACCTCAGCCGTCACTCTTAAAAGGTCAAAAACTAGGCCCGTTACCTTATGTATATTTATATGTACAAAAAATGAAAAGTGTCCGGTACGTAATAATAAATTATTTTTATTAGAATAATATAATAGCTATTTATGCAACAAGTACATAATGAAGATCTTTATGAACGAGCCGTGTTTATGGCTGAGCGAGCTTGCGAGCGAGGCCAATAAAAAAAGGCGAGTTCATAAAGTCAAATTATGTACAAGTTGCATACAAAGCTTTATGTACGACTGCTAAAATTCCTAAATATCGTTAAAAATCGAATTTATAAACCTGGCGTCTACACTTTAAATAAAAAAATTATTCTATATATAGTTGGCATAGAAAAATTTATTATATGTTAAAGCATGCTTTGGTTGTGATTATCTGTCATCTGATGTTAATATAATACTACCACATTTTTAGAAGATTTCTCAATAAAAATTACCAATATTTAAAGAAGAAAGGAGGAAACTGCTTGGAATAAATATTAATAATAGTTCAAATTATGTAATTAATGGGCGTATTCGTTGCTGAGTTTTTCTGCTCAAAGTGAGCTGAGCGCATGCGCAAGAACTTTTTTTATGGAATACACAAGTATTTCGTAGATTTCGTACTTCATAAAGATGTTCTTGCGCATGCGCACAGCTCACTTTGAGCAGAAAAACTCAGCAACGAATACGGCCAATATTATTTATGTAAAAATTTGTAAATATGGTATACAAATCAAGTTAGTATGTTTTCTGTTTATTGTAAGATTGGAATTAAAATTAATCAAGTAGACTATTCTTTATGGCACTTGTGCTTTTTTACTTTTCATTATGCAACTAGTGCCATAAAGTACTACTTTTCATATCTCTTAGCAACGCAATAAAATAGGCTTTTATGATTCAGTCGTACATAAAATCTTTTTTATAAATATTTTTAAGTGTTTTGTTTATTATTCTAAATTAGGGATGTCTTTTTTTAATCGATAAATCGAGAAATCGATTAATCGGAAGAATGAAAATCGATTTTTAATCGATTATTGATTTTGAGATCGATTCACACATCGATTTTTATTTTGCGGAAATCGTGAAACGATTTTTTTTTTTTTCAAAATATAAATTGCGTTTTTATTTATATGTTGCTATTTATTTATTAATTTAAATTTAAATCTATTATCGGTACTACGATTATTAAATTTTAAGCATCAAATGCATATAATAAATCTCTATGTATCAAATCAAATCGTCAAAATTTACAAATTGACAACTGTACCATGTACTTACAAAACAATAAAGTTTAGGCGGGGAATTTAAAAAAAAAAACTTTTAATTCTTTTTTTATCCCTTAATCTATAAAAAAACTTTGTATGCAATTAAATAAAAACTTTTCAACATTTAGTACAATTTAGATAATATTTATACAATTAACATTTTATATTAAATGAAAACAAAAATTGTCAACTTTGTTGTGATGGTGTGATTCATTTCTATACCATAGAATAAGATTTAAAAAAAAAAAATGTTGGTAATTAAGTATGTACACGTTTAATATTTTTTTCTTAAAAGACTTCGAAAGTTCATCTTTCTGAATTATAAATTTTTACTTAAAAATTACCGCCACTTTTGCAACAGCAAATTTGAATCGATTTCTTGGAATCGATTTTGAATACAATCGATAATTTAAGCATCGATTCTTTTAATTAAAATTGACATAGTGTTTGAAAAATTACCAAACTGGATCGGCTGGGACTCGAACCCGGATCTCTTGGTTACCAGCCAAGCGCCTTACCAACTAGGCCACCGATCACTTGTTCGAGTGCCAATCCAATTCAGTAATCAATCAAACACAACCACTCTCTAATGCGAGACGCAGTTTTATACTTTTTTTAATTTCAAATGTTATCGAGTGCCTGTGAAACATTATTAGTGTATTGCGGATTTTTATCCGTATTTAAACATACACCAATATTCATATGTTCACTCAATGACCAGCTTTGGCTGATACTTGAACACTCGATGTACTTTGGCAAATGGCCAATTCATTATGTTAATTAAAATGACATAGTGTTTGAAAAATTACCAAACTGGATCGGCTGGGACTCGAACCCGGATCTCTTGGTTACCAGCCAAGCGCCTTACCAACTAGGCCACCGATCACTTGTTCGAGTGCCAATCCAATTCAGTAATCAATCAAACACAACCTCTCTCTAATGCGAGACGCAGTTTTATACTTTTTTTAATTTCAAATGTTATCGAGTGCCTGTGAAACATTATTAGTGTATGGCGGATTTTTATCCGTATTTAAACATACACCAATATTCATATGTTCACTCAATGACCAGCTTTGGCTGATACTTGAACACTCGATGTACTTTGGCAAATGGCCAATTCATTATGTTAATTAAAATTGACATAGTGTTTGAAAAATTACCAAACTGGATCGGCTGGGACTCGAACCCGGATCTCTTGGTTACCAGCCAAGCGCCTTACCAACTAGGCCACCGATCACTTGTTCGAGTGCCAATCCAATTCAGTAATCATAGCAATATATATATATATATATATATATATATATATATATATATATATATATATATATATATATATATATATATATATATATATATATATATATATATATATATATATATATGTATATATATTACATAAAGTCCGCCTAGAATATGCGGTCGAGCTGATTTTTTAATGAGGTCCACCGGGATCTTGCAGATCCGAAAACGCCAGTAATAAGCTATCGAACCGATGCTAAAAAATTTCTCACTGCTAGAGAACTAAATTATTTTAGATGGATACAACTATGCTGCACAAAATTCGTTCGGGTTCTTGGGTCCCCAAAAATACCAAAACTAATTACCCAACCGATTTTAAAAATTCTTTTACTCTTAGAAAGCTAAACTATTTTAAATAGGTACAGGTCTTAGATGAGATCCGCCAGTGCCCAAGATTTGGAAATTCGCTATGTTATGCAGATGCTGCGACAGGGGTATTTTTTCTTTAAATTTGATAAAACAGTAACTTTTTTTTGGGTTTGTTACCATGTTTTCTGTATTCCTGTATGTATGTATGTATCATGTCCCTGCCACTTGTTTTCAAGGACGGACCTTTTCATGTCACAGTTTGCTACGTTTGCTACGTGGCGCTAAAGGTATAGGGGGTATACTAAATAGAGTTGGGACATGTGAGCATTTTTCATCAAATAGATGTCAAAATTAATTATCATATGATTGAGTACAAAAGTATCGTCACCAAGTTATGTGTTAACGAAGAATTAAATTTTTTTAATTTAATTAATCTTTCTAGGTTGAATTAAAGTATTTTTTTAAATATTTAATTTATTTCCAATTTATTTTAGATGAAAAATAGCGAACTATTAAAGCTCATGTCTCGACTCTAATTTTATCCCCTAGTAAATCAACGCCATCTGGTATATTAGTTACAGCGACGTCAAAAAACGGTCCATTTTTTTTATAATAGACTAAATGAAGAGTGACAGGGACATGGTATGTATGTATAATTTATATGTATATTTTCTCTATAGTGTAGATAAGTAAAAAGTAATGTGTAATTTTTTTGGAAATAAGATACGACTTTTTATTATTTTTTTTTTATTTTTTATTTTTTGGGGGTGTTTTTTTTTTAAAATTTACTTCTGTTTTTCATTGTTTTGCTATTTTTGTTGCGTTCTAGTTCATAAATACTACAATAACTTTCTTTAAAAATTGTGCAATGTCATAGAAATGTCAGTATTAAAAAATTTGTAAAATATTAATAAATTTGAGTTTTTGAAAACAAAAATAGGCTTCCGCGCTTTAACTTTTCACAATTAAAATTTTCCACTAGCTTTGGTTCGTTTTTACCGGTTCAAAAAAATTTTTGGGCACACATACCATACTGCAATTTTCCCAAGACAAGTTTTCGAACAAGTATTTCAACAACTCAAATGACTTTAATGATGTGTTAAATTTCCGAAGTGCTTCTGAAGTCGGTCTATCATAAAATGTACCTACTTTTTATTATGCTTGTATGCTGGTTTATAAATAACACTTTTCGTTATCGACTGTTGAAACCTACTTTTCGTTATCGAAGATTATCGGTATCAAATTACTTATCATAAATGGGTTATAACGATGGTTAATTTAGGCTCAATTAGTCTGATTGATTTGGTCAGCAATAGGCTGGGTGCGTGATGGCAACGACACCTATAACATGCATTTTTCTGGGCTCATTAACGAATATAAATAATGGTAACCGTGGAAATAAATAAATTAAAAATATTTTTTAAAAAACCGTAAAATCTGAATACAAATATTTACTATTTACAATTAATTTTTTTTAATAAATAAAGAACAGTTTGAGGTATAAAATACTGGATGAAGTATAATAGTTGTATTAAAAAAGTAATTAAACAATTTTCGACGTTATGGATATAATTATCAAGACAGTATTTCCTTCCAACCTCGGACTATGCAGAGGAAAAAGTTGCTGGTGCCGGTGAAGCACGTCAGGGAAATTCGAGAATTAAGAAATGCTGGCATGTTATTTAGTTGAATGTAGAGTCATAAGACAAACATCAATAATTTTAACTCCTTATGAAACATTATTGCATGTGACTATGTGAGTTAAAATACATCAAATATTTTTAATTCTGTATTTATGGATTGGCGTGTAGATGTTAATACTGTTGACAGATAAATAAGGAATGACATATTAGTTGCAACTGCGTTTATAATCAAAGTGAATCAATGTAAATATTTTTATTTAATATTTTTTATTATACTATAAACACATATGAGCCCGTATTAATGCTTGTTTTCTCCACTACTCACGCTGCAATCGATTTAATTGTCCCCACCATATACTTCGCACTCTGCCTATAACACATTTTAAAAAAATTACTTTTCGTAAACGTAAACTTTTGATCGTTAATATTTCGTAAATGCGAAAGCGAAAAAATAACGAAATTTTTGAAGGCTTAAGCGCAGCAAGTTGTAGGTACCCTAATTGTATTGTGAATGTTAAAACCTACTTTTCGTTATCGAAAATTATCGATACCAAGTTATTTATCATACATTGGTTATGACTTGTAATTTAGGCTCTGTTAGTTCCCGTTGATCAGCAATAGAACATTTTTTTAAAATTATTTTTCGTTAATTTTCGTTATCGAAAACGTTCTTCGTGAATAAACGGTGTGTCGTATCGAAAAAATAACAAAATTTTTGAAGGCTTAAGGGAAACAAGCTGTAAGTATTCCAAACATATTAAGATTATTAAAATGTGGTTTTCACTATCAAAAATTATCGATATCGAAAATAACGATATTTTTAAAATTTAAGTATTTGTAATGCTATTCTAGTATTTATTTGGTACCGATATACCATACTGATTATGTTATAAGATGATATCTTTTATTTCTCTCTCCTTTTACAAATCTTCAGAGGTAAAGTGAACCAAGTCCCGCATGCCTGATTAGTATGTGATGTAACTTGTTGCACATTAAATATTAAGAAGTAAATAAGCATACAGAGTCTAAGTTAAGGATGGACTAGTCTGACTTTAATGTAAAAATATGTAAAAACATAATGTGTAATTAATTAGAGCTCTTATAATTTAAAGGCATTTTTCTCAAAATTTACAATTATGGACTTGGTTCACTTTTACACTGAGCCCTCCATATATGGTGTTACCGGTATCATAGATCGTGTTCCATTAGCAACAAGGGGTAAACTGTGCCCGCTGTAACGAGCGAGTGACGTAACACAGCAGCATACGACCGAAACACATGATGTATGGACATGAATATACCAATGCGTTAGTATGATATATTGATGATGATGTATGCAGTTCGCATACATATAGCATAATTATACTATCATGGCCACCGTATGTTACCACCAGTCAACAATTAAAAATAAATTTATTTATTTTAAGAATGTTATCCCTTTATGTTGCAAAATTTTTTATTCAATAGAATTTTTACATTTAAATACGACACACTTCATATTTTTTTCTGTTTAAATTTCACGAGATGATTAAAAAAACATAATATTTATTGTGACGTGAACACCACGACGGTGAGTATCAGACTAAATCAGTTGTGGTGTAAATTGCTACTTATTGCAACTTTCGGATTACACTTTTTGTATGTAGGCTTGATCTGTCTCATCTGTGATTAGCAAACACAAACGACACTGTGTAACACAGTGCATTTAGAGGAAAAGTAATGCCAACCAAATTTTCGTGATTTTTGTACTTTCTTTTTTCACAAAAAACTAATTTTTTTAATTTTATTGCGAAACTAACCTTTTATCTGTTTTTAATTAAATTATACATATAACTGGAAATCACAGAAAGTATACCAAGCAGATTAAATCTATTTTTTTTAAAATCTAGTAACTTTGTTTATGCTGCCCTCTGCAGAAACAATAAAAGTTGATGTTCCATTAGTGAAAAAAGTAGACACAGTGTCGTGAACTGTGTAAAATTTTTGCTAATGGAATGAGGTCATAGAAAATTACTAGCTAACGTTATAGAAACTTATCTAAAATAACGTCATATTGAACATCATTTTTGTACTATGGTACTCTGCCGTATCACACGAATGTCATGTATCTAGTAAAAGATAGTTTTGAGAAAACTCAAGTTGAAAATAATATCCGAAGATCTCGATTATCTCAAACATTATAAGATTTGCAGCATTTTAAAACTTATTTATAATAGAAGCACACCTGTTACTTTAAATATTCACGGAATCACGGTGGTGGGGTGGAGATGGCATACAGTTTATGTGAATATTACAGAAATGAAACCTACACACATATTCACACACATTAACACACATGTAAAATAAAACGAGATGCAGATCAATATTTAGAATAGGGATGTCTTTTAGAATAGGGATAGTTTTTTTTTAAAAAAAATCGATTTTTGAATCGATTCGTATTTGTCAACAAAAGAATCGATGCTTAAATTATCGATTGTATTCAAAATCGATTCCAAGAAATCGATTCAAATTTGCTGTTGCAAAAGTGGCGGTAATTTTTAAGTAAAAATTTATAATTCAGAAAGATGAACTTTCGAAGTCTTTTAAGAAAAAAATATTAAACGTGTACATACTTAATTACCAACATTTTTTTTTTTTAAATCTTATTCTATGGTATAGAAATGAATCACACCATCACAACAAAGTTGACAATTTTTGTTTTCATTTAATATAAAATGTTAATTGTATAAATATTATCTAAATTGTACTAAATGTTGAAAAGTTTTTATTTAATTGCATACAAAGTTTTTTTATAGATTAAGGGATAAAAAAAAGAATTAAAAGTTTTTTTTTTAAATTCCCCGCCTAAACTTTATTGTTTTGTAAGAACATGGTACAGTTGTCAATTTGTAAATTTTGACAATTTGATTTGATACATAGAGATTTATTATATGCATTTGATGCTTAAAATTTAATAATCGTAGTACCGATAATAGATTTAAATTTAAATTAATAAATAAATAGCAACATATAAATAAAAACGCAATTTATATTTTGAAAAAAAAAAAATCGTTTCACGATTTCCGTAAAATAAAAATCGATGTGTGAATCGATCTCAAAATCAATAATCGATTAAAAATCGATTTTCATTCTTCCGATTAATCGATTTCTCGATTTATCGATTAAAAAAAGACATCCCTAATTTAGAATAATAAACAAAACACTTAAAAATATTTATAAAAAAGATTTTATATTATTCTAATAAAAATAATTTATTATTACGTACCGGACACTTTTCATTTTTTGTACATATAAATATACATAAGGTAACGGGCCTAGTTTTTGACCTTTTAAGAGTGACGGCTGAGGTTAAACGACAGTAATAAATATAAGTTTAAACTTAAGAGACAATTAATAATTTTATCAACTAGTTTATGGCTTTCAAAATAAAGTCATACAAGTAAAATAATTATTTGAATTGAATTAATAATTTAAATTAATGTTTTAAAAATTGACAAAAAGGACCCAGTTTCTGACTTTCAAAATTTCTCATGTGACAGTTTTTGACCCTGACAGTGGCCTAGTTTCTGATCCTTAAATTTAAAAATACAGTTTTTTAATATTTAATTTATAAATAATTTTTTATTGATAAAAATGAATTTTTAATGTTATATACGTTATGAAAAATAACAAAAACTAATCGAAGATAACTATAAATAACAAAATAACTAACAAAAACTGGTTAGAATTTAATTGGGCCATACCACTTTAGAAGTGAGTCTAGTAATTGACCCTCATATTTCAATAATAAAAATCATTCTAAGCTATTTTATAAATATTTTAAAATAAATTTTAAACAAATATTAACCTGCTCATATATTTTTGATTAAGTTTTCATACTTACATGATGAATATTGCACAGATCAAAATGAGTACTTTGTAACATAAACTGTTAGGAAACTACCAAAAAATAGTTTTTACACAAATTTAATTCTTCGTTAACACATAACTTGGTGACGATACTTTTGTACTCAATCATATGATAATTAATTTTGACATCTATTTGATGAAAAATGCTCACATGTCCCAACTCTATTTAGTATACCCCCTATACCATTAGCGCCACGTAGCAAACGTAGCAAACTGTGACATGAAAAGGTCCGTCCTTGAAAACAAGTGGCAGGGACATGATACATACATACATACAGGAATACAGAAAACATGGTAACAAACCCAAAAAAAAAGTTACTGTTTTATCAAATTTAAAGAAAAAATACCCCTGTCGCAGCATCTGCATAACATAGCGAATTTCCAAATCTTGGGCACTGGCGGATCTCATCTAAGACCTGTACCTATTTAAAATAGTTTAGCTTTCTAAGAGTAAAAGAATTTTTAAAATCGGTTGGGTAATTAGTTTTGGTATTTTTGGGGACCCAAGAACCCGAACGAATTTTGTGCAGCATAGTTGTATCCATCTAAAATAATTTAGTTCTCTAGCAGTGAGAAATTTTTTAGCATCGGTTCGATAGCTTATTACTAGCGTTTTCGGATCTGCAAGATCCCGGTGGACCTCATTAAAAAATCAGCTCGACCGCATATTCTAGGCGGACTTTATGTAATATATATATATATATATATATATATATATATATATATATATATATATATATATATATATATATATATATATATATATATATTCAAAACCCGTTGTGTAGCATTCTACGCCGCATTTGCATCCGCAGGACAGTTGTGGATCTCAGATAACACAACCTGTACCTATCTAAAATAGTTTACCTCGGTAATAGTAAAAAAGTTTCAAAATCGGTCAGTTATTTTATTTTTGACACTTTTAGGTCCTACTGACACTTCAGACCTTACATAACGTAATCTATATGTATCTAAAATGGCTTAGCTCCACAACAGTGAAAAAATTTTCAAAATCGGTCGGTTAGTTTATTTTTGACACTTTTGGATCCGATGGACCCTGGCAGACTTTACATAACGTAATCTATATTTATCTAAAATAGTTTAGCTCTGTAACAGTGAAAAAATTTTCAAAATCGGTCGGTTAGTTTATTTTTACCACTTTTGGGTCCCATGGACTCTGGCGGACCCTAAATAACGTAATGTATGTCTATCTAAAATAGCTTAGTTCCCCAACAGTGAAAAAATTTTCAAAATCGGTCGGTTAGTTTATTTTTGACAGTTTTGGATCCCATGGACCCTGGCAGACCTTACATAACGTAATCTATATTTATCTAAAATAGTTTAGCTCTGTAACAGTGAAAAAATTTTCAAAATCGGTCGGTTAGTTTATTTTTGACACTTTTGGATCCCATGGACCCTGGCAGACCTTACATAACGTAATCTATATTTATCTAAAATAGTTTAGCTCTGTAACAGTGAAAAAATTTTCAAAATCGGTCAGTTAGTTTATTTTTGACACTTCTGGATCCTATGGACCCTGGCAGACCTTACATAACGGAATCTATATTTATCTAAAACAGTTTAGCTCTGTAACAGTGAAAAAATTTTCAAAATCGATCAGGCAGTTTATTTTTGACACTTTTGGGTCCTATGGACCCAGGCGGACCTTACATAACGTAATCGATATTTATCTAAAATAGTTTAGCTCTGTAACAGTGAAAAAATTTTCAAAATCGGTCAGTTAGTTTATTTTTGACACTTTTGGGTCCTGTGGACCCTGGCGGACCTTACATAATGTATTCTAAATTTATCTAAAATAGTTTAGCTCTGTAACAGTGAAGAAATTTTTAAAATTGGTCGTTTAGTTTATTTTTTACAATTATGGGATCAGTAAATCCTGGCGAAACTCATACAAGTCTAGTACTCTAACAGTAAGAAAAGGGTTCTAAGGATCTCATATAACTTATGGCAGTCCGTAAGCTTCTTGCGGACATCATTTAATTAATTAATTCAAATACTTTAACTTACTAACTGTGAAAAAATTTTTAAAATCGATTGGTTAATTAATTTCTGGCCTTTTTAGGTCCCGAAAACCTTGACCTCACATAAAATACCTTAAATCCATTTGAAATGGTTTAATTTTTTAACATTATTAATTATTAGTGAAAAAATTTTCAAAATCGATTCAAAATATTTTTCCGTACATACATATGTACATTGTACATATTTTGTTTTGTTTCATATATTTAATAATATTATATCATAACATTATCTTCAATTTCTTGTTTACTTAAAAATTCAATAAAAAAAAAAAAAAAAATTCTTCATTACATTAGCTTAGAAAATCTGTGTAATTTACATTTTTTAACATGAGATAGAACCATGCTAATTATAATGCAATAAATGAGAAACAAAACTCTATACATGTATGTGTGTTATAGCACATACATGTGTATAGTCTTCACTTGTTCTCACAAATTTCTTTAATAAAAAAGTGAAATATTTTTATACTTCATAAAGAACTGAGATATAAATATAAATTACTTATTAGACTAACAAAGAAAGAATAAAAGTGAAAATTTACATTTTCTCGAAAAATACTTAAAATAGAAAGAAAATTATAAGAATATTTTCTTCATAATTTTTTTTTTCCTTTTCAACGATGTAAAAATCGAACTGCCTTATGATAGGATCGAATGATAAAAAATGGCCAGAAAACCTACTTCTGGGCATCCGACGTGTCTGGCTAACGAACTTAGCCAAGCCAATTCAGAATCCAGTCCGCACACAAAATTTCATAAGCGTTAGACGTTTCGTTCGAGAGTTATCGTGGGAACACATAAATATATATATATATATATATATATATATATATATATATATATATATATATATATATATATATATATATATATATATATATATATATATATATATATATATATATACAGGGTGTAAAGTAAATAACTCTCCGCCTTTTGACAGATGGTTTATCTCGATGTATAATTGCCGAAGACATGAATTTTTTTTCGGAATTCGCTATCTGAAAAAATCGCATCCCAGCCCGCTCGTCGTTTAATATAAATTTTCCTGAATACGCCTCTGACCAAACTAAAATTATTCGCACCCTGTATAATAAAAAAAATTTTTTTTAATAAAAAAAAAATTTTTTTTATGTTACTATATATGTAAACACACGTAAACATGTGTTGATTATCAAACTCATATGTACTGTATTGTACAAAGAAAAACGAACACGTTTTTAATAAATTCTGATTAAAATAAGTTTATGAAATATTTTTTTTAGTTTTTAAAATTTTGTAGTTTTTTATATCACAGTACATTCTAAATATTGCAAAAACCATAACTCTGATATTAGTATCTGCATTACACATTATTAATTTAGTAACAAATTACATTAAAAACTACATTTATGAATTATCAAACAAACCAAATAAGAACACAACAAAACAACGAAAAGTTACACAAAAAAAAACTTCCATTAGTTTCAAAAATTAAAAAAAATCTTTTAACTGTCATAAAACACGAATTTTTAATTGTTGGTAATTTGATAATTGGGTACACAATTTTATTTTAGTACTATCTATAAAAAGTAAATATGTATCTGTTTTAGTGGTATCCAAATTCTGTACAGTGTTTTCCATATTCAATAGTTTTGCAAGTAAAGTACATGAGACAATAAACACAAATTAATAACAATGTCTAATAACGCTTTAGTTTTCTCTCTCATTTTCTCAGTAAGATCAAAAAAAAATTTTTTCAATGATTTTCAAAAGTTAAAAGCACAGCTAGTATTATCAGAAGGAACGCAACTATCTCTTTCCTGTAACCACCAGTGTGCATTTCTAGGCTAACTTTCAAATAACTTTATACTTTCTAACTTTCAATTGGCATAAGTGCGAAAATCGTATCAAATTCCCTTTTTCTATGCAAGTTTACGCAAGAAACTTAATTTTCGATATAAAAGTCACGCGAGCGGAACTCAAATGTATCCTTAAATTTCTTAAAATTTTCATATCTTTCAGTACTCCCCGAGGCATAAGCGCGAAAATCGGAGAAGGTTTTCTGTTATTATCTCCCGGTCTACAATTATAATAGCTTATTACACGGTACATGAGTGTTTGGCCCCTGAAATATTATAAAATTTGTATCATTATACCATGGAAGAAGGAGAGGTATATAATATTGTAAAGGAAGGAGCATTTCCCAAAATACTGATCAACATATTATGAATATTAAACGTGCGTATTATGAATGACGTCATTTTGTAAATATACAGTAACGGTTTTAATTTAATTAAAACATTGCCATTGCTTTTAAAACAATATATTTAGTATATTTTTCTTATAATTGTGATTTCTATATAAAAACATAAACAATTAATTAATTATTTTTAATATCTGTTCTAGTTAATTCAATAATCAACTCCTTAAGAATGCTGTTCGACTATTTTATCAGTTAATTTTTCGAATTCTTAATTGTCTACTAAATTATTGTATTTTTTAACGGTGCTTAAAGAATATTATAAATTACCATAAACTGAAAACAAAAATTGCTCAAATTAATCGATTATTTACAATTTATAACAATTTTTGTAAAAAGATTACGTTTTGGTTTATAATTTTCCATCACTAATAAGACATATCTTTTTGATAAAAGTAGACACAAACATAAATAAAACTATACAGTTATTAAATTATCATTTTATTAATAAATAAATAAATACAAATAAAATACATGATCTTGAAGTTAAATTTTTATATGCTCATTAATTTTACATATAAGACGCTACTGAAATGAAGGGTCAATCTAACCTATATTTTAATTTTTACATAATTTTATTTTTTACAATATTTTTAAAATTTTTGTCGTTATTATCACATATTTTAACTAAAAAACGAATTCCTTATTTACGTAGAATGATTCCTTTTTCGATATTTCCTTTACTTTGTGTAATGTCAAAATTGGTATTTTTCCGCTTATTATAAACCTGTTTTTTTAGATGAAAAATGTAGAAAAATTAACAAATTTTCCCTAGAAATGGTTGCATTTATTGATCAATACAATATTTACTTACCCAAATATTATATTTACGGTGTATTACGTTTACTAATTTTATTTTAAATTTAATTTTTTGTAGGACTGGATGTTTAGTGCTTATTTGCACGTGTTATAGTGTATATTTACTCTTTTGTTTTTTATTTTTTGTGGTACATTCAAAAGAATCTACGTATTCATTCTAACATATCATATTAAACTATATCTTATCCCTGTCTTAAGAAATAGTCTCCATCCATATTCTTCTATATCAATGCATTATACACATATTTATGGACGAACTCAAAAATTTTGTAAAATTTGTGGAGGAAATATATTATTATTATTATGTATTTTATCTGCAAATTCAGAAGAAGTATAATGTCTTGTATGCGTATAATGATAGGTATAATAAATCAATAATGTGGAGCTTATTTTCAAAAAGCAATTTCTAAGAAAATAATTTTGAGATTAATATAGAATTGTAAACTTTATTTAGAAAGCCATTATTCTAAACGGAAATCTTTTTCCAAAACTGACTACGAAGTACCTAAAAAGGGCATCATATTTTAAGTTTATTTTAAAAAAGAAATATCTGATTAAAAATTTGTTTCCAAAACGCAATTTCTGAAATTTTATTTTTAAACTGAAATATCTTTAATTTTTTGAATTAAATAATGACCGTTATTTTGAAATTTTTATTGTGCATAAAGGTACCTCAGTAAAGGAAAAATACAACTGGAACGGAAAACCCAACAGAAAATATTACGCTTTAGACCTTTTAACTCATTTTTTGTTGCACGGTCACAATAGCATCAGTTATCACAGGATAGTATGAATAGCGTGTTACTACCATTAGTGTCAGAAAAAAATACCGGAAGCAAAAAGAAGAAAGTGCTACAAGCCGAAGGCAAAGAGAAAAATAGATAAGTCTAAATTACTTTATGCTATCCTATATTTTTATAAAATAAAACAAATATTTTACTTAGCAAAAAATCGCGTTTATTTTTTAATTGTGACAATTGTTTCAAACTTAAAAGCCCATTTTCAAACAAAGTAAGATTACTTTATTTATATGAAGGTAGAAAAAATTTTTAAAATTTAATTTTTACAGACAATTTTTAGACATAACAAAAAAAAAGAAATACGAAAATCAAGTTGAAGATAAAAAAAAAACGGCAGAATGTGACTGCATTGGGCAAGACGGTGGTGTTAAAATTTAACGTAATACTAATTGCGTGGGAAAAATATGGAATTATTCATTTTTATTTTCATTTTAGGCAATGGATTTCTTACTTTCTTGTAATTTTGTTTTCAAAATGAAATATCATAAAGTTTTATTTTCAAAACGAATTTTCTTTTTTTTGAGGACACATTTTTAAGGGGATTAATTTGAATTAGATTTTTATACTGACTTTCTTCTAGATTTTTATACTGACTTTTTATACCGAGGTTCTTCTCTGTAGCATCCCAACTTTGTTATTCACTGGTAAAAAATCCGTAAAAATTTTACTGGCGTTAGATATAGAAAATCTCATTTTACTCGACAATTACATTTTGTTAGAAATTGCTTTTTGAAAATAAGCTCCACATTATTATAAATGTATGCGTGTGTATGTGTTTTAAGTAAATAAATAATACATAGTATGTAGTTTTTATTAAGATCCAAGGTACGTAAGACACAAGTAGGAACTTGTAAGTACAGTCAGAGGATGATAGGACGATGTACATTTTAGTATGTATGTATATGTATGTTTAATAACTGCAAGGTGTCAATTTAAAAACATACCCAGGTCTCCTATCATGATAAATTGATAATCATATCTTTAAAACTGTAAAAGATAATAAAATTTCTCAAAACCGTTTTTTAACATGGATTGGGAACCATTATGATCCACATTGGTATTCTCTACAACTAGCTCCTAACATTCTAGCCGCCTTTTATCCTTAAATTTCTTAAAATTTTCATATCTTTCAAAACTCCCCGAGGCGTAAGTGTGAAAATCGTGGAAGGTCTTCTGTTATTACCTCCCGGTCTGTAATGTTCGTTTGTACATTTTGATTTTGTAATTTGTAAAAATAAACTGATTTAGAAAATAGGTAATTTGATATTTATAACATTAAATTTGAATAAATTGATTCAAAATAATATTATTTTTTATAATTTTCCAAAAATAATGGAAAAATTAATAATAAGTATTTTGTATCTTTCGATTTTAAGATTATAATTTCTTAGGATTTTATTTCAAATAGGCATGGGATTTGATACTTGTAAATTTGAATAAGGGAAAATAGATCTCAACTTACTGAAATTTATTTTTCGTATCCTTCAAATAATAATCGATAAATTAAAATTATATTTGGTATTAACGAATACCATTTTTAAAGAGCTTTTCAATGCTGTACCATAAGTGAGGTCTTATAACTAAAAAAAATAGGTTCGGAGACGCTGGAGCTTACTGGATTGGTTGCAAAAGATCCTCATGTTGGTCATATTGGTTCCCCCTCCATGTCCTAGAAACGGTTTTGAGAAATTTTAATTATCCTTTACAGTGCTACAGATATAAGGCCGGTTTGTATTTAAATTGACACCTTGTACAAATTTTTTATTTGTAAATGTTTTGAAATATGTATCAGCTGGTTTTATAAACAGACTTTTGAGAACACACTACTGACCTAATTATAAATAAGCTGTTCGTATCATCAGCCACCACAAGTTAATAAATAGGTTTCATGTACAATGACGAAAATAAAAATTTTAATTAATAAACTTTTAGAATTTTTTTTTTTTTTTTAATAAAAGCTTTTATAATCAACATCTTTAATATGGAGTATGCTAAAATTTAACTACTATTGTAGCAATACTAATTTGAAATGAAAGTTTTAACAAGAAAAAATAATGTTAATTTATCTTATTTTTGGAAGAATGAACTTTTGTACGTGTTAACAAAAAGAACATAGATTCTATCTACTTAACGAAAAATATAATGTTTTGTATAATTTTGAATTTGAAATGGTTAATTATTATTAATTAACTATGATAATTATTTTCTGATAGTATTAAATATGTGAGAGAACTGTATTAACACTTTCAGTCCCATGGCTTCGGCATCCGAAACCAAACAAAACATCCTCAGAGGCCGACCGCGATAAATATTTAGAATAATAAACAAAACACTTAAAAATACATACTTATAAAAAGGATTTTATGTTATTCTAATAAAAATAATTTATTACTACGTACCGGACACTTTCCATTTTTTGTACATATTATGTATTAAATATACATAACAATATGTTTTATTATCAAAATATCTAGGCTGCATCTTTTATTTACAAATAATATTTGTATCCACATACGTATGAATGTGTGTATTGTATGTTTGTATGTATATGTGTATTTTATCAAAAATAATAACTATGTATGTACTCATTTTCTGACCTGCCTAACACGTACATGTTGAAGCATTTAGTGTTCTGTGGAATCATTTTATGTACTTGTTTACATAAATTTGTTTAAAAATATTGTCGGCTTCCGGGGAAGTTTACTGTGAAAGTGCTCGGGCCTCATAGTGTTATAGTTGATGTAAGTCAGTTGAAATAGTTTACAAATGTTTGCTAAATTTAAAATTATGAAATATGACGTAAAATTTGTTTTATTACAAAATATGTTAAAATTGTTTTGTATGCTACTGTACAGTTAATTTCAAAAGATTCCGTAAATAAGTACATAAACATATTTTGTTGACAAAAAGTTCAACATTCAAAAAACCAAAAACAAAAATATGTTAGGCAGTCAGAGCCTGATTAAGGTTTTTTTTCTAGGGGCCATTTTTTAACAAGTTTTTGACAATCAAATATTTCTGAACTGAAACAGAATCAGAACAAATTAACTAGCAAAACTCAATTAGTAAACTGAGACCTTTCTCCCCTATTTTTTCGGAGAGTTATATATTTTACACCTTGTATATATATATATATATATATATATATATATATATATATATATATATATATATATATATATATATATATATATATATATATATATATATATATAAATTTTAATGAATATCATTTTCGTATTCTAGGGACCTCAAAACAGATTTCTGCCATAGTCCCGGACTCAGATTGCGTCATGAGACCTACTGTAATAGCTGAATTTCGAGTTTTCGAAATTCGCTAAAAAGAAACTAAAATAAAAATATATACAGACTGATTAAAATAATTTTAGAAATATTAATTAAGAATTGAAGGTAAAATTGTTGAAAATGAGGAGTAAAAATTTGGAAAAGATAAATAGGGTTTTACAATCCCTACATAGGACATACAAGGAGCATCACGGGGGTGTACCCCTCCGATTTTGTTTTTTCTTTGATATGTTGTAACATTGTAAAATAAGAGGCACCTAGTTTTTATATCAAAGTCGAAATATATTGTTAAAACTAACTAAACTAACCTAACCAAAACCAACCTCACCCCCTAGTTTTTATATCAAAGTCTAAGTATATTGTTAAAACTAACTAAACTAACCTAACCAAAACCAACCTCACCACCTAGCTTTTATATCAAAGTCGAAGTATATTGTCAAAACTAACTAAACTAACCTAACCAAAACCAACCTCACCACCTAGTTTTTATATCAAAGTCGAAGTATATTGTTAAAACTAAACTAAACTAACCTAACCAAAACCAACCTTACCACCTAGTTTTTATATCAAACTCGAAGTATATTGTTAAAACTAACTAAACTAACCTAACCAAAACCAACCTCACCACCCAGTTTTTATATCAAAGTCGAAGTATATTGTCAAAACTAACTAAACTAACCTAACCAAAACCAACCTCACCACTTAGCTTTTATATCAAAGTCGAAGTATATTGTCAAAACTAACTAAACTAACCTAACCAAAACCAACCTCACCACCTAGTTTTTATATCAAAGTCGAAGTATATTGTTAAAACTAAACTAACCTAACCAAAACCAACCTCACCACCTAGTTTTTATATCAAAGTCGAAGTATATTGTCAAAACTAACTAAATTAACCTAACCAAAACCAACCCCACCACCTAGTTTTTATATCAAAGTCGAAGTATATTGTTAAAACTAACTAACCTAACCTAACCAAAACCAACCTCACCACCTAGTTTTTATATAAAAGTCGAAGTATATTGTTAAAACTAACTTACCTAACCTAACCAAAACCAACCTCACCACCTAGTTTTTATATCAAAGTCGAAGTATATTGTTAAAACTAAACTAACCTAACCTTAACTAACCTCACCACCTACAATCTAAAGCTAACAAATTATTATATTAAATTTGAAGTCTAGCGTTATCTTAATACGGTGTGAAGCACCTTATATTCTACAACGTTGTGCGTCCTAGTTTATCAACCACGGTTCATTCTGTGTACACACAGTATACATCGCATATATTGTTGATGTGGTATATTCTCTCTGAAAATTTACGACGTACACATTTAAAATGGCTGAAAATAAAAGGTTAAATGGTTATATTTATTTAAAAAAAATTTTGTTTAAAACTTTTATTACACGTTTGTAACGGTTTTTTTTAAACAATTCTATATTTTTACGGTTTCTTATTAGTAAATAATAATAAATAATACAATTAATTGTGTTAACCTGGTGTCAGATTTAGAGAAGCATTTCGGGCATGACATAGATATAAATAACTATTTTTAAATATTTTGGATATCATGTCTATAATGTTATTAAATGTCAAATTAAATTTTTTTAATATTTAAAATCCTTGAAATGCTCTTGCTCATTGTATTATCAATTAATGCTATTAGTAGGATTAATGTCAGTATGAATTTCATAATAAGATATTGTTGTATTAAAAGTTGTTCCAATTTTCTTAGTAAAAGTAAGTACAAACGTTTTGCTGATGTGATTGTGTTGGTATTGCAAAACTGCAGATTTAGAATTTTCAAAACTGCGCACAAACAACTGTACCATAACAAAATCAGAGAATTAACATAGCATTATAATATAATATCCCAGTAATAATAAACTCATAATAGTAGTTGTCATACAGAAGAATGTTTCGAAGAATCTACCAATCCAAATTATGTGTAATTTAAGCAACATAGATGGGATAAAATGTACAGAAATGCAAGTTAATATTAACGTGAAGAAAACCTTAAATTCAATCTGTGAGGCTAACATTAAAATTACCTCAAAAAATAAAATGAAAGATGCAAGTTATGATCCATATGTTATTAATTCCGAAACGAAGCTTTTATTCAGGTTTTCATGAGCTAAAGTCTAAAAAAATATAACAATATAATGGGTGTTACCAATGGCGTGTTTAAATTAAATCCCACTCCCCACCATCGGCATTTCTTCACATGTTTGCTCTAAAATATTAATTATAAAATACGTTTCTTGAGAATAGGCATTTATTTAGACCCAAACTCTTACTTTCCTAAGAACTTTTATTTTCTGTGATACAACTCTGAATAGTCTGTTTTCCATCAAGTTGCTTTCTATTGAAGAATTCAGTCGCGTTTGAGTCGTAGTATTACGGAGGTATTTACAAATCCTAAAGAATTTTTGAGGAGAAATTGAGTAGCCTTAAAGGGCATTCATATTTACAATTGGTCTTTACTTTTCATTATTTTTTATTGAAGAAATACTTGCAGCCCCTACAATTCTACCTTCCTGGGCTGTAACTCAGTCAGTCCATAGGTAATATGCCCCTAGATATTACATGTAATGTGTAGAATTGTTTTTTAAATGCTCTTACAGAAAGTAAAAAGTTAATAAGATTCCAAAAAGACAAGATTGTTCATTATACTCAAGAAATTAAAAACCAGTTTGTATTATTCTAATTTAAGTGTATTATATATAAAATATGAAAAAAATTTATTGCTACTATTTCAACGTTACATATCTTGCCAGGAAAATTGATTGCGTGGCCGTCAAAGGCAACTCTAAATACTTGTAGGTCTGAAATATTAAACAAAACTTTCTGGACACACGCAGAATCATATAATGTACTGAAATACACACATAAACCCCGCTAAAAGTAAAAGGCATTAATGTAATCATTGACAGAGTACAAAATGATTACACAATCAAATTTTTAGTTGGATGCTCACCAGAAGGGTTCATAAATTTGATATCAGGTTGTTATCGATGTTAAGCTAGTGACTGTTTTATAATAAAAAATAAAACTGAAGAAACTTATAAAATTGTTTCAGTAAGGACATCATGTTTAAAGAATCATACAGAAAAAAAAAATTACCAATTCTTTACAGAAATTAAATTTTTTTTCTTTTATTTAACGATAACTGAATTTGTTTGAATTTTGTTTCCCTTTGTTATAGTTGTTTTAAAAGAAGTCATCCTGCCAGTTTTTTATAGAAAAGGTATTCGACAGATTTAAGATTTAAAATTTCACTTTCAAATAATTATTTCTTTACATATTAAAATAACAACAATAAAAAACCTTCAAGATTATTGCTTTTATTTGTTTTAACTATTAAAAAGAACCCTAAATAATTTTCAGTTAACATTTCGGTACTAGCTTGAGTTCATTAAAATTTTTCCATTTCATATTATTGTTTAATATAAGATTTCATGTTATTTTTGGATTTTTCACCACGCTTCAGTTAATACCACATTATCAGCTGTTACCAGATTTTCAGTTAATAATTCATTTACTCCAAGAATTAATTTTTTTTCAAAAACGCCGGATAGTATAGTATTTTCTAATTATTTATTTTTAAGTTTCGTATATTTTTAAGTTTAAACAGATTTGCCTATTTTCTATGAAAAATTTTAAATTTTTAGCATAATTTTTTATTGAAATATAACAAAAATTCCGTATTTTCCATTAGAGTATGTACCTACGTTTAATTTGGCGATATATTACATTTTTCTAAACAAAGGGCTTCAATTTCTTTTAATTTTTATTAATTGACAAGCAAAAAAAAATTCAAATCAAGTAACACCATAGTAACACTCATTTCTATTTCCCTCGTTTCTCATTCACCATTTATATTTTTCATTTTTAGACACATAAAGGCGCCACTATCGGTGCCAGTGCTGCCGTCTATAGTTCAGGCTCGGTCCCTATATCAAAAATGTCTGTCACATTTAAAGTGTGATAATTAATAATAAAATGCAATTATTTTTAATAAAAACATGTGTCCGCGCTTTAACTCTTTAGATACAATAATTTCCAGTCATGTTTGTTTCTTTTTTGCAGCAAACATCTAAATTATTGAACACATGCCATATTGCAATTTAACCCTTGTCTTGTTATATGGAATTCGTGTTATAAGGATACCGCGTTATAGGAAACTTGACTGTAAAGGCCCGGGATACACGAGACACCAAAATGTCCATACAAATGTCAGACATAAATTTCTTTACTGTTCACACTTCAACAAATTTTTTGTGTCTGGATAGTGTCCGTACATAAATGTACGCAACATGTGTCTGAGCTGTTCACACGAAAATCGATTTTTAATCGATTACCTTCCCAGCGAATAACCTTAAAATGACAAAATGTTAAGTAACATATATGATACACAAAAGAGTGAAACATGAAAAAAGTGTAATAAACTTGTAATAAAATTATTTTTTAAACACTTCCGAATGAAATAAAACCATAAATATTATAGAATGTTATTTAGTTATTTTTCTGTATTGACAAATTGACAAGTGTACTAGGTACACACAGAAAAAATAGAATGAATACAGCTATCTCTTTTCTGCAATCACGTATGTGCTTTTATGTGCATCTTAAGCTGCTTAGTCCTCATTCAGTCGCCAGCACTCAATGGGAATGTTTCAATTGTTATATTGTTACCTCTCGTATTAACACGGTATATGTACGTGGTATACGTACATCATACGTACCACCACCATGTATGTATGCAAGACACTAATACACACAACATCCAACGGACTAACACACACAACTCCGCGTGCACATATATAACATAGTGGGGGTTTATTTTCTATCCTTTGTGGTTACGCTTGTTTCCCTAGTATAGACATAGTAATGTTCGTTCTCTTTGTTTTCTGGTACAAAATAATAAATTTTAGGCAGGGAACTTAAAAAAAATAATTATAATTCTTTCTTTATCCTCCAATCTATAAAAAACGTTGTATACAATTAAATGAAAATTTCTCAACACTTAGTATAATTTAGATAATATTTATCAATTAACATTTTTATATTGAATGAAAACAAAAGTTATCAATTTTGTTGTGATGTAATTCATTTCTATACCATAAAGTAAAATTCTTAAAAATATGTTGGTAATTATGTACATTTAATTATGTACCATGAATCTATCTCTCTTGTGCGAATGTATGAAAAAATGTCAAGCCGATTTGAAAATTTATCGCAGTGTACACCTATGCAATTTTACTATTGGCGACGCAAAGATTACGCGAGCGCTCCTGGTTTTTTAAATTAGAAGCTGTATCAAGTAAAAATTTTTGTATACGTTTAATTGTCGGTAGAAAAATGTACTATATGAATTATGCGCAGATTACTAGATTTTATATCGCCCAGTAATCGTATACGTATATTTTTACTTGATGCTAGTTCTAATTTTACCACCAGAGGCGCGAGTGAGAATCTTTGCGTCGCCAATACTAAAATCAAAACACTTTGTCAGTAATCACGTGAACAAATCGTGTTATTATTCATGTAATACGGTACTTGACTGTATTCAAAATTTGTTTTAAATGTTGAATAATTTTATGTATTGTCCTTAAATATATTCAATTTTAGTAGTGACAAATAAAAATATTCTTTAGTTACTTAAAAATTCGATTTCGAAAATTATAAATTTTTAGCCTTCATTTAAATGGTTAAAAACGCAGTGATATTTGAAAGTGACGTCATTTTTTAATAGCAGATCTTATTACTCTAGTTACGGTTTGTCTATGACAAATTGCATTTTCATTGTGACATTTTTACAATTTATTCTAATTGACCAAGAGAAGTTGTTTTTCTTTCTAATTTATTTTGAACTTTTTGGTTTGCAATTAATTTTACACTCAAAAAAGACTGATGGAAGGAATACATCGTCACTTAATACGTAAAATATCCTTATCAACTTGTTTTAAATATTATGTTAAAAATGCTTTTATTTTTGGCTACAATTTTAAAGTTACGTTTTCTTAAAGTGCATTTAATACTTTTAGGGCTTCATGAAAATCTTACGATGATGATAAATGAAGAAGATAACAAAGTAGGAAGTTGTAAATACCACTAAAACTGGGCATGATGACTGCTGAATATTGTGTACAAATTTGAAACCGTGTTGACAAATGTTGATATGAATGAAAGCGACATCTGTTTGAGTTAAATCGTGACGTCATTGCATACGTCACTACGCCAAATCGTTTTTCCCGCCAATTTGTTCATTTAAAATTGAACAATGGTTTTTTTGAAGATTTTTAAAAATTTAACAAAAATTAACTAATTTATACGTAAGAACAAAGCATTTAGAATCATTTCTCAATTGCAGTCAAGTACCCTATTGTATTGTCCTTTTTATGGATTGTAGGATGAATATTTTGTATAAAGGCTGTTTTACATACCTTACAAACTTCTAATCTAAAGCCATCCATGTATAAATTGTACACTACAATTTTCAAATTATTGAAATCTAATATTACTTTATCATTATTTATTAAATACATATTCCTGTATATACCTATAATGTAGTACTGGGTATTTATTTATTTCACAAAAACTACAATCAAGTAGGTATACTAACGAACGACATTATAAAATGTGTTTTTAGTCGAATTTTCTCCGAAAAATTAGACTTATACAGTCTATACGATAAGAGCTGCGAGAGGCGAGAGTAGGGGCGCTATCCGTTTTCGGACCCGTAGAACACGAATATGTAGAAAAAAAATGTCTGATATATATATATATATATATATATATATATATATATATATATATATATATATATATATATATTTTCCCGCCACCTTTTAATTTGTGTAGGGCCCCCCTATGGAAGTTAAGAGATGAAATTTGGTAAATGGGGCTCATTTTCGAGGCACCTCATACTATCAAAGTGGGGTCAAATTTTGGGCAAATTTTTTTTCTGACCCGACCTTTAAGGGGGTGGTGGGGGGCGGAAAAGCAATAAAACTTTTTCAAACCGGTTTTAAATAATGTTTCGGTCAATTATCTACAACATATCCAAAATTCAGCTTCCTAGGATGATATGGTGGGAGTAGAGGGGGGAAAAACGATTTTCGCTGGATCTAACAGGGCCCCAGCCCCCCAGAATTAACGTAGAGGGTTGAAATTTGGTGTGTTGATAAAATTCGTACCTAGGTTGTGCTTTTTGGAGGTTTTAATATTTTACCCCCACCCCCCTCATTTTTAAGCTACAATTTCATGCATTTTCGACGTTTTCGAAGTTTGTACCACTCGCACAGGTCACCCAAATAAACCTAGAGGGCTGAAATTTTGTATTCGGATTGAGTTAGTATCAAGGGGGTGCCTTTTGGGGGTCTCGACTTTTAACCCCTACCCCCACCATTTTTATACCCAAAAGAACATGATTTTTCTTGTTTTTTAACAGTTTCGTTTGGGTCAAAATCTACCCAAATAAACCTAGAGGGCTGAAATTTGGTGTACAGGTTAAGCTAATAGCCAGACACTGTTTTTTGGAGGTTTCAACTTTTAACCCTTACCCCCACGATTTTGACGCCAATATTTCCTTAATTTTTTTGCTTGTTTTCTAACACGTCTAGAGACTCCATAAGGAAACCTAGAGGGCTGAAATTTTGTACGTGTATTCAGTTGGTATCCAGCTAGTACCTTGTAGGGAGTCCGCATCACTTTTCCCCCCACTTCTCCCATTTTTACATCGGAATTGAATGCTATTGTTAAATGTGTTTTAAAAGCATTATGTTTATTCTAAATACAAGTAGGCGAATAGTAATTTTAAAAAATTTAAAAAAAAGTGAACTTACTTTTATGACAAATGAAATACATACATATTAAGTAATTTAAAAATGTTATTAAAGTCACTGTTTATTTATAAATTAGGAATTTTGGATTTTTAGTATTTATAAAATAGAAATTTTGGATTTTTTTGGAAAGAAAAAATATCTTTATAAAGGCCTTCCAGTTTACTATTGAAGGTCCTTTTTTAATATTTAAAACTAAAACATAAAGGCAATTAGCGGATAAACATGGGCAGGAATGTCCTCGTACGAATTGTGTTGGCTTTTTTTCTGCTACCTGTTTTCGGCACAAAATTGAAATTTACTGAGATACAGCCCTTAAATACTTAAAACCTTTTTTTAAAGCCTCGATCAGCCGAACACTCATCACCAGTTTTGAAACCAACAAAATGACAATTCGGTTGTAGACTTTCAATCACATTTCGCTTGTAGACATTCAATACCGAAGATGAAGGGGAAAATTCGACTACCGTGATGGGGCCCCCGCTGCTCACGGCGTTTTTTTATTTATAAAATCATTTTACAGTATTTGTTTATCAGATAACATGTATTTCTATGTGTATTAACTTCAAATAAAGTTAAAATAATAATATGTAATAAATAATAATTATAAAAAATTATGAAATATTGTCTTCATCAGTATCGTCTGTGTAGGCATCATCACTGCTTTCGTCGAGATTTATGATTATTTTTTCTCCGAAGTCATCAGTAATATTGTCCAAGTGCCACATTTTTTTTTCTATATCTAATACATGTCTAATTGCATTCTGCCAATCTAAATTTGTAACGTTTTTTAACTTTTCCTCCAAAAGAATTTTTACATCTTGTAATTTAAAGGATGTATTATTGCTGGCTACATGCCCTTTCACTTGTCCCCAAATTAATTCTATTGGATTTAGTTGACAATGTTGAGGAGGTAAGCGTAATACAATTACTCCATACTTTTTACCAATTTCATCAATAACATATTTAGTGTATATGGCCTTGTGTCTTCTAACAATTTCCAGTAATTCTTTGATACAAGAGTCGGTTTGGTAAGAAATATTTTTTGAATTTAACCAGTCTTGGATATCTTTTTTTCGCCAACTAGTTGTTGGAAGCTTCTTTAATTTTCTGGAATGGTACGATGCATTGTCTATAACAACAACTGATTCTTTTTCTAATTTCTGCATCACACTTTCAAACCATTGTTCATAAACTGTTGCATCCATTTCTTTATGGTAATCGCCGTCTATCAATTTACTTTCAAACAAAAGCAAACCATCTTCTACAAAACCATCTTCACTTTCTATATGGCTTATTATAAGGCGTTTGCCCTTACCGGACGGATTTTTTAATCCTGTAGAAAGACCTTCCAAAAAAGCCTGTTTCGCCGTTTTTATAGTTGAGTCAACCCAAATTTTCGATTTTGTATGACCTGAAACAATCAATGGAATTAAATTAGTTAGATTGTAGGTATTATCTACGATTAGGACAATGGAACTACTTGTATATAAATCGCTAATTTACCTGCATTGCACCAGGTTTCATCAGTGTAATATATTTTTTTCCTTTGTACTCTAAAATCCCTGATACTTCTCAAATATCTACGCCGCCACATAATTAAATCCTCTCTTCCCATTAACATGTTATTTACGTGACGTTTTTCAAATAAAAATCCTATATTATTTAGTATGTTTCTAAATGTCATAATTTTGAAGTTTGGTAGATCTTCGTCTTGGTTGACAACATTTAGAATTTTTTTGACCGTGGGAACTTCATTCCGGAAATAAAACTCATGAACTTTCCTTCGTATCGCTGTTTTTTCGAAATTATTTAAGGACTTGTAAATTGTTACGTTCTTTGGTCGGATTTTTTTCGGCGAACTTAATTTGTTAGTTTCTTTAAATTCCTTCAAAATCCTATAGACCGATCTTGAACAAATATCAACTGCTTTAGCCGTTTCATTAACAATATCACTTTGCGACACATTTGTTAATTTAACTGATAAGTACTCGTGTACTTTAAAAACCATTAATTTTTCACCACTTGAAAGAAATTTCCTCGAGCGTTTCGGCGGGTTTTGAATTTCTTCTTCAACAAAAATATCTTCATACAGATTATTTATTTCCATATTTAATTTATGTATTAATATTGCACGACAAGAGACACAATTAATATAACACAAGGTGGTGAGGGCACTTATAGCAGCTACCCTTGGCACCCGTGAGGGATATTTATCCCCCATTGGTGTCAAGGAGGCTAAGGGTCCCAGGGGTAGTTTATGCGCAATACAGTAATCTTCGAATTCCATTAGCCTCTGACTACCCAAGATCGGCACCATTCCTTCTCGAGGTACCACCGTTTTCACGAAAGGTGCCGGATCTAGAGGTGTAAACCTCGATAGTTCTTTTTTTTCGACGAGGACGAACTTCGTAGGATCGACAGAGGTTTCCACCGTATGTGAGAAATACCATCGTCTGCTTAATGCTTGTTAATCTCGCCCTGATGTCTGGCTGTAGCGTCGAATGTGTTTAGTATCCATATGTGTGTGAATACCGAAATCGTGACTCGAATTCGGATTAGTCGAATTGGTGATATTTAACTGTGATTTTTTTTTTGTCTCTTGTCTTTCCTAACTGTGATAGTTGTACTTTTGTTTTTTTTTTGTCCTCTTGTTTTTATCTCTGTGTCCACTGGACGGTGCACCCCAGTGAACACAACCGTGATATACCATCTGTGATATTTCGTTGATTTTTTGTCCCTGTGACTTCGACGGGTAGGAATGCGGTACTCGACGCACTCGTTCGCGTCATCCAGGCGTATGAGTCGACATCTGCCCGAACAGCTTGAGCGAGCTCGCTTAGTAAGGAGATGTCGTCTTCCCTCATACGGATGCGAGCTTGAGCGTGCTGGACTGCTTTTCCCCCGTCGGGATCATAGGGACATAAGTCAGATATACTGTGATACTCTGTGGCATTGTCCCGTTCTCTGTAGCCTCGACTCGGACGAACGTGGCCCAGTCATCGTACCGGTCTCCCGTGTAGGTTGACCCCGACATCTGACAGAACGGCACATGTACCCAGTAATCAGTTATCTGACAGAACAGTACATGTTGCTCAGTAATCAGATGTCACTGTCCCTACACGTGTGAGTTCCTAGGTGTTGACGAAGCCATTTCGGAACTGTCGAGACTATGGGAAGCGGAATCGTGTCACAGAGCAAGAAATTTTTGAAATCTGTGATATTGTTGTTTTTATTTTTTAATAAGATTGTGTTTAATCCGTTTTGTTTTAACGATGTACCACTGAGGGCCTTTTCCACCCGAGGTGGTACATCATTTTTTTTTATTCTTATCTGTGATATTTTATTGTGCCGCTGTGGGCTTGCTGTTGTAGCCCTTCAGCGGTTTTGTTTTTAACTACTTATTGCGGCACTGGTCGGCCTGTGGCTCCCCAGTGACGTAATAAGATTTTCCTCTTATTTTTTTTTCTTTCTTTCTTATGATATTACTGTGATCTTGTGATCTGTGATATTTTTACGCAGTATTCTCCACTCCGAGGCCCTTTACACCTCGGAGTTTCATCGTTGGTTTTCTGTCCTTGGTGACCGGACGTTCTGGCTGGTACTTAATGTACCGCCACCAAGGACTGTCCGCTCTTTATGAAGCCCTGGGATGGCAGGGCCCATCGATGGATTTTATTATGTGTATGTTTTGTCCGTTGTCTAGTGCATTTATGTGTCCCTGTCTTTACGTGTTGTTTTTATTTATATCGTGTTTGGCGGCGCATGCCCTCAGTTGGCGATGCCGCCGGGTGCTGCTGACCGCGCCATCCACCGACAGCAATGCCCCAATTTTAATAAAAAAAAAAAATATAACACAAAAATAATGAAATAATTATGTCGGGATAACAATTATAAAAACACTAGGAATAAGGACAATATCAGAACTCGAAATAAATAAATTTAATGCAGTTTAAAAATTTGTAAAGTTGAAAATATCTGATAAGAGTGATAACTGATAAACTTATCTAAAAATGAAGAATGTCTATAAGTAACACAATAAGGTGAGTCAATACCAACCCTTATCATACTATAGTCCCTTTAGTGATTCATCTAATAACTACAGAATGTACATCATAAACATCAGAATAAACATACACAAAAATACAGAAGTTCTAAACAGTAGATCTAACGACAAATGCACCCAGAGTGAAATTCGCAATTTTGTTTATAAAAATCTTAATTTTGTATTTCAAATTTAAGTCAGATATTATGAAAGTAATTAACCTTTGCGAAAACTGGGATTTAATTGATAATGTTGTTGCTTATTTACAAAAAATAATAATTTGATTGAAAGCGCCATTGTTTGGAAATCCCTGTACCTAAAATTGAAAATATTTATATACCAAATCATGCACTGATCACGCAAATTTCTTACTGACTAAGTGTTTTGATTTTAGTATAGCTAGAGCAATGTCGACACAGTCTCGCTAGATTACGGACTGTTGCTAGCGACACTGTTCTCATTGCTGTATACACATTACACACCGACATTTGATCTATAGACCTACTCTAGACACCAAAAGTGTCTCGTGTATCTGCAGCCTAACAAGTACTGTATTTCAAATAGACTTTTAGATAAATGTTATGGCACTGATAGTAGGCTTAACGAAAAGTTAAACCTTTCTTAAAAAATTGAAGCAGTTTTTAACTTAGCATCATCTGAAAATTCTTCAACATCTGATAACCAGTCTTCATAAATTGTCATTATTAAAGTAGTTTAAGCTGGTATTAAATATAAAATCTATACATATAATAAAATTGTAACGAAACCATTCTTGTACATGGAATATTTTTTGAAAATTGTACTGGTACTGTAAATAGTTATCAATGTAGATACCAAAACAGCGATTTTTAGAATTTTTATCTGTCTGTCTGTCTGTCTGTTCACGCATCACGGAAAAACTATTGGACGGATTTTAATGAAATTTGGTATGATGATAACTTACTACCTGGGTCAACATCTAAAATACTTTTTACTCCGGGAAAATTTCTCATTCCCACGGGAAAATGGAAAAACCATTTTGACCATGTGCACACATTAGGCAAAAACTATTGGACGGATTTTAATAAAATTTGGTGTTGCCGTGGTGATAACTTATTACCTAGTGCAACATTTAAGATACTTAATGATTTCGTTTTAACCAATTACCCAATGATTTAGGAACCGGATATTCAGGACCCCAATAATTAGAGTTGAATTCCAGAAAAACAATTTATTTTTTCATTAGTCAAATGTACATTTCGGAACATATGTCCCTTCTTCAGTGACCTATTTAACAATTAAAAATAAGTAAGTTACAATTGTGTTAGGTGTTTTGTAAAAAGAAAAAAAGATTGACAATGTATTTTTCTTTTAGTCTAATACATACATGTTATGAACATTGCATAAAGAATAAACATTTTATTTGAAATCTTAAAGGAAAGAATTTATTTAATTTCACAAAATTAACTATGGAAAATATAATAAGGTATATTGAAAATTTTTTTTTTTTTTTTTTTTTTTTTTTTTTGTATGTTATAAATATTAATATTAATCGATATTTACTTATCAAATTTTATTTTATTTGTAGTGGAGGTATACACTATATGGTCTATCTATATCATTATCGATGTATAAGGGAAATTAGTAGAAAAAACCAGCTTATTTTCAGTATTAGGAATTAAAAAAAAAAAGTTTTTGTTTTTTAATTTAAACAAACATCCGGACAGACAATAAGAATGTAAGTCAAAAAAGACAGAAAATTATAAGAGAAAAAAGATTATAATAGAAAATTCAAGAGTTTACTCACCAAAATTTTAATTAATTATATTCAAGTTCCTTTCATTTAAACTTTTGCATATACATTTCTGTATATTTTTGTCCAAATATGCATTTCATAAGAAAATTGTCAAAAATTGATAAAAAGAAAAAACAAGGAACTTTTTATTAAAAAGTTTTATATATATAATAATTGACTTTAAAGATATTAAACTTAATAATTAAGTCTTAAATAAAATAATATTTTTTTAAAAATTATATTGTGAGTACATTGTAATTGTACTGTTGTTTGACAGTAACTAACTGTTGTAATTGGTTCTATTGTTAAAGAAACTATCGTAGAAAATTCTAGACATTAAAAGTTTTTGTTTGATGTTTTTGCTTTCTTTGTCTGTCCATGTTTTCTAGAATAAACTATTGTTTACTTTAAATATATTATTGATTATGTAATGCTGTCCGTGTAAACAATGCGATCAGTTCAAATGTTTGATGACTGGTAAATAAGATTCGTCCAAAAAGGAAGACTCAATTTGTTTATTACAGTTAGTTTTATTGTTTAGTTGGATGAAAAAACTTTCACTTAGCAATCTTTTCCTGTAGTTTGCTTCCTTATCCAAAACTTTAACTTTTTCAAAATCAAAGATGTGATCATTATTAATTGAATGTTCCGCTAAGCCTGTGGATTCTTTTCCTCTCTTTATGTCATATTTATGTTGAGTTAATCTATTATTTAATTTTTGACTAGTTTGTCCAAAATAACAAAGGTCGCATTGTTTGCATGGAATTTTATAAATTACATTGTGCATTTGTTTATTTTCAATTTTTGATCTTTTTTTATTATATGTTGATTCTATTGTGTTTGTAAAAGAAAAAGTTACTTTGTTATCACTAAATTTTTCTATAGCTGGTTTAATTCTTTTTGTGAATCTGTTATATGGAAAGCATATTAGGTTATTATAGTTTATTTCTTTTTCATTGGAATTTGAATTAAAATTATTTGTTTCTGTAGAATTATATGCTTTATGAATAACTTTTTCTTTTATTGAATTTATTAGATTTAGTGGATAGTTGTTTCTAGTTAGTATTGATATTGCTTTTTTTATTGCATATTTTCTGTTTTTGACACTGCTTAGATGTACAGCCCTATGAAACATATTTTGTATTATATTGTTTTTTATATATTGTGGATGATTGGAATGGAAATTAATTAATCTATCTGTATAACTAGTTTTCCTGTGCCAAGTGGTATTTAAACAATTGTATTTATCTTTCTTAATTAACGTATCTAAAAATGTAATTTGATTATTTTCTTCAATTTCGATAGTGAACTGTAGGGCTGGATGGTAATTATTAAAAGTGTTTTTGATTTTTTCAATTAATGTTAATGGGGCACAAGAAAGAATATCATCTACATAGCGAAAGAAAAAAGAAGGGTCCCATTCTTTAATTTTATTTATGCTGATATTACAGAGACAGTCCATAACATAAGATGCTAAAACAGGACTCAGTGAATTTCCCATTGGACAGCCAAAACATTGTTTATAGTATTTATCTTGAAATTTAAAAAAGTTATTTTCTACTATCAATTCTATTCCTTCAATAAAAGTTTCTTTAGTTAAGTTAGTGAATTCTTTAATTTTATTCCATTGTTTTTTAATGATTGCTGTTGCTAATTTAATCGGAATGTTAGTAAATAAAGATTTTACATCCAATGAAAACAGTTTTTCTTCAGAATTTTTTAATTGTATGTTTTTAATTTTATTGACAAATTCATATGAGTTTTTTATGGAAAATTCACTGTGTTCAGCTTCGCTAAGTATTTTAGAGAAAAATTTGGATAATTCTTGAATTGGAGATTCAATTTGACTTACTATGGGTCTTAAAGGGATTCCCTCTTTGTGTATTTTAGGTAGAAAGTAAATTTCTGGTAATGTTTTTCCTGATTTAATTATTTTAGTTTTTGTTATGTTGTCAATGTATTTACATTTGTATAATTTTTCAGTGAATATTTTGACTTTTTTAGAAACAACTTCCACAGGGTCTTTTCTTATGTTTAAGTATGTATTTTTGTCATTAAGATGTATTTCTGCTTTTTCATTATATTCAGATCTATTTAAAATAACTGTGCAATTTCCCTTATCTGAGACTGTAATGATAATTTCATTTTTATTATTTTTTATAAAGTTTTTGGTCTTCTTGTAACAGTTTCCAATGTATTTTTGTAATGGATCAATGTATTGGTTTTTGTTTATGTTATTAAGTAATATATTTACTATTTTTTCCTTTAAGGGTTTTTGTTTTTCTTTTGGAAATTTATCAATATTAGCTTCAATGGCTTTTAAAATATTTAAAATAGTATTTTTATTATCTTTGTGGTTAAAAATTTTATCGTCAATAACAAATTTCGGACTTATGGCAAGTATTAGTTGGACTTCATTCGGAATAATTATATTTGAATAGTTTTTAATCCATTCTTTATTGATTGAAATATTATCTATTATTTGATTTTCAAATCTATTGATTTTCTTTAACTGTTTCCGCCTGAAGCGTACATCCGTTTTGTCTATCATGCATTGAGAATCTGTCACAAGCAGACCAAAATCCTTTGTGTTCATCAAATTTATAAGGTTATTTTTAATTTTATTGATCTGTTTTATCAATTTATTTTGTTTTA
Source organism: Brachynemurus nebulosus (assembly GCA_035578155.1). Classification (NCBI taxonomy): domain Eukaryota; kingdom Metazoa; phylum Arthropoda; class Insecta; order Neuroptera; family Myrmeleontidae; genus Brachynemurus; species Brachynemurus nebulosus. Next base: position 18,724,219 of record JAPWDM010000002.1, read on the forward strand.
TGTATAAATTATTAATAAATATTTTTGTGATTGAAACTAAAAATTTTCTTTTTGCAGATGTCAATCTTTTATTACACCCTACATCCTCTAAATATGGAAGGGATAACCTAATATTATTCTTAATAAATTTGGGAATGAAATTTTTTCTTTTACAATTTAGTAGAAAAAGAATATGATTTTTAATTTTTGTAAGTTTTACATTTATATTTATATATTCATTAATAATTTTATTGGTATAAAGGCTATACTTCCTTTTTATGTCTTTCAGGTTTGACATTTTAAATTTAATCAACGTAGTTTTAATTGGGATTTCAAGAGTTTAATGATTTCGTTTTAACCAATTACCCAATGATTTAGGAACCGGATATTCAGGACCCCAATAATTAGAGTTGAATTCCAGAAAAACAATTTATTTTTTCATTAGTCAAATGTACATTTCGGAACATATGTCCCTTCTTCAGTGACCTATTTAACAATTAAAAATAAGTAAGTTACAATTGTGTTAGGTGTTTTGTAAAAAGAAAAAAAGATTGACAATGTATTTTTCTTTTAGTCTAATACATACATGTTATGAACATTGCATAAAGAATAAACATTTTATTTGAAATCTTAAAGGAAAGAATTTATTTAATTTCACAAAATTAACTATGGAAAATATAATAAGGTATATTGAAAAATTTTTTTTTTTTTTTTTTTTTTTTTTTTTTGTATGTTATAAATATTAATATTAATCGATATTTACTTATCAAATTTTATTTTATTTGTAGTGGAGGTATACACTATATGGTCTATCTATATCATTATCGATGTATAAGGGAAATTAGTAGAAAAAACCAGCTTATTTTCAGTATTAGGAATTAAAAAAAAAAAGTTTTTGTTTTTTAATTTAAACAAACATCCGGACAGACAATAAGAATGTAAGTCAAAAAAGACAGAAAATTATAAGAGAAAAAAGATTATAATAGAAAATTCAAGAGTTTACTCACCAAAATTTTAATTAATTATATTCAAGTTCCTTTCATTTAAACTTTTGCATATACATTTCTGTATATTTTTGTCCAAATATGCATTTCATAAGAAAATTGTCAAAAATTGATAAAAAGAAAAAACAAGGAACTTTTTATTAAAAAGTTTTATATATATAATAATTGACTTTAAAGATATTAAACTTAATAATTAAGTCTTAAATAAAATAATATTTTTTTAAAAATTATATTGTGAGTACATTGTAATTGTACTGTTGTTTGACAGTAACTAACTGTTGTAATTGGTTCTATTGTTAAAGAAACTATCGTAGAAAATTCTAGACATTAAAAGTTTTTGTTTGATGTTTTTGCTTTCTTTGTCTGTCCATGTTTTCTAGAATAAACTATTGTTTACTTTAAATATATTATTGATTATGTAATGCTGTCCGTGTACAATGCGATCAGTTCAAATGTTTGATGACTGGTAAATAAGATTCGTCCAAAAAGGAAGACTCAATTTGTTTATTACAGTTAGTTTTATTGTTTAGTTGGATGAAAAAACTTTCACTTAGCAATCTTTTCCTGTAGTTTGCTTCCTTATCCAAAACTTTAACTTTTTCAAAATCAAAGATGTGATCATTATTAATTGAATGTTCCGCTAAGCCTGTGGATTCTTTTCCTCTCTTTATGTCATATTTATGTTGAGTTAATCTATTATTTAATTTTTGACTAGTTTGTCCAAAATAACAAAGGTCGCATTGTTTGCATGGAATTTTATAAATTACATTGTGCATTTGTTTATTTTCAATTTTTGATCTTTTTTTATTATATGTTGATTCTATTGTGTTTGTAAAAGAAAAAGTTACTTTGTTATCACTAAATTTTTCTATAGCTGGTTTAATTCTTTTTGTGAATCTGTTATATGGAAAGCATATTAGGTTATTATAGTTTATTTCTTTTTCATTGGAATTTGAATTAAAATTATTTGTTTCTGTAGAATTATATGCTTTATGAATAACTTTTTCTTTTATTGAATTTATTAGATTTAGTGGATAGTTGTTTCTAGTTAGTATTGATATTGCTTTTTTTATTGCATATTTTCTGTTTTTGACACTGCTTAGATGTACAGCCCTATGAAACATATTTTGTATTATATTGTTTTTTATATATTGTGGATGATTGGAATGGAAATTAATTAATCTATCTGTATAACTAGTTTTCCTGTGCCAAGTGGTATTTAAACAATTGTATTTATCTTTCTTAATTAACGTATCTAAAAATGTAATTTGATTATTTTCTTCAATTTCGATAGTGAACTGTAGGGCTGGATGGTAATTATTAAAAGTGTTTTTGATTTTTTCAATTAATGTTAATGGGGCACAAGAAAGAATATCATCTACATAGCGAAAGAAAAAAGAAGGGTCCCATTCTTTAATTTTATTTATGCTGATATTACAGAGACAGTCCATAACATAAGATGCTAAAACAGGACTCAGTGAATTTCCCATTGGACAGCCAAAACATTGTTTATAGTATTTATCTTGAAATTTAAAAAAGTTATTTTCTACTATCAATTCTATTCCTTCAATAAAAGTTTCTTTAGTTAAGTTAGTGAATTCTTTAATTTTATTCCATTGTTTTTTAATGATTGCTGTTGCTAATTTAATCGGAATGTTAGTAAATAAAGATTTTACATCCAATGAAAACAGTTTTTCTTCAGAATTTTTTAATTGTATGTTTTTAATTTTATTGACAAATTCATATGAGTTTTTTATGGAAAATTCACTGTGTTCAGCTTCGCTAAGTATTTTAGAGAAAAATTTGGATAATTCTTGAATTGGAGATTCAATTTGACTTACTATGGGTCTTAAAGGGATTCCCTCTTTGTGTATTTTAGGTAGAAAGTAAATTTCTGGTAATGTTTTTCCTGATTTAATTATTTTAGTTTTTGTTATGTTGTCAATGTATTTACATTTGTATAATTTTTCAGTGAATATTTTGACTTTTTTAGAAACAACTTCCACAGGGTCTTTTCTTATGTTTAAGTATGTATTTTTGTCATTAAGATGTATTTCTGCTTTTTCATTATATTCAGATCTATTTAAAATAACTGTGCAATTTCCCTTATCTGAGACTGTAATGATAATTTCATTTTTATTATTTTTTATAAAGTTTTTGGTCTTCTTGTAACAGTTTCCAATGTATTTTTGTAATGGATCAATGTATTGGTTTTTGTTTATGTTATTAAGTAATATATTTACTATTTTTTCCTTTAAGGGTTTTTGTTTTTCTTTTGGAAATTTATCAATATTAGCTTCAATGGCTTTTAAAATATTTAAAATAGTATTTTTATTATCTTTGTGGTTAAAAATATTGTTTGTACTTGTGTACTTGTACTTTGTGTAATAAAAGATTGACATCTGCAAAAAGAAAATTTTTAGTTTCAATCACAAAAATATTTATTAATAATTTATACATAAAACAAAATAAATTGATAAAACAGATCAATAAAATTAAAAATAACCTTATAAATTTGATGAACACAAAGGATTTTTTGGTCTGCTTGTGACAGATTCTCAATGCATAATAGACAAAACGGATGTACGCTTCAGGCGGAAACAGTTAAAGAAAATCAATAGATTTGAAAATCAAATAATAGATAATATTTCAATCAATAAAGAATGGATTAAAAACTATTCAAATATAATTATTCCGAATGAAGTCCAACTAATACTTGCCATAAGTCCGAAATTTGTTATTGACGATAAAATTTTTAACCACAAAGATAATAAAAATACTATTTTAAATATTTTAAAAGCCATTGAAGCTAATATTGATAAATTTCCAAAAGAAAAACAAAAACCCTTAAAGGAAAAAATAGTAAATATATTACTTAATAACATAAACAAAAACCAATACATTGATCCATTACAAAAATACATTGGAAACTGTTACAAGAAGACCAAAAACTTTATAAAAAATAATAAAAATGAAATTATCATTACAGTCTCAGATAAGGGAAATTGCACAGTTATTTTAAATAGATCTGAATATAATGAAAAAGCAGAAATACATCTTAATGACAAAAATACATACTTAAACATAAGAAAAGACCCTGTGGAAGTTGTTTCTAAAAAAGTCAAAATATTCACTGAAAAATTATACAAATGTAAATACATTGACAACATAACAAAAACTAAAATAATTAAATCAGGAAAAACATTACCAGAAATTTACTTTCTACCTAAAATACACAAAGAGGGAATCCCTTTAAGACCCATAGTAAGTCAAATTGAATCTCCAATTCAAGAATTATCCAAATTTTTCTCTAAAATACTTAGCGAAGCTGAACACAGTGAATTTTCCATAAAAAACTCATATGAATTTGTCAATAAAATTAAAAACATACAATTAAAAAATTCTGAAGAAAAACTGTTTTCATTGGATGTAAAATCTTTATTTACTAACATTCCGATTAAATTAGCAACAGCAATCATTAAAAAACAATGGAATAAAATTAAAGAATTCACTAACTTAACTAAAGAAACTTTTATTGAAGGAATAGAATTGATAGTAGAAAATAACTTTTTTAAATTTCAAGATAAATACTATAAACAATGTTTTGGCTGTCCAATGGGAAATTCACTGAGTCCTGTTTTAGCATCTTATGTTATGGACTGTCTCTGTAATATCAGCATAAATAAAATTAAAGAATGGGACCCTTCTTTTTTCTTTCGCTATGTAGATGATATTCTTTCTTGTGCCCCATTAACATTAATTGAAAAAATCAAAAACACTTTTAATAATTACCATCCAGCCCTACAGTTCACTATCGAAATTGAAGAAAATAATCAAATTACATTTTTAGATACGTTAATTAAGAAAGATAAATACAATTGTTTAAATACCACTTGGCACAGGAAAACTAGTTATACAGATAGATTAATTAATTTCCATTCCAATCATCCACAATATATAAAAAACAATATAATACAAAATATGTTTCATAGGGCTGTACATCTAAGCAGTGTCAAAAACAGAAAATATGCAATAAAAAAAGCAATATCAATACTAACTAGAAACAACTATCCACTAAATCTAATAAATTCAATAAAAGAAAAAGTTATTCATAAAGCATATAATTCTACAGAAACAAATAATTTTAATTCAAATTCCAATGAAAAAGAAATAAACTATAATAACCTAATATGCTTTCCATATAACAGATTCACAAAAAGAATTAAACCAGCTATAGAAAAATTTAGTGATAACAAAGTAACTTTTTCTTTTACAAACACAATAGAATCAACATATAATAAAAAAAGATCAAAAATTGAAAATAAACAAATGCACAATGTAATTTATAAAATTCCATGCAAACAATGCGACCTTTGTTATTTTGGACAAACTAGTCAAAAATTAAATAATAGATTAACTCAACATAAATATGACATAAAGAGAGGAAAAGAATCCACAGGCTTAGCGGAACATTCAATTAATAATGATCACATCTTTGATTTTGAAAAAGTTAAAGTTTTGGATAAGGAAGCAAACTACAGGAAAAGATTGCTAAGTGAAAGTTTTTTCATCCAACTAAACAATAAAACTAACTGTAATAAACAAATTGAGTCTTCCTTTTTGGACGAATCTTATTTACCAGTCATCAAACATTTGAACTGATCGCATTGTTTACACGGACAGCATTACATAATCAATAATATATTTAAAGTAAACAATAGTTTATTCTAGAAAACATGGACAGACAAAGAAAGCAAAAACATCAAACAAAAACTTTTAATGTCTAGAATTTTCTACGATAGTTTCTTTAACAATAGAACCAATTACAACAGTTAGTTACTGTCAAACAACAGTACAATTACAATGTACTCACAATATAATTTTTAAAAAAATATTATTTTATTTAAGACTTAATTATTAAGTTTAATATCTTTAAAGTCAATTATTATATATATAAAACTTTTTAATAAAAAGTTCCTTGTTTTTTCTTTTTATCAATTTTTGACAATTTTCTTATGAAATGCATATTTGGACAAAAATATACAGAAATGTATATGCAAAAGTTTAAATGAAAGGAACTTGAATATAATTAATTAAAATTTTGGTGAGTAAACTCTTGAATTTTCTATTATAATCTTTTTTCTCTTATAATTTTCTGTCTTTTTTGACTTACATTCTTATTGTCTGTCCGGATGTTTGTTTAAATTAAAAAACAAAAACTTTTTTTTTTTAATTCCTAATACTGAAAATAAGCTGGTTTTTTCTACTAATTTCCCTTATACATCGATAATGATATAGATAGACCATATAGTGTATACCTCCACTACAAATAAAATAAAATTTGATAAGTAAATATCGATTAATATTAATATTTATAACATACAAAAAAAAAAAAAAAAAAAAAAAAAAAATTTTTCAATATACCTTATTATATTTTCCATAGTTAATTTTGTGAAATTAAATAAATTCTTTCCTTTAAGATTTCAAATAAAATGTTTATTCTTTATGCAATGTTCATAACATGTATGTATTAGACTAAAAGAAAAATACATTGTCAATCTTTTTTTCTTTTTACAAAACACCTAACACAATTGTAACTTACTTATTTTTAATTGTTAAATAGGTCACTGAAGAAGGGACATATGTTCCGAAATGTACATTTGACTAATGAAAAAATAAATTGTTTTTCTGGAATTCAACTCTAATTATTGGGGTCCTGAATATCCGGTTCCTAAATCATTGGGTAATTGGTTAAAACGAAATCATTAAACTCTTGAAATCCCAATTAAAACTACGTTGATTAAATTTAAAATGTCAAACCTGAAAGACATAAAAAGGAAGTATAGCCTTTATACCAATAAAATTATTAATGAATATATAAATATAAATGTAAAACTTACAAAAATTAAAAATCATATTCTTTTTCTACTAAATTGTAAAAGAAAAAATTTCATTCCCAAATTTATTAAGAATAATATTAGGTTATCCCTTCCATATTTAGAGGATGTAGGGTGTAATAAAAGATTGACATCTGCAAAAAGAAAATTTTTAGTTTCAATCACAAAAATATTTATTAATAATTTATACATAAAACAAAATAAATTGATAAAACAGATCAATAAAATTAAAAATAACCTTATAAATTTGATGAACACAAAGGATTTTGGTCTGCTTGTGACAGATTCTCAATGCATAATAGACAAAACGGATGTACGCTTCAGGCGGAAACAGTTAAAGAAAATCAATAGATTTGAAAATCAAATAATAGATAATATTTCAATCAATAAAGAATGGATTAAAAACTATTCAAATATAATTATTCCGAATGAAGTCCAACTAATACTTGCCATAAGTCCGAAATTTGTTATTGACGATAAAATTTTTAACCACAAAGATAATAAAAATACTATTTTAAATATTTTAAAAGCCATTGAAGCTAATATTGATAAATTTCCAAAAGAAAAACAAAAACCCTTAAAGGAAAAAATAGTAAATATATTACTTAATAACATAAACAAAAACCAATACATTGATCCATTACAAAAATACATTGGAAACTGTTACAAGAAGACCAAAAACTTTATAAAAAATAATAAAAATGAAATTATCATTACAGTCTCAGATAAGGGAAATTGCACAGTTATTTTAAATAGATCTGAATATAATGAAAAAGCAGAAATACATCTTAATGACAAAAATACATACTTAAACATAAGAAAAGACCCTGTGGAAGTTGTTTCTAAAAAAGTCAAAATATTCACTGAAAAATTATACAAATGTAAATACATTGACAACATAACAAAAACTAAAATAATTAAATCAGGAAAAACATTACCAGAAATTTACTTTCTACCTAAAATACACAAAGAGGGAATCCCTTTAAGACCCATAGTAAGTCAAATTGAATCTCCAATTCAAGAATTATCCAAATTTTTCTCTAAAATACTTAGCGAAGCTGAACACAGTGAATTTTCCATAAAAAACTCATATGAATTTGTCAATAAAATTAAAAACATACAATTAAAAAATTCTGAAGAAAAACTGTTTTCATTGGATGTAAAATCTTTATTTACTAACATTCCGATTAAATTAGCAACAGCAATCATTAAAAAACAATGGAATAAAATTAAAGAATTCACTAACTTAACTAAAGAAACTTTTATTGAAGGAATAGAATTGATAGTAGAAAATAACTTTTTTAAATTTCAAGATAAATACTATAAACAATGTTTTGGCTGTCCAATGGGAAATTCACTGAGTCCTGTTTTAGCATCTTATGTTATGGACTGTCTCTGTAATATCAGCATAAATAAAATTAAAGAATGGGACCCTTCTTTTTTCTTTCGCTATGTAGATGATATTCTTTCTTGTGCCCCATTAACATTAATTGAAAAAATCAAAAACACTTTTAATAATTACCATCCAGCCCTACAGTTCACTATCGAAATTGAAGAAAATAATCAAATTACATTTTTAGATACGTTAATTAAGAAAGATAAATACAATTGTTTAAATACCACTTGGCACAGGAAAACTAGTTATACAGATAGATTAATTAATTTCCATTCCAATCATCCACAATATATAAAAAACAATATAATACAAAATATGTTTCATAGGGCTGTACATCTAAGCAGTGTCAAAAACAGAAAATATGCAATAAAAAAAGCAATATCAATACTAACTAGAAACAACTATCCACTAAATCTAATAAATTCAATAAAAGAAAAAGTTATTCATAAAGCATATAATTCTACAGAAACAAATAATTTTAATTCAAATTCCAATGAAAAAGAAATAAACTATAATAACCTAATATGCTTTCCATATAACAGATTCACAAAAAGAATTAAACCAGCTATAGAAAAATTTAGTGATAACAAAGTAACTTTTTCTTTTACAAACACAATAGAATCAACATATAATAAAAAAAGATCAAAAATTGAAAATAAACAAATGCACAATGTAATTTATAAAATTCCATGCAAACAATGCGACCTTTGTTATTTTGGACAAACTAGTCAAAAATTAAATAATAGATTAACTCAACATAAATATGACATAAAGAGAGGAAAAGAATCCACAGGCTTAGCGGAACATTCAATTAATAATGATCACATCTTTGATTTTGAAAAAGTTAAAGTTTTGGATAAGGAAGCAAACTACAGGAAAAGATTGCTAAGTGAAAGTTTTTTCATCCAACTAAACAATAAAACTAACTGTAATAAACAAATTGAGTCTTCCTTTTTGGACGAATCTTATTTACCAGTCATCAAACATTTGAACTGATCGCATTGTTTACACGGACAGCATTACATAATCAATAATATATTTAAAGTAAACAATAGTTTATTCTAGAAAACATGGACAGACAAAGAAAGCAAAAACATCAAACAAAAACTTTTAATGTCTAGAATTTTCTACGATAGTTTCTTTAACAATAGAACCAATTACAACAGTTAGTTACTGTCAAACAACAGTACAATTACAATGTACTCACAATATAATTTTTAAAAAAATATTATTTTATTTAAGACTTAATTATTAAGTTTAATATCTTTAAAGTCAATTATTATATATATAAAACTTTTTAATAAAAAGTTCCTTGTTTTTTCTTTTTATCAATTTTTGACAATTTTCTTATGAAATGCATATTTGGACAAAAATATACAGAAATGTATATGCAAAAGTTTAAATGAAAGGAACTTGAATATAATTAATTAAAATTTTGGTGAGTAAACTCTTGAATTTTCTATTATAATCTTTTTTCTCTTATAATTTTCTGTCTTTTTTGACTTACATTCTTATTGTCTGTCCGGATGTTTGTTTAAATTAAAAAACAAAAACTTTTTTTTTTTAATTCCTAATACTGAAAATAAGCTGGTTTTTTCTACTAATTTCCCTTATACATCGATAATGATATAGATAGACCATATAGTGTATACCTCCACTACAAATAAAATAAAATTTGATAAGTAAATATCGATTAATATTAATATTTATAACATACAAAAAAAAAAAAAAAAAAAAAAAAAAAAAAAAAAATTTTTCAATATACCTTATTATATTTTCCATAGTTAATTTTGTGAAATTAAATAAATTCTTTCCTTTAAGATTTCAAATAAAATGTTTATTCTTTATGCAATGTTCATAACATGTATGTATTAGACTAAAAGAAAAATACATTGTCAATCTTTTTTTCTTTTTACAAAACACCTAACACAATTGTAACTTACTTATTTTTAATTGTTAAATAGGTCACTGAAGAAGGGACATATGTTCCGAAATGTACATTTGACTAATGAAAAAATAAATTGTTTTTCTGGAATTCAACTCTAATTATTGGGGTCCTGAATATCCGGTTCCTAAATCATTGGGTAATTGGTTAAAACGAAATCATTAAACTCTTGAAATCCCAATTAAAACTACGTTGATTAAATTTAAGATACTTTTTACTCCGGGAAAATGCCTCATTCCCACGGGAAAATAGAAAAACCATTTTGTGCATGTGCACGTATTACGTAAAAACTATTGGACGGATTTTTATGAAATTTGGTATGGTGATAACCTATTACTTGGGTCAACATTTAAGATACTTTTTACTCCGGAAAAATACTCCATCCCACGGGAAAATAGAAAAACCATTTTGAGCATGTGCATGCATTACACAAAAATTATTATTCTTTGCAAGTTCTGTATAATTATTACACTTACATACTTCTCATTGAGTTTATAACAATGCTTTGCGCGAACGACGTCGCGGGTACGGCTAGTTTTGATATAAATTACATGAAAAGTAATATTAGTTTATGTAAACTATAAACAACGTTAATGAACATTAAACAATAGCACATAAGCAATAAGAATGGACTTGGTTCACTTGTGCACTGAAAGAAATACATGTTTTGTCAGTGCAAAAGTAAACTATTGCTTTTCGACAAGAAATTATCGAACTAAGGATTTGGTTCAATACAGCACTAAAAAGTATATGGTTTTAGCCATCCAATGCCACTATCAGCTCAAAATTGAAAAAAGTGGACTTGTCTCACTATTACACTGAGCTCTCCATATGTAGTATACATATATTGCTAGCAACGTATCTTATTGTTAGTCCAGTCAAGAAAAGTTGAGAATGGAAAGTGGTCCCAAGTGAGAGAAATTTTGCATATAGGTATGTTTCGATATTAGAAAACATCCTTCAAAATTTCATTCATAGGCCAACCTGGGAAATGTTGGAAAATGCGAAAAATTTTCGTTTTTCGTAAATAACTCGAGAAATAATGTATATGTCAAAAAATGTTTCAAACAAAAATTGTATAGAATAAAATTCTTTATAAAAAAGGTTATTATCATTTTCTTCGTATTTACAATCAAGAAAAAGTTATGACCGATTAAAAATTCGCAAACCACCAAATATAACTGAATCAACATGCTTGAATACATATGTATTTTAAAATACATAGTTAAATTTAAATAATTTTAATAGGAATCATTGACAATTACTGTGGTTACAGGCTTAAATTTAAATTGAACGGACTGATATGAGTAAAGTTTGGCCATCGATATTTGAACTGAGTTTTCAAGTGTGGTAATAATTACTAGTATTGTTCATATAAAATTTACACAATTTTTAAACACAATTGAACTGAACACAGGGCAGTCTTGATTGCACACAATAAAATAATTTTTTTTTATGTTTATGACCAGTAATAACACCCTATCAAAAAGTCAGTCCAAATATCTATGGTCGAACTTTACAGAACTATCCAGATAAAAGAAAAATATTATTTTAAGGCTAAGCGCGCACTACGTTTTTTTTTCCGCTCGGCGTTTTTCCACAAAAGCTGAAAACGCGTCATCAGCGCGCACTACGTTTTTTTTTTCAGTAGCGGAATTGGCGGGACTTAAAATTATTTCGGAAATGGGCGTTCAGTGAGCTTGCTACACTGGTGCTTTACATTAGTAATATGACGTTATAAAATTATAAACAATTTTAAAGTATGTAAAATTCTGAATGTTTTAATTTTAATACTTTTTTATTTTTAAAATATTATTAAGAAATAAAAAATGATTCAATATTAATTATCAAAATATGTCAAACTTATGAACACATTTCCATTTTCTTCCACCATTTACATATTTTAGATAGTACCCACTCTTCTTTTTAAATAATTAAATTTGTAAAAATATTCATTCACCAAGATCTAAATTATCTTTTTTACCTATAATGCAGTCCAATTTATTAAATTAACTATTTTATCAAAATCAGGACGTTCGTTAAGCTTTTTTTACTGGGGCTTTACGATGGCAACAACATTATAAAATCAAAAATACTTTTTGTACGCAAAATTCTGTATAATTTAATGACTAGATAAATAAAAATACAAAACAATAAACATATTAAAACATTTTATTTTCAAAATACATAATTATTATAATTAAATACAAATAATTCAAAATTAATTATTAAAATGTCAAACTTATGAATGGATTCTCATTTTTTCCCGCTTTTCCATTTACATATTTAACAAAGGATTTAACCAATCTTCTTTTCAGATAATTATATTTGTAGAAAGATTTATTTACCAAAACCTAAATTACCTTTTTTATCTGTAATGCAGTCCAATTTATTAGTTATTCTTTAACAAACTTCTCGCCAAAAACATTTAGGTGACAATATTCTTAAATACCTTAATATTAGAATTTTATCCAATACTGGGGGGCTTTTGTCTATTTCATATATAATTTTCTTCGTCAAATTTTCTATTAAAATTCCAAATCTGGCGATACTTTGACTAAAATTTTATTTTACATACATTTCTGTTGTGTATTAGTGCATCATAATATGACACATAACCACACTAATCAAAAAAACCGCTTGCTTATTTACGCAAGTGCGCGTGTTGTCATATATTTATACGTGTTACAAAAATGACGCGTTTTTTTTTCCAGCAAAAAAAAATGTAACTTTTTGCGTTTTTTTTTTTCCGCCGCTGAAAAAAAAACGTAGTGCGTTCGCTTATATGGAGTATAATGCTTCACATTTTTTTGCTGAAAAAAAACAGCGGCGGAAAAACGTAGTGCGCGCTTAGCCTAAGGGCTTTTTAATGTATGTTACAACAGAAAATGTGTTAACTCCAACTAATGTAGCCAATGAAGCATCAAAATGATCAATATCTCGAAATTCTCTATAACAGCTCCGGTTTTTATGAATTTTTTTTAAAATTGTATGTTTAAATCTATTATTTAAGATCATAAGGGCCGGTATTATAAAGCTAAAATAAATCGACAGATAACTATCTCTCGGTTAAATTTATCTCAAGGATAAAAGTTAGCTGCGTATTATAAAACATTGCACCAACAAAAATAGCTATCTTGAGATTTACTGACCGATCCGACTAATTTATACTAATTACAAATATTACTAAGGAAATTCAGTAACAAACAATAACGTTTGACAGAAATTCTTCTAGTTTTTCTGTATTAGCGTTGTTCATTTTCGTTCATTTGCTGCTTCCTAGTTGTGGTTTTAGCGTTAATTAAAGAAATAATGGATGGAAAAAGAGAACGCGGTAAAAATTACACAGAATTTGAAAAACAAAATCTTTTACGTATAGTACAAGATTTTTATGATATAATTGATAATAAAAAAACAGATTCAATTAATGTTAAAAAAAAGTTGGAGACGTGGAATTTAATAGCCCATAAATACAACGCGGTATGCCAAACAGGGCTGAGAACTGGGCCACAATTAAAAATGTTGTATGAAACTATAAAAAAAAAAAGTGAAAAAGGATATAGCAGAGGAAAAGGTACAGCTAATTGCTTTTTGATATAGGTACGCCTTATTTGTATAAAACAATAACTTATTCTGAAATATTATAGGTAGAAATATATAAGACGGGAGGAGGAGTAACAAAAAAAAAATTTGACGCTGTTGGAGAGGCATACCTATCATTTTCAAGAGCGACAACAGAATTTAAAAAATCCATATGATAGTACGTCACGATTAGGTATGTATTTTCGTTGTAAATTTTTTCTTTTACATATTAATTATCGTATTATTTCATTTGCGTTTAACAATACGTACATGATTATTACCTATAAAATTTTATTCTGTACAATCAACACATCGGTTGCTTTCCTTAAATCAGCCTGTTAATTTATTGTGTATCAAATATGAATACCAACAAAAAAAGTAATTTATACTTTTATTCATAGATATGATGGAGAAAAATAACTTGAATATAATAGAAGTATCGGATGAAAATCATATTTCATGTGTAAGTGTTAGTACAAAAATTTTATTTAAATTTTATTTTTATACAAATGTACCTTATTACAGAATGAAGCTTCCGATTACGAAACTGAAATAATTTCAAGTGATAATATCATCCCCATAGAAGAAGGTTCTAAACAAAATGTAATAATATTAATAATAAACTACAATTTTAGAATTACCAAATTTAATATTAATAGATTTGAGCGTTACTTTATGGTATTCCATATTTGTAAATAATAAACAAATACTTTACTTTGCAAAATACCACGTTTATTTTACAAAGGTATACGTGGTATTTTGCAAAGTAAAGTATTTGTTTATTATTTACCAAATTTACTTAGCAGTATTTAGGAACAGTGTGTATTTCTTTCAGGATAGTATGTTTGAAAAAACCGATAGAAAAAGAAAAATTACTGAAACGTGTGAAGACGAGGGACGTCTATACGTAAGTATTGGCATTTGTTAAATATAACTGCGATATACGCTGGAAAAAATCAAGTTATTAGTCAAATTGCATCCAATTTTTATAATACCGTAAGGGTGAATTGAAACAAATCGAATAAGCTAATTATGAACTTTATTTTAAAATACGTAAATATGGACATACATTTTTCTTTAACTTGACTTATGTAACTTTAAACAAAATTTATTTTAATTCGAAATATAACATTAATTTAACAAACATTATGTATATTATGTTTTCCAGGGATCTGCAACTTCTACACCGTCATCTGCAAAAAAAAGGAGAAAAAATTTAAATAAAGTAAATACTGCCGCTAACATATACCAGAGCAAAGCAGATAAAATAAAAATGGAAATATTAGAGGGAAGACGGGACAAAGAAAGAGCCCAACATGAGCTTTTACTGCTACAAATTAAAGAAAAAAAAATTGACATTGAACTAAAGAAAATAGAATTACAATTAGTTAATAATAGTGTTAATAATAATGTATTAAATGAATAAATGATAAGTTATATTAAATTTTTGTTTTTGGAATTACTGGTAAAAACTTCCTCAAAAATTCCTGAATAAGTAAAATTTTCAAACCTTTGAAATACTGTTTGAATAAGTGCATTCCTCACGGCATAATTGTGTTCGCGTTCACCAATTAAAAGTTCTATATCAGGATTTCCATCGTCTTCATAAACATAATTTTCATCCTGAAAATTGTCATTAAAATTCCTAGCAATATTATGTAGGACACATGTTGCGACAATTATTGGAATGACTTTATCTACTGTCACTTTCATTCCAACCGATAGGCACGGAAACCTTCTTTTTAAGACGCCAAAAGTTCGCTCAACCACATTTCTGCTTCTTACATGCGCAAAATTGTAACGTCTTTCAGCTGGCGTTATTGGATTTAATAATGGCGTCAAAATATAATTTCTGCATGGGTACTCACTATCCGCTAATAAATATTTGTTACCAAATTCGTTATTTTCGAGTTGCGCCCGTACTAACGACATATCGAAAATTCGGCTGTCGTGTGTCGAACCAGGCCACCTTGAAACAACATCCAAAATTTTTAATTTTGCGTTACAAATTATTTGTGTGTACAAAGAAAAAAATCCTTTCCTATTTCGGTACACCTCGGCATTGTTCCCACCTGGTGACTGAATTTTAATGTGTGTGCAATCAATTGCACCACAAATATTTGGGAAACCAGCGATTTCAAAGAATTCTACAGAAACTCGATGCTGGTCTTCAACTCCCGGTAACTGTATAAATTGTTCTCTTAATAACGCCAGTTCGTGCGACACTTTATGAATAATTCGACCGGCGGTAGATTTCGTAACACCGAAACTGTCTCCAACTACCGACTGGAATGTTCCAGTTGCGTAAAAACGCAGAGTTAGGAGCAACTGATTTACAGAAGAAATCGCCTTATTTCGCTGGGTCATTGGCTGTATATTATGCTGGATTAAATCCAGTACGTAATGAACGGTTTCTTTTGAAAAACGAAACCGTTCTTTGAAAGTCTCGTCGTCGTAATATGCCATTGGTTCAAATCTTTCTTTGAATAATCTTGGTGCTCTCGGGATTTGAATATTATTTTCAAATTCGTCTTCAGACGTTAATGACGCCGACGATACTGATAAAGTTGAGACCGACGAATTTTCATACTCCATGTTTCTAAAATTCAAACAATTTGTTCACTTGTATAACTTCTATCATTTTTATAGTTAATTACATATTTTAACTTACCTATTGTTATATATATTTATATTTGGAACGCACCTTATTTTAAACAATATCAAAGAATAATTATAAATTGAATATAAATCAATGAATAATTATTAATAAACTGTATTTATTTCGTAAAAATAATTTCCGTGGTTACAAGACATATTTAAAATTAATCACCCAGATAAATATTTATTCGCTTGATTTTCTATGGATAGTTTATTTGGTAGATTTAACTACCAGATATATTTACCTTTCGTTTATAATACTCAAATCTATGGAATAAACTGATTTATCATAAAGATAAATTTATTCTGTCGTTTATAATACCGGCCCTAAGCATTGTAACTGGCGGACTTAAGTCCCGTAGGATCCTGAGGTCAAAAAAAGGCCCAAAATAAACGGCTAGACGGATCTTGATCAAATTTTACTCAAATACTATTGAGGCCCCAGAAAAAATGAACGTTAGGTTGAAATTATCCTCCCGGATCCTGGGGTCCAAAAAAAGATCCAAAGTAAATTGTGAGAAATTATCTTTAAATGTTTAAATATATTAGGATTACGG
Source organism: Brachynemurus nebulosus (assembly GCA_035578155.1). Classification (NCBI taxonomy): domain Eukaryota; kingdom Metazoa; phylum Arthropoda; class Insecta; order Neuroptera; family Myrmeleontidae; genus Brachynemurus; species Brachynemurus nebulosus. Next base: position 18,741,237 of record JAPWDM010000002.1, read on the forward strand.
AGAAAAAGAACGTGAAATTCAAATTGTGCTTCAAAGGGACCCAAAAAATTTCCACAATAAACGGTTAGACGGATCTTGGTCAAATTTTGTTCGAATCGTATTGTGATTGCGAACAAGATAAATGGAAGGTCAAAATTGTCTTCCACGGTTCCAAAAAGGATCCAAAATAAACGACTACATAAATTTGAAATTTGACAGAATTTGATAAAATTTTGCTAAAATATCATAGAAATCTCGAAAAAAAATAACGTAAGCTTGAATTTATTTGTCAGGATCCGTAGACTCCAAAAAAAGATTCAAAACTGAAGTGTAAATAAAATTATCAATATGGGTATCTACGGAAAGGTCTGGAAATTAAATTCACCATTGTAGCTACTTCAAAGTCGTTTTGAAAGTGACACGAAGCACCATAAAATTTTATCCAAATTATTTTAAGTTCCAATGAAACCTATAGGGTCGTCTATGTTTTCTTCTATTGATGGGTGATTGTCACAATCATTGCCACAGCAGACAATACATGCAGCTGAAAAATGTAAACCGCTCTTCCTACAGCCACATGCAGCGCCACATCCAGTTTTGCAACAACAAAAAATAATTTTCATAAGATTGTTTGGTGCTGGTGGTTCAGTCATTTTAATTGGAATGAGAAATTTTTCTCGCTTCCAACCCCATTGTTCAGGCAGTAGTAGATTATTTCTCCATAGCTGGATTTTCATCTAAACATAAATATATTTAACAATACAAGTAAGTGTCTTTATCTCTACCAAAAAATCATTTTTCTTCTAATTGCGGAAAAACGATAGATCGAAAACAGTTAAAATTTTTACGGGTTATTTCTTATTCAATAGGCAATAAAATGCTATAGTAATCAAAACAATACGGCAAGTCGTTTTCGAAAAATTTTCACCTAAATGTAAGTATTTCATACAGATAAGTGATTTTATGGTCAAAAGAACCAAAAAAAATTGGCTGCCGTTTGTAAAAAACTTTAACGGGGAAAAATTTTGAAACTTTTATATGTTATTAGCTACTAAATGGGTAATATATTGCCGTGATAGCCAGAAATACGAACGCTTTAATTTTCTGCAATATTCATTTTCGTTATTAAAAACAGATACATGAATTTTACAAAATTTAACAATTTTTATAATTTACCACTCATTTTTCCATATTTAAAATTCGAGAATTATTTTGAATTTTTCTTCTATATTAGAATAATAATTAAATCAAATAATGGACTTTGTTTCAAGGCGCTAAGTCTTGTCACTTTTGAAGCATTAATGTTTCATTTTGGATAAAAAAATTTTTTTACTGAGATGCTTTGAACATCAAAATATGCTATGAATATAGATATTTTAGCAGTTCAGTAAGTAACTATGTGTATTATATTTTGCTATTCAAATACCGTTTTTTTGAAATCAAAAATTTTCATTTTTAAATTTAGGGCCTAAAACCTTTTAAGCGCCATTTTTAATGTTTATGATTTTCAATAATACTACAAAAGGAACAATTAAAAAAAATCATTAAAATTTGATCTGTTATAGAGAATTTAGAGGTGAAAAGCTTTATTAACTACACTAAACAGCGTTATTGTTTTGAAATTCTAAATTGGTAGTTAAAATTTTATTGAGACCCTTGCCTAAAGAATATTTGTCACATATTGGATGTTGTTATTGGATAGTTGCCTTCTGTGCTATAAATTGATATTTTTGAAAAAATTGATTGTTAAAATTATTTCCTTATAATGGAGCATATTCAAGTGTGTACTATTTGTGAAAAATCGCTGGGAATGGTGTTCTTATTTTTCTTGTTACTATGAACGGATCAACTACAGTAGAACTTCTGATTACGGACACCTCTCTTAACCGGACCCTTTCTATAGCTGGACAAATTTTTTTTGACGCGAGTACGTCTAGTGTTTATGTACATCTATGTAAGTTAGAAATATTTGTTCATGATTTAACTTGTTAACAATGATTTTAATAAGACGATGCATTTGTAAACGTTATATTTTTGTATACTTAAGTATTTAAAAATTCGCTTATAAAATTAATTTGAATTAAAAAATTAACAAAATTTTGAATTAAAAAATTAGTTATGAATATTACATTATTTAATGACATTATTTTCTCCCCCCCCCTGTTAAACGGACATCACTGCTAGTCGGACAAATTTTTGCGTGACATTGCTGTTCGGTTAACAGAGGTTCTACTGTATTAATTGGAATATCTATTGAAATAAATTTCTTTCAAAATTAGAAAATAATTCGATTTTTGAAATACTTATATTAACGTTGGCTAGATGCATGGAAAAATGTGCTTGTTTTTCTTGTTACTATGAAAATAAAAAACTTGAACTGCACAAGAAAAAAGTTTATTTTAAATTTTTTTGCAATTATTTGACAGTTCGAAATGTCAAATTATCTCTTGATTTTTTTAATTTCATTGGTATGGTATACTCCTACGTACATATTTTGTTTCAGTTATATTTGGTGGTTTGGGAATTTTTAATCGGTTGTAACTTCTCTTCCATTGCAAATACGAGAAAAATCATAATGACTTTTTTTATAAAGAATTTTATTCTATACAATTTATATTTAAATTTTTTTTTTCGATATTTCCATTATTTCTCGAGTTATTTACGAAAAACGAAAAATTTTTCTCATTTTCCACCATTTCCCAGGTTGGTCCGTGATTGAATTTTTTAGGGATGTTTTCTAATATCGAAATATACCTATATGCAAAATTTCACTCACTTGGGACCACTTTCCATTCTCAACTTTTCTTGACTGGACTATCTAGCCTATGAGAGGAATTGGTCGCCAACAAAGAGAGACAAACAATACAAAAATAGTGTACCATTTTTGTTCTGCGCATGTCTAGCTGTTCACATGAAAAATAATAAATAAACTCATTCAAATTTATAATATTTTATTGTTTGAATCTTTAACTCAGGAATGACAATTTTATTTACTTAAATAATAAATAAATACATTTATTGCTTATTAAATAAAATTTACTTTGTAATTTATACGCGTACTTGATAATGAAAACCTAAGTGGCTAAAATGGAGGCATCTTTGAAATTCCCAGCGCATGCGGATAATGAAAATAGGTACACTAAATAGAAAGAAAGAGTGATATCGTCTCCACTCTAATGTTTGCGACCAAAAATGTAAATTGCTAGCAATAATTGGGTAACACAATGTCGTTTATGTTTTCTAAATGGAACACGCTCGACGTCAGGCACTCTGTAGGGTATTTTACATGGAATACGCTCGATGATTGTGACTAGGACTTATTATTCATGTTTTATTGTTTTATTTGTTCTTTTGGGAATTGGGATACATAATATATGCCAGCCTACCGTAACTCGCATGTATTCACTGAGCGTGCCTATCATTTGTTTTACCCTGGTACGGGAGAGGCAGGGTATAAAGTCGTATGCCTATATATATTAGTTTCACCTTGGCATTACGCGTTATTTCCCCACAGGCCAGGACGTTTAATTTGCCCGCGAGATTTAAATATACTTTTATATATTTATTAATATGAATACATATATAGGATTAAAATATCACATAAATAAAACACAATTTTTTTTAAAAAAAATGTTAGTTTTATTTAAAAATAATCATATTTACATTATAAAATTATTAATAATTAAATAATGATATAAATATTACAATAAGTAAATTTTAAAATATAATTTGCTATATTTGAACAGAAATAATTTGAAGAATTATTTATATTTCACAAAATATTAGGAGGAAAATTACAATTTATTATATTGAAAGAAAGAAATTTATTATACTACAGGATTTGGACACATTTTTCTTTTTATACCATAAATACATTAATTATGGTATATAAACATTACAATTAAATTGTATAATTCGTATATTTGAAAAAACGTCGTTGGAAAAATGATTTGCTATTAACAATACATTGAAAATAAAAATTAAAAAATATTTAATACGTACTTTTTAATTTCATTCTACAATAAGTGTAGAAGAGAAATATTAAAATAGAAAAAATACCCCTGTCGCAGCATCCTGCATAACATAGCGAATTTCCGTTTATAAAAGTTAGTTTTTCTTGGAAACTAGTTGACATAGCATAATAGTTTGAAGACCTTTTTTATGTGATTTTTTTTCCTCTTTCCAATAGTGTAAAAAAATTTTACAAAAATTTTTGAATAAGAGGAAATTTTGGCAAAAAGTTAATTTTTTTCACGAAAATTGCTAAAAAAGACATGTTCCAGGCATCGGTTGTGTCTGGTTAACGAACTCGTCCAACGGTTTGGGACTTCCAATATTTTCACCAAATTTCATAAACGTAAGACATTTCGTTCGAGAATTATCGTGCGGACACACACACGCACACACACATACACACACACACACACACACACACACACACACACACACACACACATATATATATATATATATATATATATATATATATATATATATATATATATATATATATATATATATATATATATATGTATATATATAAATTTTAGTGACTATTTTTTTCGGTTTCTAGGGACCTCAAAACAAATTTCTGCCATAGTCCCGGGCTCAAGTCGCGTCATGACAGTGGCTGTAATAGCGAATTCCATTCGCTAAAACTGTCAACAGTGATGTACTTATTTGAAAAATATGTATATTAGAGGTACAAATACATTCACACACATAGATATACGTATGCTATTGCAGTTATAGTGAGTTATATACATACATACACATTATATGATTATACACATACAATATAGTTGTAAACACACTAAAATTATAGAAAATAAATTGACTTTTTTTTTCTTATTTTCTCAAAAACTAGCTAACCTAGAATAATAGTGCCAAAACCTTTTTTATGTCATTTTTTCCCGTCTTTGCAATGGTGTAAAAAAATTTGACAAAAACTTTTAAATTATAGCAAATTTTGGCCAAAAACTCATTTTCACGAAAAATGCTCAAAAAAACCATGTTCCTGAGCGCCGACGTTTTTGGCTGAAGAACTCATCCAAGATTTTTGGACTTCCAAGGTTGTCACCAAATTTCGTAAAACTAGCAGTTTTTCCTGAAGCGCTATCGTGCTGATACATAAATACATAAATACATATATACATATATATATATATATATATATATATATATATAAATTTTAGTGAATGTTATTTTTGGGCTCTAGGGACCTCAAAACAAATTTCTGCCATATTTTCGGGCTGAACTTCGACTATGGCTAACACCATAATAGCTGAATTTCCAGAATTCTTTCTGGAAATTCGCTAACAATAAGTTCAAAATAAATGTATGCATTAAAATTTTCTTAAATGTTTCATTTCAATTTTCATTTTTTAAGTTTCATTTTTGTCTTACAATTTATATTATTATTATTATTTTAAGATATTGGAAAAATATAGATATCTATCCATATTCTTTAAAATGAGTATTTTCTTCTTTAATATTAAAACATGTAATCCTAATACATGTAATTTCTCTCCAATACAGTAATTATAAATTATATGTATATTTTAAAAACAAAAAGTCATTTTAATAACAAAAATATGACCAATTAACGAAATAAAATATGATTTATGGTTTTTTTTCTCATAAAAATTCATTTAGGCTAAGGCTACACGTGCGTTTTTTAACGCCTAGTTTTGAGCGTTAAATAACGCTAGTAATATGGGCAACATTGATATGAATTATAGTGTCTACACGTAGCGGAAATTATCGCTCAGTCTGGAAAGACACACGCGTTTTCAAGGTTATAACGCCAGACGATGGATCTGGCCGGTCTAGGCCTCTACGGCGATAAAAAACGCATGTGACCAGTGTGACGCATCTGGCTGGCTACACGAGCGACAAATAACGCTAGTAACGCCAAATGTCATATCCGCCATATTATACCACATAATTATGTATTGAGAGATACAAATTGATGATTCAGTTTCATTCTATTTTCATACTTCGAATTTATAACACAATAAATATTGAACTGGAATTTGTCGATAATGAACTATTAATTCTTGAAGTTCAAAAACACTAATGGCGTTATTTATCGCTCGTGTACCCGCGGATCAGCGTTAAAAAACGTCGCGTTAATTTTCGGTCAAAAATTAGACGTTAAAAAACGCTCGTGTAGCCTTAGCCTTAGTACTTGATGATTGATGCCATATTTCGACGGCTTAATCTGCAAAGAAGCTAATTCCATTTTTTATAAAAATACAGATTATTACTTCATTAACTTCTTTTGTGTGGTTTCTTTAATTCTGTAAAGGTGATAACTCCTAAATTTTAATAAAATTTTAATTATAAAACAAAATATTTAAACAAGCATGAGAAATTAAGCAGTTTTAAGTCGCTACTGTAAAATCAGCTACAATGGAGTTAGCTTGTTTGCAGATTAAGCCGTCGATTTACCCTGTTTGCCAATGATCACATATGTATATTTGTGATATCTTTGATATTACAATTTTTAAAAATATTTTTTCAAATAAAAAAATCTTACTATTAATAGTAAGAGTTCAAAACTACTATTAATAGTAAGAGTATTAAAATGTCTGATAACTTTAAAAGAAAAAGAAAATACGCTGCCAATGGGGTGTGGCACACAGCTTCCTCGTACTCGTAAAAGACTTTAAAATAGTATTTTACCAAATGTATATACCGTCAAATTATATTTCCGCCTTAAAGTTCATAAAAAATTGATGTAACTCAAAATACTTAAAGGCTAAATTATAAAATAATAACAAAGTTATTTTAGAAACTAACCCCCACAATACTTTAAAAATTTGAGCGAAATAGGACTAGCAATAAATAAGATATTGACATTCAAGTGATCTGTGTGGAGTTTCGGAAGGGGTTAAGTCAGGGGTGCGACTTAGAGGACTTCTGTTTTCTTAGTTCGCCACAAGCTGGTGATTGGCGAACAAATGGCATAGAGGCAGTTGGTAGAGTTGACGTGGGCGCTTGAGGTACTTCTTGAAGTGCTCTTTTGCTAGGAATTGGTGTAACAGCGATTGCGGGAGGTGCTGATATAGTATAGACAGTAGTTGAACTAGGTGGAGTTGTAGTTCCAAGCCGTTCTTTTTTGATACTCGGAGAAGAAGGAGTTTGAGTCTAAAATGGTGAAAGTAATAAATTAATTTTATAAAAAGTAGTTTGGTTTGATAATTTAATTTCACCTGGTCTGGTTAGAACTCTTCCTCCAGACCATCGGTATCCATAGAACTTCTTTGTTGATGTTGAAGCATAAGCAAATGTTTTCGTCTGGATGACGGAGCTAGCAATGTACCCGAAGGAGAAGTAGCAGTTAAGGAACTTAAGTCTGATGTACATAATACAGTGCCATTATCAGCGCCTGAATCGGCTTGTAAAACAGTGACTTGGGATTCATTCCAGATTCCATCAAAATGATCCCTTAAAAATACAAAAGAAAGTAAATATATCGTTAGAAAAAACGTATTTCTATGTAATTTTCACCTGACGTCATTTGCTAGTGAATCTGAAGATGCAAAAGGTGATTTTGTTTTTTCTTCACAAGTAGGCACAACTCCCTCATCATCCTTTTCAGGTTCTAAATTTAAACCTGGTGATGAAGGTGTTGACTTTATAATAGAAATAGGCTCCTGTTGTTCCGAAATTTCTAGCAGGTCACCGTTACTTGTTGAGGACCGTCCATCTTCTACGCTAATACTACGTTCACATTGTTTCGCCGCTGAAAAATTTCTGGTAGGGTGACGTTGGTACTGGTATTCCGAATTTTGTTCCAGCTTCCGAATATGATTTTGTTAATCGGCAACCATTTAATAGGCTTCCATTGCTTTGTGCGCGTTGAGATACCATTTTTACCTGGAAAGTTTTTAAAGTTTCGTTCAATAACTTTTCGTAAAAATTAATTCGTAGATAGGTACATACTTAGGGAAATTTTTAGAAGTCGTACATATGTGATTTTTTCTTTTTAACCGATAAAAACGAAGCAATAGTGGTGGAAATTTTAAATTATGAAAAGTTAAAGCACGGAAGCATATTTTTGTTTTGGAAAACTCAAATTTATTAATATTTTTAAAAATTTTTATAATGACAACTGTATAACACTTTTTTGAAACAAATTATTGTATAATTTATTTATAGAAAACGATAAAAATAACAGAACAATGCATAACACAAGTGAGTAAAGAGGATCCGCTCATCGAAGTTACAATATATGGACGAGTTCTACATTTTACCCGAAATGTACATATAATGGAAATTTTTTTAATGTCCATAAGGGGGAATGAAAATTCATATTGCGTTTATATTATATTTCTACATTCATGAAAATACGATTGAGAATAAACAATTTTCAGTTGATTGCATTTCAATCAAAGTTCGTCTAACTGAACTTTTCTTAACACATGCAATGGACAAATCTGGAATAATCCGAATAATAGTGGAACGTGTATGGACAAACTATATTATCAGTATATTTATATGCAAAATTCAAAAAACACCTTACCTTTGAATAAATAATTTGTTGGAAAACATATTTTACAGAATGTGAATATGTAATACACAAAAAAGTATTTGTACCAAAAATCTTCTCAATAATATTCAAACAAAACCAGTAACTAACACAAAAATAAAAATAATAACTACTACAAGAAAGAAATATCCAAAAATACAAATTAATATTACACGAAAACCGAAAAATATAACAGATAAATGTTTGCTATATTACGCAAATTGTAGTATTTATCGTATTTATATAGGTTATAAACGGTTATTTAGGTTATATGTTGAACAAAAACACTAGATGCTTTTCGGTATTTTTCGTTATTTTTCGTGTTTTAAAGAATACAAGATAATGTCTCCCAGAAATATTAGTAAATATTTGTATCGTCGATAATAAATGCATGCAATAATAATAATAATAATGGTAATATAAATAAAAATATTTATAATTATTCTGAAACCCATTGTACGAGTTTGTAGGCTGTCAGAGGTAGCAAATTTTACCCTGCTGGAGTAAGGGGATTGTTTGATACATGCATATACATGTGGTCTCCACTTTTGCCTATCTTAGTTCCCAGCCCGTGATATATGCGATATATGCGATATATGCCATATATGCGATATATCAATATATGCAAACATAAGTTAATCATCGGGGATTTGGTGTGTCATATGATTGTGTAATTAATAAAAACTATCTGATAAATTTTTCCATTTTTTTTTTTTTCAAAGAACTTATTGTTATTAATGTAGATTATAGAAAATATTGTAGAGTATTAGAATATGGTAAATTTTTTGTTTAAAATTAACCTCAGTTTACGTCTTAGTATTTTTACACTTCATTTTAAAATAAAAATGTTTACATTTTCATATTTTTTTAGTCATATCAAGAAGATGATGAAGCAGTTCCTGGTTCATATGATGGGGTTCCAGGCCCTTTTCCTACGGATTTTGGGTACGGGCCGTTAGATGGTGAAAATGAACCAGCCATATCAACTGGTGAACAAAAACCTCGCATATTACTTATGGGTTTACGAAGGTATAATATAATTATGAAATGATTTTCTAAATGATGATTATTAACGGAAAATATTTCATTAAGATCTGGAAAATCTTCAATTCAAAAAGTTGTATTTCATAAAATGTCGCCTAATGAAACACTGTTTCTTGAATCAACAAATAAAATTGTTAAGGATGACATCGCTAATTCTAGTTTTGTACAGTTTCAAATATGGGATTTTCCTGGACAAATTGATTTTTTTGATCCTGCATTCGATTCGGACATGATATTTGGAGGGTGTGGAGCACTTGTGTTTGTTATTGATGCTCAGGTTAAGTGAAAAATATTTGAAATTGACAATTAAATTGCAATAAAATGTAAAAATTAATTAATATACGAAATATACATTTTAGGATGATTATATGGATGCTTTATCAAAATTAAATGCAACGGTTACAAGAGCTTATAAAGTGAACCCTTCAATTAAATTCGAAGTTTTTATTCATAAAGTAGATGGGCTAGGAGATGATTTTAAAATGGAATCACAACGAGATATACATCAGAGAGCAACGGATGATCTTGTAGACGCAGGTTTATATCTATCAATTTTTATTCTTATTATTTAGTTTATCTGAATATTCAGTCATGGAGTATGTTGGGAATTAGTCCCTTGGTCCCTTGGAAACACTTATTTTGATCAACTAAATTTATGCATAAACTGTTGGCATTTGTCGAATGACGATAGGACATCTGCTATTTCATAAAAGTACAATTTACAATTTACAGGTATTTTTTTTACAAATATGTAAATATTTAAGTTACAGGTGTTGTATAAAAAATTATTACAAATGTGTAAGTACCGATCAATTCTACAATTTTACAGATATATTTTTGACAATTTTACAAGCAATTCAGTTGATGTTTTACAAAGTACAAGTTAAAATCTTACATAACTTGTAAAATTGTTATTACAATTTTACGTACCTTTTAAGTTCTGTAATTTTTGAATAAGTTTTAATTTTTGACTGTTTTGTGAGCATTCGTTAATTTCTTGAAAACTATATCAAATAATATTTCTGTATTTTTTTTCTAAATATTTCTACTTTGCGCTCTAATTTTTCTTTCATATTACATATGAAAGAAAAATTACTACCTATATATTCATCGTTTACTTTATTCATATAATAGGCGCACCTATTCTAATTTTTTACAAAAATGAGTATAGATACCGCATTTTGCCGGAATATGCAAAATTATTTTGTAAAGATTGTTGCACCGATACGATCGATATGGTTTACTATGCATATGGGTATACATAGATAACCATTCTAAGCAGAATTAACTATATGATGCTAAATATTTACCAAATCAACTACAACTTAGCTACAATTTAAGATTGCCCATATTTCGTTTATAAATAATCATTATGGTAGGTTAATTGTTTTATCTAATTGAATACTTTAGCTTGCCAAAGCTTAAGTTGGGTACAACAGAATAAATAAGACATAATAATATGTTCAAGTTTATTATCTTTTACGTAGGTATAGAAGAGATAGAAAAATTGCCGTTCACCTCTTAGGGAAGGGTCTGGTCCATCTCTTCGGTGACCATATGGTTCAGAGAAATTGAGAACACCGTAGACATCAATAAACCTAAAAAATGTCGGCTTCAACTATCTTCATTCAATCAAACCCAAACTCTGAACCTCTGCGGATAAAATTCAGCTTGTTAACACCGCTGTAATCGTCTTCAACAAAATTAGTAATTACAAAATTTAAAATATATGTAACTGCCAGAAAAGATATTAATTTTATTGAAATGTTTCTATGGATATCATTTACAATTGTAAAAAAGTTAAGAAATTGTAAGAAATATTTATGCAACACCTATAATTGTCAGTAGTACATTACAAGCACCTGTAATTGTAAAATTGTAAAACTGTAACTTGTACTTTTATGTAATAGGGCCCTGGTATTAAAAAATCATTATTTTTAAAGTGCATTTGCAGAAATGTCATTTCTGAGTTAAATCTTGTAGATCTGCATGTGCATACAATTGATTTGATTTGATTTTTCCATTCATTTACAATTCTCCAGTTGTTTCATGACGTTTACTATTTAAATTTGACGTTTGTAGGCTGTAAATTTCAACATTCATTGATTCATTCGTGCATTTTTTCATATTTTTATCACATTTTAAGTGTTTTACAGATGTAAATTTTCATCTTTACTTCGGATTTGTGTCAACCCAAGTCCAAATTGTTCTACTATTTATCAATTTTTCTTAATATAGCACTGATTACTAAATATAAAACTAATAATACACTTTTTTGTCAGCCATTTTTCCTAGGCTCCGTCTATTTGAAAAATCCCAATAGCCACTTGTATCAAGCGATTATTTGATAATGTATCAGGACTAAGTGCGTGTTAGAAACACATTGAGTCATGATTTCGTAGTTAGCAGCTAGAATTTTTCACAGTTTTCGGGATAAAATATTTCTTGCTATTAATATTAAAATTAATCCAGATCTAGGGATCTTAGTTTCCCGAGGGTGGACTTTTCCCATAATACTCCGACATACCCCTTTAATACATTTGAGCATTACCTTGTGATATTCCATATTTGTTAAGAAGAGAAAAAAATAGAACGCTTTACAAAAATACTACTCTTATTCATTAAATTTTGTATGATAATGATCATATTGATCGAAATATGTCACAGTTAAATGAGCCAAGTAGAATTTTTGCAAAGTGATAATTTTTTTTTTTTTTAGTTAGTAAATAGTCAATTTTTTTAAATAATTTTATTTTAGGGTATGACCAGATTCATTTAAGCTTTCATTTAACATCAATATATGATCATTCCATTTTTGAAGCTTTTTCTAAAGTGGTGCAAAAATTGATTCCGCAGTTGCCAACACTTGAAAATTTATTGAATATTTTAATATCGGTAACAATTTCATTTACTGTATGATAAATTGATTTAAAACTCAAATAATATACTATGTCCTTTATAGAATTCTCAAATAGAAAAAGCGTTTCTGTTTGACGTTGTTTCAAAAATTTATATTGCAACTGATTCAACGCCTGTTGATATGCAAAGTTATGAACTTTGTTGCGATATGATAGATGTTGTTATTGATGTTTCATGTATTTATGGGTAAATAGTTAATTAATATTTTAAATATTGATAAAGGAATATGTTTGTAATTTATCTTTTATTTTTTATATATCAGACTTCGCGATGATACAGAGGCAGCCGCATTTGATGAACAAAGTTCAAGTTTAATAAAATTAAACAATGGTACCGTTTTATATTTACGGGAAGTTAATAAATTCTTAGCATTAGTTTGTATTTTAAGAGAGGATAATTTTGATAGAAAAGGTACTTTTTTTGCTTATTTTATCTTGCTTTGTAAGTAACGTATGTTTGATTTTACAGGACTTATAGATTACAACTTTTTATGTTTTCGCGAAGCTATACAGCAAGTTTTTGAATTACGAAATAAAGCGCAGTTAAATAATACAAATACAGAAAGTACTGTCTCATCGACTGTGTTAAATGGAAAACAGTCAGGGGTCTCGGAAATTCCCAATAACCAAATATCGACCGTAGGAAATATCTGAATTGATCTAGATTATTTCTACCTTAAAAATTGGCTTTGAATTTGAAATAACAAAAGCTTTCAAAATTCTAGTCGTATCTGATAAAACAGCTTATTTATTAAATTTTTATCCTGCAGAATTTTTACAATACAGAAGGAGATAATTTTTGATGTAAAATATGAATAAAGTTAGTTATAGATAATTTGCCAAAAAATTTGTCTTACAATTAGTTATAAACGATACGTCGAATTTGTTAATGTCTTTACACTAATAAGTAATAAGTTTACTGACATTTAGCTAATGCGAGTTTTTTTTCTAAATGAATTTGGTACATCGTTTGGTAATATATGTAAATTTAACAGTAAAACTTATTTCTAATTCGATTCTCTAACCGATAATCTCTATGATTTATTCAAATAAATTTGAGTTAAATTTCAAAATTTATTTTCTTTTGAAGCCTTTTTACAATTTTGAAATCTTATTATTAGTTTGGCTATTGGCTAACAGTGTGTATCAATATAGTAGGTATAGACAAATATTTGGAACTAATCAATTAGCCCAAGAGCCCGGCGTATGCAAAACCTTTGTATAAGATACACGAACGATTTTTGTGAGTAAGTAGTATTACCCCAGACCTAAAGAAAGCCTCCTTTTGAATTGCCAAATTTTGCCCGCATGATAAAAATTTGACGTCACTTTCGGTTATGGTTTTGTTATTACCTGTAGTTGGAACATTCCAAAATTTTTATTAAGATGAAGTAAATTAGAAATAGAAAAAACTGATTGATGTAAGGAAATTTTATAAAAAAAATATTATTTGACAAGATTTTAATGACTGAAATAATTGATATACTTTGGAATTAAAAACAAAGTGAATGAAGTGAATGAGTACAATTTTGTGTTTTTAACAGAAAATAAAGTTTTTGGAACAACTAAACAGTGCCGGATTAGCCATGTAGCAGGAGGAATACTTCGGCAATTAAATTCTTTAACGGCAGAAGAGAGACATTCATACAACATAAGCTATTTAAAAAAAAGGATTTTGGCACAACTTACATATAAATGCTAAATCATAAAAACCCCATAAGTGACATTTTTTACAGAATTGACTTTTTGCTAAAATATGAAAGTATGAATGTAAACGGATTGTTTGGTGTAAAAACCACACAAGTGTAATGCTTACTTCATGCTAAAAACTAAGCTAAATTTGAAATTAAAGTGGAAATGAAGTGAATGAAAACACCAAAAAAACTTATACACCGGTCAATTTAAACATGCAAGGGTACAAAAATTAGGGGAAAGCTGAAAATTGGTATGAATGTTCGGAACACCATTATAAATAAGTTGAAAAGTCCTCATCGATCCTGTACGTGGAAAAAATTTTATTCAAGGTCAAAGGGGTCAAAAATGGGTTTTTCGCGTTTTTCAGCAAAACGGTGTTATCATAAAATTAAGTCAGACAAAAATTGTAGATCGTATAATAATCTATAAAAAATGTCTCAATACGTTTTTTCCTAAGAGCCACCGTTTCTGAGATATATACTACTACAAAAAATTAAAGGAACAAAAAAAAAATTGTTAATTTTTTAGTGATTTTTGAAAGGCTGTATTTACGTGAAAAATGGTCGTATCTGAATGATAAAAAGCTCCAAGATTCTAGTTTTCAGATCTTCCGTCCAAAATTTTTTAAGAGTAATAGTTATCGAGCAATTGTAAGGAATAACACAAAAATTGAAAGTTTTTTGCTTTCGATCTACGGGCTTAAAAATTTTTTTTACAGTAAAGCCATGGTATTGACTTGATAGCCTGTTTATTCAGCTTCAATTTCCTTTCTAAAATTTTTTTCTACGTTGAACTGTTCTGGAAATATCCAACTTTGAATGCAAAATGATCCTTTTTGGTTTAACCATCGATATCTCAGTAATCAGTGATCGGACAGAAAATTGAAGGGCAGTTTTGGAATCTGGAATAAATTTCCTACAAGGCTATGTCGCGTATTTTAAGGATTTTTTCATCCGTAATTTTAACCTGAAAAATGTGAAAAAAGGACTTTTTTCCTTGTTGTAAAAAATTGTTCGCATCCTTGCGAGAATTGCTGGGTAATCAAATGTTTGTACGAATTTTTACACCTCACTGTACTCCCAATAACCCTGCAAATCGGTAGATCGATCTATCGAATGGTTTTCCTAAACGGTTTGTTCAAAAATTCAGAAAAAAAATTAAAGGAGCAAAATTGAATAAGCAAAATTGAATGAAAAATTCAATTCTTTTTTTTTTTTTTCAATTCAAATTTTTTTTTCAACGCTTTTCACAGTTAGGCATCTTTTATCCATTAAATTTGAAAATTGAGAAAAAAAATTTTTTCAAAATTTAATAAAAAAAAATTAAAATTAAAATTAAATTTTGAAAAATTTTTTAAAATAATCCTTTTCAATTTTTGAAGAAAATTTTGAAAATTTTTTTTTCTAAATTTTCAAATTTTAGTGCCTAGCTTCTGTGAAAAAAGTGCCTAGCTTCTGTGAAAAAAGTTTAAAAAAAAATTTGTTTTTTTCATTCAATTTTGCTCGTTATTTTCTTTCTGAAATTTTGAACAAACGGTTTAGGAAAACCATTCGATAGATCGATCTACCGATTTGCAGGGTTATTGGGAGTACAATGAGGTGTAAAAATTCGTACAAACATTACTTTCCCCAGCAATTGTCGCAAGGATGCGAACAATTTTTTACAACAAGGAAAAAAGTCCTTTTTTCACATTTTTCGGGTTAAAATTACGGATGAAAAAATCCCTAAAATACGCGACATAGCCTTGTAGGAAATTTATTCCAGATTCCAAAACTGCCCTTCAATTTTCTGTCCGATCGCTGATTACTGAGATATCGATGGTTAAACCAAAAAGGATCATTTTGCATTCAAAGTTGGATATCTCCGGAACAGTTCAACGTAGACAAAGATTTTAAAAAGGAAATTGAAGCTGAATAAACAGGCTATCATGTCAATACCATTGCTTTCTGTAAAAAAAATTTTTAAGCCCTTAGATCGAAAAGAAAAGAGTAAAAAATTTTCAATTTTCGTGTTATTCCTTACAATTGCTCGATAACTGTTACTCTTAAAAATTTTTGGACGGAAGATCTGAAAACTAGAATCTTGGAGCTTCAAAATGCTTTTTGTATCATCCAGATACGACCATTTTTCACGTAAATACAGCCCTTCAAAAATCACTAAAAAATTAACAATTTTTTTTTGTTCCTTTAATTTTTTGTAGTAGTATATATCTCAGAAACGGTGGCTCTTAGGAAAAAACGTATTGAGATATTTTTTATAGATAATTATATGATCTACAATTTTTGTCTGACTTAATTTTATGATAAAACTTACCGTTTTGCTGAAAAAAGCGAAAAACCCATTTTTAACCCCTTTGACCTTGAATAAAATTTTTTCCACGTACAGGATCGATGAGGACTTTTCAACACTTATTTATAATGGTGTTCCGAACATTCATACCAATTTTCAGCTCTCCCCTAATTTTTGTACCTTTACTACTATTTTTAGGACTAAATTGATCGGATTATTAAGTGAAACAACATTGTAACAACAATAAAATTATGTATCATTTAGTCAAAAAAAAATTTAATCTTTCTTAAAATATTTTACATTGTTACACATATAATTTAATTGCCATTAATAATTATTAATGAGTATTTTAACTGTTTTTACACGCGACAGTTAGCTGTTCAAACATTTTTCCCTTTGTGTTTGTGTTAATCCGTTGTTGAAAACATTCATTAACAAAAATTGGATATTTCTTCATTGTCAAGCAGATTGTCTACAAGTTAATTGAAATACCCTTAAAAAATCTAAAAAATAACAAAATACATTAATTATTAAATTTTTTGAAATATTTAACATTTTACATGAATATAGGACTATAGGTTATAAGTTTCAAACATGTTACAACCTTTCAAAATTTTGAACAATAATCCTATTTAAGAGGATGCCGTTAAAGAATTTAACGAATCCATTAAGACGACAGAATGAGCTGAAATTTGGTAAGTGGAGCTCATTCCGATGCACAACAATACTATCAAAGTGGGGTTAAATTTTGGATCCGACCCAACCTTTAAAGGGGCGGTGGGGGGAAACAAAACAGTAAAACTTTTACAAACTGGTTGGAAATAATGTCCAGTTATCTACAACATATCCAAAATTCAGCTTCTTATGGCGATTTGGAGGGAGTAGAGGGGTAAAAAGGTGTTTTGACAGGATCTAACACGCCTACAGCCCCGCAGAATTAATGTAGAGTTAAAATTTTGTATGCTGATAGAGTCCGTACCCAGGGTGTGCTTTTTGGACGTTTTAATATTTTGCCCCCACCTACACCATTTTTAAGCTACAATTTCATGCTTTTTCGAAGCTTGTACCACACGTACAGGTCACCTAAATAAATCTAAAGGGCTGGAATTTTGTATTTGGATTGAGTTAGTATGTATATAACATGTGATTGGGGATTGGTGAGGATTTTTTGGCGACGCTGGTTTCGCTAGTATAGAGATACAAGCTCACCTGTAATATTCTGTGAAACAAACTAATGTATTGGCGGCGATTGTCATCCCTTTTCAGTTGGTGGTAATTGACATATTTAATTATTTAATAATTTTATATGAAGAAAAATTGCCTTTAATAAACCCTCCTTTTTGTAATATTTTTGTAGACTTTTTGTCATACAACTAAGTTACTTACTCCAAACCCATGGTTTATGGTGCATTTTAAGACAAAACAAAAATGCTGCATGTACATGTATGAGTAGTTTGAAAAAATCAGTAGAAGTATGGACAGTGGACATCTTATTTGTGTGTGCTGAAATTAAACTTTGTGTATCCTCTAACCGCTCCAAGCAAAAGATCACAGTGAATAAGTTAAAATTCAGTTAAAATTAATTAGTATTTGTGATTATATACAATATCTATTTAATAAAATCAAAAAATTTTGGCTAAATTAAATCTAAAAAATACGTAGTGGCGTCTGTTGTTTTTTCAGGTACTGTTGTAGCGGAAATATTAAATGTTTCCATTTCTATGTCTGAGGATGATGCGGACACTTGCATTATTCTTACTTTTGTTGATGTTTCTGATGATGGCGCCAATACTGTTGTCGTTAATACTGTCGTTTCATTTGCTGTTGTTACCGCTTCTGACGATGGTGTTGATACTGTTATTACATTTGCTATTGTTACATTTAACATAGTCTCATCTTGAAGAGGTACGGGTGTAATTTTTCCTAAACCTAGTTTTTCGTTTCTAAGTGTATGTAGCACTTCTTTGTGTAAAATATCTGCACGTACTTCAGTAGATAAATGAAGATCGCGACAGTCACGGGCTAGACGTCCAACAATCCAATGACCGTATATTGACTCACTCGTTCCACAAATTCTACATTGCCCTAAAAAATAAAATTATAGAGTCAAACGGATTTGTAATGAGAGAGCGCGGTAACGCATTTCAGAATAGTCACTTTGGTAAGGTTGGTCAATACTACCAGCCACTATTCATTGAGGATGAATTTCCACCCAATTGCTGGGCTGGCGCATACGAATGGATTTTTTTTTAAAACAACGAACAACCCGTGTTAATATTTTTAAATAATTTAACAATATAGAATATTAGTATTTTTTATAATTTTTTTAGAGTTTTTATTATTATATACAGGTATTTCTCGTATAATCCAGTGAACACAAAACGTTAATCAATATTATGTAACGCAGGAATCACTCGTTACAGAACTAAAGTTATACAAATTTGATGTAACTGTAACATAACATTTAAGTTTTATGTTATGTGACAAATTGTTACCTTTATGTTATGTATCAGTTACATAACAGTGTTACTTTAATTTAATATGTATAACATATGTTACGTTCACATTATGTATTAATTATATAACAATGTTACTTTAATTTTATGTAACATTTATGTTACCTTATGTAATGTTTCAGTTACATAATAATAATATTTTAATTTTACGTAACATTTGTTATCTTTTCGTTATATCAGTTACATAACATTACTGGCGTTCGGGACGAAAATTTTGTTAGCCTAACGTTAGCTAACAGAGCTTTCACCGTTACAAATCAGAGGGCACGCATTCAAAAAATTAACATACATTATAATTATATTAAAACAATTTCTATGTGCGACTGATTATTTTTATTCCATAATTTTTAAATGTGGCTGTACTTCAGAAATTAAGTATTTATATCGTGAAAAATCATGAAAAAATATTTAACGTGCATTAATTTTTTGAATCAGAGCCCTCTGGTTTGTAACGGAAAAGCACTGTTAGCTAACGTTAGGATAACAAAATTTTCGTCCCGAACGCCAGCATTGTTACTTTAACATAACACATGTGTACGTCCAATCATGTGTGCCTATGTTGATTTACACTGTGCTTTCTATAAGGACTAAGAAGTATCTTGGATGTTGATCCAGGTAATAAGTTATTACCATTTCCAAAATTTCATCAAAATACGTCTAATAGTTTTGGCGTGATATATGAACAGACAGACAGATAAAAATTTTAAAAATAGCTGTTTTGGTATCTACGTCGATAATTATTTACAGTATTAAATATTTTCAAAAAATATTTAATGTACAGAAACGGTCTCGTTACAGTTTTATTATATGAATTATATGTATAGATGCTAACCTATTACAAATTTTAACATAGTTTTTACTAAATAAACTATGAATGCTTGAATCATCGTATCCATGGACGTATATGGACTAGAGATGTCGATTTTCCAAAAAAAGATCGATTTTTGGATCGATTTAAATCGAAATCAAAAAAATCGATTAAAAAAAAATCGATTCTGTGAGATCGATCTAAAAAATCGAAATTTTGAAAAGTTTAATAAAATTAGCTGATAATTTTTGTTTAAGGGACTTACTTGATAGTACATAGGTAATATCGATAATATCGTGTAAAAACGCCTTACATTATATTTGTAAAGGCGATGAATGAGTTAACTTTTCAATTATAATTATAAAAAATTAAGGCAAGTGAATATGTAGGACGAATACCACGAATTGAACCAAGTTTATTCAAAAATTTCAAACAAATTGACAAAAAAGTCGCTTTTGTGGGAAAGGGATCGTCGTTTACACAGACAGGTGGTCTCTTCCTTCCTTTTGTATTAATAGCCTGACTTATATAGAGCCATAGGAGGGGTTCGTTGATATAACGAGTAAAAAGTGACAATTAACAGTAGAGTTTTTGGTGTTTCATTTTAACACATGTTTCTTTGTAGAATTACTATTAAAATGAAGTTATTTTTGGAAAAAATAGATTATCGATCTCTTACTTTTAATAATCGATTCATGAATCGATTCAAGTGAAAAAAATCGAAAAAGAATCGATTTTTTAAGCTTCGATTAATCGATTTAAAATCGACATGTCTAATATGGACTAGTCGTTTTGTTAGATGATCTGAAGCCAAGCACTGGTGTTCCTTCTATCATTGTTTAGTTGTGTGTGTGCATCATAGAACACTAGAAACCAACTAACATTAAAAACATGTAATTGGCGCGGAGTCATTTGGAGTCGTGTCACAGCTTAAGGCATTAGTCAGTCCGTGTCCGTCGTCGAACCCACAGTGCATTATATATACATTGTTACCATTGTTGGTTTAACACGTTGAACAGCTCTCTCTGGTAATACGTGTATTGCGGTGGTGTGCGTAAATACGCACACTACTAAAAAAACACCAAACTAATACACTACAAACAGTGTGTATCTACACAAATAGAGTGGGGAGATTTACGTCATAAACTCATTACAAGTGGAACAGAGACATAGACAATCTAGTTTGACCCCTTGGTGTGCATCACGTGGGATGTCTGAAAAGTTGTCGTGAAATTAAAAACGACTACAACGTTTTCCATCGGAAACCAAAATGGTTAATTGTTGTGTTTTATCGTGCAAAAGCGACAATAGAGTAAAAACAGAAGGAAAAAACCCAGTTACGTTTCATAGATGAGTAGAAATCATGTTTTAAAAATTAGATATGGGTATACGCCATTTTATAATGTTATACACATGGGTGTCTAAACAAAATTTTTTTATGTATATATTTTGTATGTATTTTTTTTTTATACATAGGGTAAAAGCCCCGTTTGTGGAACGCGATCCAATAGAAAAACAGTTTTGACATTTATATCTTAATGAAGTTATTTCTGAAAGAAACGTCTGATAACAAAAATTATTATTAATAGAATGATTGTTTTTCAATTTAAATTCATCTCACATTTAATGTTTCTTTACTTAATTAAAGAAATACATATATAAATTAAACAGTTTTTGCTAAATGTGTCTCTTTTGCGTTTGATCAATGCTTATTTATAGAAACACATGCCTTATAAATTTCAACATTTTCCAGTTAATTTTCGAAGTTAGCGCAATAAAACTATACAAATAATTTTTATTAGTCCAGTTAAGAGATTATAAGAGCTAAATCATCTTTTTATTCGGTTTAAATGTAATTTATATATATGTGTATTTCTTTGAGTACACATATAACCTGTGTATTTAACTAAAATCATGTACGTAAAATAACTAAAAATTTATATTATAAATAGTTTTAATTTCTTTTTGAGTCTAAAATATTTACTTACTGCTTTAAAATCGTAAAATTTTTAATATTTTTTTTATTTCGGAGCGTATCGTCAATTGATAAATAAAAAAATATTGATTTAAAGTTGCAAAATTTTATTAATAATGAAAAATTGTCGCCATTTTGATAAGTTAGTTTAGAAGGTTTAGAATTGATTAGAACTTTACCAAAATACATAGATGGCGAAACAAAATATAGTATTTTTCTGTGGTATTTTGGTATATTCTGTGGTTTTGGTCGTTTATTTTATCGAATATTTAAACCATTCTATATTTTTTAATTTGACATTCTATTTACTACTAGATGTCACTCTATGTCATAGAGTGAAAAGATGGCAAAAGATGTGTCTGATGTATCTCATGTTCGTACATACGTGTTCTTTTTTAGGTGTCAATGTGCTGATTTTTTAAACGGTGTTAATATTTTCTGTCCGTTTTTTTATAGATGTCAACAAATTATAAAACAAAACATTAATAAATCAAAATTTTTGGGTTATATTTTCTTAAAAACATATTCATTGGATTAAAAAAACTTGGTTTCATGCTTATTAAGAAAAAAAAATGGGTGTTTAATTCATTTATTAATTTTTGTAAGCAAGTTTGATGAAATACCTAAAAATAGTGTTCCACAATCGGGGCTTTTACCCTATAACTGTTATTTTCATTAAAAAACATCAAAAAAAGAAAAAAAGTTTTTGTTATTGGAGAATATCCCCTATTTAAAATTGTTAAGAGATCACAATGGTATTTTTTAGGTACGTATGCGATTGTAAATGTGTGTGTAATGCTTCATTTCTGTAACATTCACACATACGAAATGCCATCTCCACATACCTTTGAGATCGTATCATAGAGCTGTACATGATATTACTTATTCACAGAGTGCTATGTATGGCTAATGTAAATACAAGAGAGACTGGTGGCGTTCGGGACGAAAATTTTGTTAGCCTAACGTTAGTTAATGGAGCTTTCCCCGTTACAAACCAGAGGGCGCTGATTCAAAAAATTAAGGTTCCGCGACAAAATAACCGTAGACAAAATAACCGAATGACAAAATAACCGCACGACAAAATAACCTTAAAGTTTATTTATTTATTATTTTGTTAAAATATTAAATCTAAATTACAAAGATAAAACTGTAGCAATATCTTGTAAATAAGTACTTATGTTTTTATTCTGCGTTATATTTAATCACCAAGTATAGTGTCAAAACTAACCTAACCTTCGGGCAAAGGGTAATCTTAACTAACCTTACTCACAGAACAAATAGAACGAATACATCTATCTCTTTTCTGCAATCACTTATGGGCATTTATGTGCATCTTAGGCTACTTAGTCCTCATTCATTCGCCAGCACTCAATGGGTATGTTTCAATTGTTGTCATATTGTTACCTCTCGTATTAATACGGTATATGTACGTGGTATACGTTCATCATACGTACCACCACCACGTACATATTATGTATATATGTATGCAAGACACCCATACACACACCATCCAACGGACTAACACACACAACTCCGCGTGCACATATATACCATAGTGGGGGTTTATTTCCTATCCTTTGTGGTTACGCTCGTTTCCCTAGTATAGACATAGTAATGTTCGTTCTCTTTGTTCTCTGACCTCGCCACCTAGTTTTTATGTCAAAGTCGAAGTATATTGCCAAAACTAACTAAACTAACCTAACCTTAACTAACCTCACCACCTATAACCTTAACCTAATTAGTTTTTATACCAAAGTCGAAGTATATTGTCTAAACTAACCTAACCTTAACTAGCCTCATCACCTATAACCTTAACCTAATTAGTTTTTATATCAAAGTCGAAGTATATTGTCAAAACTAACTAAACTAACCTAACCTTAACTAACGTCACCACCTAGTTTTTATATCATATACCTAAAATTTGAAAAAAGAAACTTTAACCTAACTAACTTATAATCTTACTAGAGTTTTTATATATCATCTTTTATATCATCTACTATTTGGTTTTTCAAAATAATGTTTCCCAAGCTTAGTTTTTTTAAATACTATAGTTTTCACCTATTAGCGTTTGTTTTTAAATGCAATAGTTTAAATACCAACATCTAAGCTAAAGTCTATTGCAATTTAGCTATCTTTTATATATTGGGAGCAAAAAAAATCTTAATCATATCACAGCCGCATGTACCCTAACTCAAAAGAATAATTAACGATGTTTATTTTGTTGTTCGGTTATTTTGTCCACAGTTATTTAGTCGCGGCACCAAAATTAATGCCCGTTAAATATTTTTTCATGGTTTTTCACGATATAAATACTTAATTTCTGGAGTACAGCCACATTTAAAAATTATAAAATAAAAATAATCAGTTACGATGTTAGAAATTGTTGTTTTAATATATCGCACCTTGACAATAAAACTGTTGCAACTGCAAATTTTTCGTTTTTGAGATTTTTATATTATTGGATTCAGCTACATTTAAGCTATCGATTGGTGAAATTTTTATCCTAAAATTCTAGAAAATAAAAAAGTTATAGTGCATAAACTTTTTTTAAATTTTAACAACCTAAGAATAAATGGTTTAAAAAATTTTTGTTGCATGTGCAGTTGTAACAAAGCGAAAATAAATTTTTAACTTTTTATTTAGATTGAAAAAGGTGTATGTATGTGTTTTCATTTATTAAGTACATGTTAGTTAGAGTGGATAGTAGGTACGTACAGAACTATACACGCTTTTTGATATTCCTATCTTTTGCTATTATTTTACAATGTAAGTGAATAATGATGTTGACAGTTTAGTCATATGTATTTAATGTTTATTGAGTTTAAACGAATCCTTTCGTAGCATTATTGTTGTTAAAATATAATTATAATTTATTTTAATTTCAAAATATGGGCGCTGATAAAGAAAAAAATAATTTAACAGCTCTTTCGAAATTTAATCTTATAATTTAAACAATTTAAACCATATAATTTAAATTTAAACAATTTTATCCATTTAAATAATGGATAGTTTCTGTTTTTCTACTTTAACTGTTACTGCTAATTCGGATATATATTTTAATTTAGACGAAACTTTCTCAAATAATACTAATGGAAATTTACCAACACTTGTTTTGGAAGGAAAGGAACGAAAGCGAAATCGCGATTTACGGGCGACAAATATACAAAAAGGTTTAATTAATACAGGGTCAGAATATTATTCACTGAAAAATGAGAAACTTTTCCGGCAAAAACAAAAATTAAATCAGGATATTCCGTACAAAAATGTAAACTAAAATGTGATACCAAAATATCTGAGTTTGTCTGAAACAGACAAACGTGGGAAAAACTTCAATCGGCGAAATATTGATATATAAAAGAAAATGTAAGAAACCATATAAGTAAATTAAAATCCAAAAACAAAAAAAAAAATTGTAGCAGCAAATTCCTAATAGTTACATATTCCTAATAGTTATAAGAAAAGAAAAATAACATAATATTTTCAGTTAAATGTGTTTAATTACTTTTACTACTTAATGTCTAACAAATTATTATAAACTGATTATAATGGCTTAATAGCTCAAAAATAACGAAATTTTTGAAGGCTTAAGCGAAGCAAGTTGTGGGTAATCCGAACATACTGGAACTATCAAAACTTTTCGTTATCGAAAATTATCGATACCGAGTTACTCATCATAAACTGATTATAATTGATTGATTCAGACTCACTAGTCAAATTGGTTTTGTCACCAATAAAATATTTTCAAAAAAATTAGTTTTCAATACTGTT
This sequence comes from Brachynemurus nebulosus, assembly GCA_035578155.1. NCBI lineage: Eukaryota > Metazoa > Arthropoda > Insecta > Neuroptera > Myrmeleontidae > Brachynemurus > Brachynemurus nebulosus. Next base: position 18,766,765 of record JAPWDM010000002.1, read on the forward strand.
CGAAAACGTAAACTTCTAATCGTAAATATCTCGTAAACAGTGCATCGTAGCTCAAAAAAAAAAAAAAAAAAAATGAAATTTTTGAAGGCTTAAGCGAAGCAAGTTGTGAGTATTCCTAACATATTGGGACTGTCAGAACCCATTATTCGTTATCGAAAATTATCGATATCGAAAAAATCGATATTTTTAAAATTTTAACGTGTAAATTTCTACATTTTCGTTATCATTTGTATTATAAAATTTTCTACAATTTTTGGTAGCTTTTATTTCCAGTATTTTTTTTTATAATGACGGATTTAATTTACGCGATTTTTTATCTGCATAAATTGAATCCCCTGAAACGGATATTCACGTAAATTGAGGGACCGGTGTCGCGGTCTTTAATTAAAAACGCATTTATAAAATAGTACACCTAATTGTAAGTAATCGTAAAGTACAGCTAATTATAAGTAATAGTAAAGTGATTGTAAATGGGAATATTCCCGACTTATGGAATGTGTTACCTTAAACAATTACAATTAAAAAATTATATAAAGCGAAATTTTCAAAATTTCTGAATAGTATTAGTTGCAGATGCAACTTTGGGTCACCAACAAAAAGTAATATTTTGTGAAATAATAAAGAAAAAATGTATTATTTGCAGGTATAACATTATAATTCTAAACATAATGCAACTTTTTGTAAAATAACTAAAAAATTTGTGGTTGCAACTGCAATGAAAATTGAAACTATGAATTTTTTCGACAAAAATTTTATCACAACGTTTAAAACTAACAGTTAGAATTGTTGGTAAAACTGTTGGTATCTCGATGGAGGGGGAGAAACCTGCTGAACTTGCTGGTTGCACCACCAACAATCCCGGTCTAAAGTAGTCGTTGGTGAACAGTCATTCCGAGCGCCAGCTTGTGGCCACTCATCCTGAGTGGTCGCTTGTTGGCGTTTAACCCAACTAGTAGTGTGATGTATGTAGTCACTTACACACCATCATATTAATATACAGTGCAGTTTATAGTTTGATATCGGTTGCGCGAATTCGTGTTTCTCTAACGTACACTCTATTTCAAATGTACACGCTCGCTCATATATAGTGAACATTGTTTTCAATTTAATAATATAAGAAACGCTATTACTTTAAATAATAATAAGTTTATTGTGAGTCATCACTACACTGTAATTGCAAGAAAATAAAGTAATCATCATTATGAAAACGAAGAAAGAAGAATAAATCTATTTAAGTTTATTTCTGTGTGTTTTCATTACTAAACGTGCACCGTTATCCCTCTTCCCTCATTGGTCCTTCGAACTCATACTCTCTTCACCCCCCAAACTAGCGCATTCACCTTTGTACCACCCATACAGTCGAACGCTCTGAATCGGCTTGCAGTCTCCCCCAAACCCTTAGTATATTGGTTCAACGAGCCAGATGGCTCATTGTTCCAACCCCTGGCACAAGAATGAACCTGACAAAGTTTCGAAGTTCTAAGATAATTTGGAAAAAAGTTATTAGGTTTTAAATTTCTTCAAAATCTTATTTCTTTAATATCTTAAAATTAGTAATTTTGCAGTTGCACCAGTTTTATTCTCAAGGTGCGATATAATGTATGTTAATTTTTGGAATGCGTGCCCTCTGGTTTATAACGGTGAAAGCTCCGTTAGCTAACGATAGGTTAACAAAATGTTCGTCCCGAACGCTACCACTACGAGATAATACAATAATATGTTCAGGTTGTTAGAAAAGGTGTTGTTAATTATTTAAAATTTAGCTAATTTACTTGAATTAATTTTTAATGAATTGTAGGTGCGTTTTTAATCATGATAGGAATATTTTTATTAGAAGGAGAAATATTTAAAAAACAAAATAACATAAAATTCTCATATAATTTTTATCTGTATAAATTGAATTATATAATTTACTTTATTTTTATTTATTTATTATTACAGTTATTATTATTATTTTTATCTACAGCTAAAAATTATGTAAGGATTAAAAATTATATTATTACAGGAGCTGTTTGTTCGGCCGCAACCCTGGAGAAACGGAGGCGTCATCGCAAAAACGCTGCACAGCTGTCATTTTGAAATTAATCGCTTAAAAAATTATTGTATACAGTCACCGCCCATGGATATGTATGATAAACAGCCTTTTTTGTAATCTCGACTTATTTTCTAGTTTTTCTGAAAAAAATCCTAAAAGGCCTATTTTTCAGCCTCTAGAGTGGCCTAACACCTTAACATTTTACAAATTAAATAGTGTTGAATAAAATCTAGTGATTATTTATAATTAAAACTTTTCAAAAAATTTAATAATAATTATGTTAATTATCTAAACAAATTATGTGCCTACTTCTATAAAATATAACTATTTCTACAAAAATAACTTTTATACCTATAAACGTTGCTGTTTGCCGTAATTTTTTTGACCACGCCGTTAATGTAAAAGGCCCATGTTTTAAAAAAGGTGCATCTCCTTTACCTTCCCACTCTTCTGCACAAAACAATCCACGTTTTGGGGGAATCAATTCTGAAAATGTAACCTGAATGTGACCTGATGCATTTACATTTAAATCCAAACGAACTCCTCCTACATTTGATATCCAAGAGCCTGTTACTTCGCAAGATAATTCTAAGAAAAAAAGAAAAGTGTGTCAGAAATTTTCATACGCATTTTTCCTAAAAGCTTTTAAAATAACTGAAGGTAAAATTTACGGACAGAATAAATTCTAAATAGATCATTATCTAACAATAAGAGAAAGTTACATCATGCGTAATTCTGGTTAATCGACTCCTAATAAATTGTTAAAGTGCAAGACAAAATTGTTCACTAATATGTATAACTTTAAATAGGGATGAAATAATGCGAAATATTTTTTTTTGTAATGCTTATTACAAAAATACAGATATAATTTTTACTTTGAAATCAATAATTCATGTATTTCTACATATGTTTGGATTCGCCGACCTATTACTTGGAGTCGTGAAAAATCGCGTGACGAAAAATGGAGTTATGAATTTAAAAGTTTAACAAGCGCTGATTCAAATCTATCTGACTATAGTATCAAATTTAAGAGTAAAAATTGGAGGCATATTATTTCTTTCTTAAAATAAAAATTTTATCCGTATTACAGTGTATTGTATTTCAAAAACTTTAAGATCTACTTTTATTCCACCTTCTTTGCGAGTAGGGCACGGTATTGTTTTTCCATTTTTTATCTGTTCTAATTCTTCTAAAATTTTTTGATAGACTGAAACATTTTCAGTTGTAGCTAAAGTTATATTAGTTGTTGCATTCACAACAGATGAACTATCCACATTTACAACATTTTTTGGTTCTTCTACCAATTCACTGAAATCAGCTTGACTAATATCATTTAGAGGAATTATTCGCAATTTTCCATCAGATGTATTTTCAATCAATGCTTCTTCGTAATTATAGTTATCGATACCAGTATTGTCATACGAATTTTCTTCAATAGCACTGTAAATATTTTAGCTATATAAAAGAGTATGTATCATCAGCTAATAGTTTAGAATTTTAGATTATTACTTACGCAGGTTTCTCAATTATTGATCTTGCAAGTAAGTTATAATAAGGTAAAACATTAACGCTATTATATTTACTATTAAAATTTACGTTTTTATTTGAAACTTTCCATGTATTTTCATTTTTTTTTTTTAATAATGATTTGTCGTTTCGGTTGTGTCTGTAATCATGTAGTTTTCTTTTTAACATTTCCTTTTTATAATTTCGTTTAATACGGTATCTATGTAGTAGCGATAATACATTATTTAATTTTATTGAGTACTTTGGTATATTATTCGTAGAATTCTTGATTATAATTTCGTTATTGGAAGGAAGTACATTTTTCACATTTTGTAGTAATGCTTGAGAAATATTTATTTTAAAATTATACGTAAATAATAACAAAAATGTGTAAAATATTTGATAATTTTTAAAACACATAATTTAAATAAACATTTATTTTTATTAACTAGGTATATGTCACTTTAGTAAAATAAATAGAATGAAAAAATTAATTTACATTTTATAATAGTAGGCTTAAAAAAACTTCCAAGTATTTAATACGGGACAACAGAACGAATTCTACTTTTGATATTAAATTATAGTCCAGTCAAGAAAAGTTGAGAATGGAAAGTGGTCCCAAGTGAGTGAAATTTTGCATATAGGTATGTTTCGATATTAGAAAACATCCTTCAAAATTTCATTCATACACGGAGAGAAAATTCCTATAGAAATTACTGTGCTCAGCACTACAATCGATGTGTAAAAGACGAACATATTCAATTCTGTAAGGTAAAAATATAAAAATTATAATTAATCATAGAAAATTTAAAGGATAGAATGTTCTTTCCGTAATATTATCTTCGTAAAATTTGTAAAACAGCACAGTAAAAAGTACTATTGCCGACAAAAAAATAATTTTTAATTGTGTTTATTAAAAAAATTACCATGCTAACATGCTAATAATAGAAAGAAAAAAAACAGAAAGAAGGTTGGTTGTGTTGGGAACGCTGTTGAAATATACCTCACTCAAAGCGAGTTACATGCGAACGATGCGAACCATAGGTGTGGCCTGTGGAAGACCAACTTGTTCGTACGGGTCGCAGCAAGCACCTTAATTTATCAGAGTGCGTTAGAAGCAGCTAGCAGTCAGTTTCTCTTTGACTCTCTCAGGACGATGTCAGCGTTTAATTCATCTTTTTGTTATTTCACTATTTTTAGTATTAATTAGAATATATTGTTGGCAATAATTTTTGTATGCATGTTTTTACAGGTACAGCGCAACCAACATAAGGTCGCGAGTCAGATGCGCAAATGAAAGAGTACGACAACAGGAATTAAACTATAATATATATGCATAAGAGTGTGATAAAAGTTGTGTTAGCACCACATTAAATTTTACCATGCTAGCACATATTTTTTATTTTGGTCGTCGATCGCGTACGGATTATAGGGGAGCATGGTAATTTTTCTGAAATTTTCTCTACAAAAATTATAGGATTTTTCTCTCCGTGTATTTAGGCCAACCCGGGAAATGTTGGAAAATGCGAAAAATTTTCGTTTTTCGTAAATAACTCGAGAAATAATGTATATGTCAAAAAATGTTTCAAACAAAAATTGTATAGAATAAAATTCTTTATAAAAAAAGGTTATTATCATTTTCTTCGTATTTACAATCAAGGAAAAGTTATGACCGATTAAAAATTCGCAAACCACCAAATATAACTGAATCAACATGCTTGAATACATATGTATTTTAAAATACATAGTTAAATTTAAATAATTTTAATAGGAATCATTGACAATTACTGTGGTTACAGGCTTAAATTTAAATTGAACGGACTGATATGAGTAAAGTTTGGCCATCGATATTTGAACTGAGTTTTCAAGTGTGGTAATAATTACTAGTATTGTTCATATAAAATTTACACAATTTTTAAACACAATTGAACTGAACACAGGGCAGTCTTGATTGCACACAATAAAATAACTTTTTTTTATGTTTATGGCCAGTAATAACACCCTATCAAAAAGTCAGTCCAAATATCTATGGTCGAACTTTACAGAACTACCCAGATAAAAGAGAAATATTATTTTAAGCGCTTTTTAATGTATGTTACAACAGAAAATGTGTTAACTCCAACTAATGTAGCCAATGAAGCATCAAAAGGATCAATATCTCGAAATTCTCTATAACAGCTCCGGTTTTTATGAAATTTTTTAAAAATTGTATGTTTAAATCTATTATTTAAGATCATAAGCATTGTAACTGGCGGACTTAAGTCCCGTAGGATCCTGGGGTCAAAAAAAGGCCCAAAATAAACGGCTAGACGGATCTTGATCAAATTTTACTCAAATACTATTGAGGCCCCAGAAAAAATAAACGTTAGGTTGAAATTATCCTCCCGAATCCTGGGGTCCAAAAAAAGATCCAAAGTAAATTGTGAGAAATTATCTTTAAATGTTTAAATACATTAGGATTACGGAGAAAAAGAACGTGAAATTCAAATTGTGCCTCAAAGGGACCCAAAAAATTTCCACAATAAACGGTTAGACGGATCTTGGCCAAATTTTGTTCGAATCGTATTGTGATTGCGAACAAGATAAATGGAAGGTCAAAATTGTCTTCCACGGTTCCAAAAAGGATCCAAAATAAACGACTACATAAATTTGAAATTTGACAGAATTTGATAAAATTTTGCTAAAATATCATAGAAATCTCGAAAAAAAATAACGTAAGCTTGAATTTATTTGTCAGGATCCGTAGACTCCAAAAAAAGGTTCAAAACTGAAGTGTACATAAAATTATCAATATGGGTATCTACGGAAAGGTCTCAAGGTGTGGAAATTAAATTCACCATTGTAGCTACTTCAAAGTCGTTTTGAAAGTGACACGAAGCACCATAAAATTTTATCCAAATTATTTTAAGTTCCAATGAAACCTATAGGGTCGTCTATGTTTTCTTCTATTGATGGATGATTGTCACAATCATTGCCACAGCAGACAATACATGCAGCTGAACAGTGTAAACCGCTCTTCCTACAGCCACATGCAGCGCCACATCCAGTTTTGCAACAACAAAAAATAATTTTCATAAGATTGTTTGGTGCTGGTGGCTCAGTCATTTTAATTGGAATGAGAAATTTTTCTCGCTTCCAACCCCATTGTTCAGGCAGTAGTAGATTATTTCTCCATAGCTGGATTTTCATCTAAACATAAATATATTTAACAATACAAGTAAGTGTCTTTATATCTCTGCCAAAAAATTATTTTTCTTCTAATTGCGGAAAAACGATAGATCGAAAACAGTTAAAATTTTTACGGGTTATTTCTTATTAAATAGGCAATAAAATGCTATAGTAATCAAAACAATACGGCAAGTCGTTTTCGAAAAATTTTCACCTAAATGTAAATATTTCATACAGATAAGTGCTTTTATGGTCAAAAAAAAAAAAAAAAAAAATTGGCTGCCGTTTGTAAAAAACTTTAACGGGGAAAAATTTTGAAACTTTTATATGTTATTAGCTACTAAATGGGTAATATATTGCCGTGATAGCCAGAAATACGAACGCTTTAATTTTTCTGCAATATTCATTTTCGTTATTAAAAACAGATACATGAATTTTACAAAATTTAACAATTTTTATAATTTACCACTCATTTTTCCATATTTAAAATTCGAGAATTATTTTGAATTTTTCTTCTATATTAGAATAATAATTAAATCAAATAATGGACTTTGTTTCAAGGCGCTAAGTCTTGTCACTTTTGAAGCATTAATGTTTCATTTTGGATAAAAAATTTTTTTTTACTGAGATGCTTTGAACATCAAAATATGCTATGAATATAGATATTTTAGCAGTTCAGTAAGTATAAGTACCTATGTGTATTATATTTTGCTATTCAAATACCGTTTTTTTGAAATCAAAAATTTTCATTTTTAAATTTAGGGCCTAAAACCTTTTAAGCGCCATTTTTAATGTTTATGATTTTCAATAGTACTGCAAAAGGAACAATTAAAAAAAATCATTAAAATTTGATCTGTTATAGAGAATTTAGAGGTGAAAAGCTTTATTAACTACACTAAACAGCGTTATTGTTTTGAAATTCTAAATGGGTAGTTAAAATTTTATTGAGACCCTTGCCTAAAGAATATTTGTCACATATTGGATGTTGTTATTGGATAGTTGCCTTCTGTGCTATAAATTGATATTTTTGAAAAAATTGATTGTTAAAATTATTTCCTTATAATGGAGCATATTCAAGTGTGTACTATTTGTGAAAAATCGCTGGGAATGGTGTTCTTATTTTTCTTGTTACTATGAACGGATCAACTACAGTAGAACTTTTGATAACGGACACCTCTCTTAACCGGACCCTTTCTATAGCTGGACAAATTTTTTTTGACGCGAGTACGTCTAGCGTTTATGTACATCTATGTAAGTTAGAAATATTTGTTCATGATTTAACTTGTTAACAATGATTTTAATAAGACGATGCATTTGTAAACGTTATATTTTTGTATAAGGTAAAAGACCCGGTAATTGACCCTGGCCCAGTTTCTGAACTTTTCAACTTTGTTATAAATTAATAAAAAAACTATATTTTAAATAAGAAAAAAAATAAATTCTTAATTTAAAGTAATCTATTCTGTGTCTAATGAACAGCAATTTAAAAAGTTTAGAATATATTAACTAAATAAAAAAAAAATTTTTAAGTTTCAAATGTGTGTAAAAACTATTTTTTTGGTAGTTCCTAACAGTTTATGTTACAAAGTACTCATTTTGATCTGTGCAATATTCATCATGTAAGTATGAAAACTTAATTAAAAATATATGAGCAGGTTAATATTTGTTTAAAATTTATTTTAAAATATTTATAAAATACCTTAGAATGATTTTTATTATTGAAATATGAGGGTCAATTACTAGGCTCACTTCTAAAGTGGTATGGCCCAATTAAATTCTAACCAGTTTTTGTTAGTTATTTTGTTATTTATAGTTATCTTCGATTAGTTTTTGTTATTTTTCATAACGTATATAACATTAAACATTCATTTTTATCAATAAAAAATTATTTATAAATTAAATTTTAAAAAACTGTATTTTTAAATTTAAGGATCAGAAACTAGGCCACTGTCAGGGTCAAAAACTGTCACATGAGAAATTTTGAAGGTCAGAAACTGGGTCCTTTTTGTCAATTTTTAAAACATTAATTTAAATTATTAATTCAATTCAAATAATTATTTTACTTGTATGACTTTATTTTGAAAGCCATAAACTAGTTGATAAAATTATTAATTGTCTCTTAAGTTTAAACTTATATTTATTACTGTCGTTTAACCTCAGCCGTCACTCTTAAAAGGTCAGAAACTAGGCCCGTTACCTTAAGTATTTAAAAATTCCCTTATAAAATTAATTTGAATTAAAAAATTAACAAAATTTTGAATTAAAAAATTAGTTATGAATATTACATTATTTAATGACATTATTTTCTCCCCCCCTGTTAAACGGACATCACTGCTAGTCGGACAAATTTTTGCGTGACATTGCTGTTCGGTTAACAGAGGTTCTACTGTATTAATTGGAATATCTATTGAAATAAATTTCTTTCAAAATTAGAAAATAGTTCGATTTTTGAAATACTTATATTAACGCTGGCTAGATGCATGGAAAAATGTGCTTGTTTTTCTTGTTACTATGAAAATAAAAGACTTGAACTGCACAAGAAAAAAGTTTATTTTAAATTTTTTTGCAATTATTTGACAGTTCGAAACGTGTAATTATCTCTTGATTTTTTTAATTTCATTGGTATGGTATACTCCTACGTACATATTTTGTTTCAGTTATATTGGTCCGGGGGCCAGGGGGTGTTTTCATCATTGATTACCACTCGTCTGTAACTTCGTGTGCAGCTTCATTTTGACGAATCTTCCAAGTTTTTTATCTACGAAAATTCATAAGTGCGGCGTTTACTAAATACGCAGTTGCGAAAGACGTTAATTCAACGATGTTATAAACAGTTATTACCAACGTTTTACTTTTAAGTTTACGTAAAAGATAATGAAGTAACCTAAGCGAAAATATATTTGTCCGACAAAAATGGTGCGCCGTTCGCCGTGTCCGCCGTCTGTAATTTGGCTAAGTTGAGGACGGCGGACACGGCGAACGGCGCACCATTTTTGTCGGACAAATATATTTTCGCTTAGGTTACTTCATTATCTTTTACGTAAACTTAAAAGTAAAACGTTGGTAATAACTGTTTATAACATCGTTGAATTAACGTCTTTCGCAACTGCGTATTTAGTAAACGCCGCACTTATAAGAATTTTCGTAGATAAAAAACTTGGAAGACTCGTCAAAATGAAGCCGCACACGAAGTTACAGACGAGTGGTAATCAATGATGAAAACACCCCCTGGCCCCCGGACTATATTTGGTGGTTTGGGAATTTTTAATCGGTTGTAACTTCTCTTCCATTGCAAATACGAGAAAAATCATAATGACTTTTTTTATAAAGAATTTTATTCTATACAATTTATATTTAAAATTTTTTTCGATATTTCCATTATTTCTCGAGTTATTTACGAAAAACGAAAAATTTTTCTCATTTTCCACCATTTCCCAGGTTGGTCTGTGATTGAATTTTTTAGGGATGTTTTCTAATATCGAAATATACCTATATGCAAAATTTCACTTACTTGGGACCACTTTCCATTCTCAACTTTTCTTGACTGGACTATTAGTACTGAATAATCAGCAAAATGGGACTCACAATCAGTAGACAAACGATGGAGCTAAAGCGGGGTAGGAGGTAAAAGTTGTTAAAAAAAATACTCTTCGAGTCATTTCAAACCATTTCAAATTTAGGAGATAATTTTTGAAATTGTCTAATTTTTCGGAAAAAATTCAACTAAAAAAAAGAAATCTATATATATCTACTTAATAAATCTCTAACACTGACTGACAGACAACACACAGCCTAAATCGTT